>CM068376.1:63454759-63770968 GCA_034769895.1 Magicicada septendecula
TATTTTTCTCTCTCCGCGCGAACAAATCCCTCTCCCTACTAACTGCCGCAAAACCAACCCCAGTCGAGCGAGAATCAGCGACAAGGTAACAGCTTTACCATGTGTCGTAAACTAAAGTGTAAATATAAAAATTAATGGCGATGTAACTGAACGTAATATTTCATGGTGACAGACTCCACAAGTAATTGAAATGCGGTGAAATAACTAAAAGTAACTAACTTAGCAGACACATCTTTTAAAAAGGAAACGAAATGTCCAAACATTATAGAGTAACATTAGTGCAGTTAAAACCAAAATGTAAAGTGTAAAAAGTGAACACCGTACATCAGGAGTGAAGTAACAACGACAAATTCACGAGCTTCAGGTAACAGCATCCTTTCGTCATGTTCGCAACTAAGATCTACGAAATAAATGGAGACACCCGAACGACATCGTAGAACTTCTAGGAACGCAACTGTAGAGTAACAACAAGAGAACCCGCCGCTGATCACATTGTATCAAGGTGAAACCAAACCATTATATTTTTAACAATGGCAACAAAAGCAGTATATTGTTTGCAAAGACTTATTCTAATAATGTAATGTTAACATAGTAGTGTCTGTAATTACAATAATGAAATAGTAATCTGATAATAGTTAAAGGTAAAAGGTAATTCGAAATTTGAGCAAACTAGTATTCAAATAGTTTGCATAATGTTGACTTATTGTAGAGCATTCTTAAGTTAAAACCCGGATCCGAGGTATTTGATGTAGTTAATAAATATATAATTTTATTTTGATCACTAGAGTAACATGTTAAAAGACGTAAGAGCATTTGATGCACAACTTTTGAGTAATTTATTTGTTTAATGTATTCAAACAAAATAACAATCATATTTAAAGTATTATTCAAGAAAATATAATAAAGAGATGTGATGGTTATCCTATAGGTGAGTGAATATATCTACCAAATCCCTTGTCAATACTCCTCAATTCACGGGAGCCTATTTAACTTTGTGTACTTATTAGGTATTTATGATTTTGTAAAGATTATGGCAGGCCTGTTTAATTGACCTGAGCCAATTAACCAGGTTCCCGAATTGTAACGTTATGCGAAACGTCACAAATGCGCCACTCTGCTTAATTAATGAATAAATGATAATTAGCAAGATAAAATGCCCTGTGTTTGTCATTTAATATGTGGTAGAATTATTCACTCTATGAATGTTAATTTAAAATACGCAAAGGAAGAATTGAAGTAAGTAAATTCAGAATTAGGATAGGTGTGTTTTTATAATCATTATGTGGTGTAATAATATAATATAAGATAATAACCATGATATATATGGTAAAGAATATTTAAATATAATATAATAATTATTTATACATTGTAAGCCTAGGGTAAAAATCTGTTTAAAAATGCATTCCCCAACTTGTCTGTTTAACGACAATCTCAGACAAGAAAATGACCTGTTCCCGCGTGTGCCCAACTATCCCTTTGTTACGCTCTGCCACCTCAAGTAGACAATACATCACCTCCCCCTATTGTATTACAAAGTGTGTGACCCCTTGCCCAGTAACAAAAGATTTCAGACACACGTTGAAAATTAAATCGAATAAAAAAAAAAACAAGTAAATAATTTTATTATTAAAATGCGCCACTGTTTTTTATGTTTCATTTTGTGTAAATGGTTAGTGTACTTACTGTCAATTATAAAATACTCTATGCTGTATATCTATGCACTCAGTTAGGAAATTGTATGTAAAAGTAGTATATTGTACTTACATTGTACTTAGAGGAAATTGTACTTAGCCTTTTTCTAAGTAGCATATATGAATAATATTGACGATATTTATAAGTGTATAAATTATAAGTGTATATTTTGTGTGAGATTACGCACATACTCGTATATGATTATACGGGAAAAGATTAGATTGTATTATACCAATTCATGTATGTACGTGTCAAAGTATTCAGTCTCTAACACGTCAATTTTGCGACAATTTAAGACCTGTAGTTTTTCCTGTACTAGCCGGCATAAATGTGTAATTCGTGTTTCTATTGACACGATGAGTTATATGAACTACTGACTAAATAAAACAAGTGTACTAATTAATTTTATGGAATGGTGCTTCCCGAAGTAAATAAACGAGCTCGAAATAAAAAAGAAACCGTCTCTTAAATCAGACCAAAGTAATAATAATAAATAATAAGTCATTTAAAATAAAAAGTTTAATAATATCGTAAATTATTATAACACGTAGTTTAATTATAATTATAAAAGTGTAACAAAACTCAGCTTAGTAACGGGCCGTAACATTGCGTACGCATCGCTGACTCCACCCCTTTTTTGAAGCAAGCCTGTGCAAGTTAATAAGCTGTCCACCAGCTATTGTTAAATGGAACAATAGAGAAATATTCTCCCTCAAGAAACTTCCCCCTTTGTACGCATAAACTATGCCATTGTTTGAAGGAAAACTAGTTTGACCCACATTCCACAGTAACAGCTGATCGTTGAAAGTAAAGTGTTTGTCTCCTTTTGTTTATGTATTACAGCTGATCATTTAAAAACAAAAATTATTATCTTCGTGAAATTCCGATTCTCTCAGTAGCATAAGAAATTAGGATAAGAATGAATCTAAGGTCAAGTATGGATTGGCTTTAGATTTCTGTAGTAGAATTAAGAATTATATATGGGTAACGTAACAAGTCACAACGGCGCCGCACTGAAAAATTCTTTACAAGAGTTAAAGAAAGTTCAGAAAACTAACTACTAGAGTTAGAGTATGCAAAATGTAATCAGTCGGGCCACGATATTGTGAGTTACGGATAATTAGGGAAATTAGTATTAAGAATTAAAATATAAATTAGCATGGGTAAGAAGTGAGATAAAGGGAATTTCACGGAGGAGAACATTTAAATGAACAAGATCATTTAAAGAGATATAGAGAAAACAAATCGTGTACTAAATTTAAATTTTAACACAGAAATCCCCGAGCATACTCCCAGTACGTTGCTCACCTAAAAAAAACTCGTAAAATACTCACCCGGTGTCGATATTTAAGCGGAGGAGTATGTGACGATTTTAAAAAAGGAAAAAAATGAAATAAAAGAAATTTAAAATCTCACATTAAAACAGAACATAAACCCCTAAAGAAAATGATAATGTAACCCCGCCATAATACCCAAAATAAATAGTTTTAAAACCAAAAAGAATTCTATAATAAAATTGCGATAACACCCCTTAATATTTAACCCTTCCCTGTGTACTTATATGCCTGTTTCAACTTGTAAAAATCTAGTACTGACATGAAAATTACTCTGTATTGAAGCGAAAATTAATAATTATGATAATTAAATAAAAAGACGTAATAATAATAATAATAATAAAAATACCTAACTCAATAAAGAAAATGTAGTATTATTAATAGTAGTTAATTAGTATAATAATAATAATAAAGTACGAACTATTTTTCTCTCTCCGCGCGAACAAATCCCTCTCCCTACTAACTGCCGCAAAACCAACCCCAGTCGAGCGAGAATCAGCGACAAGGTAACAGCTTTACCATGTGTCGTAAACTAAAGTGTAAATATAAAAATTAATGGCGATGTAACTGAACGTAATATTTCATGGTGACAGACTCCACAAGTAATTGAAATGCGGTGAAATAACTAAAAGTAACTAACTTAGCAGACACATCTTTTAAAAAAGGAAACGAAATGTTTAAGTTGTAAGGTATGTTCTATCCAAACATTATAGAGTAACATTAGTGCAGTTAAAAGCAAAATGTAAAGTGTAAAAAGTGAACACCGTACATCAGGAGTGAAGTAACAACGACAAATTCACGAGCTTCAGGTAACAGCATCCTTTCGTCATGTTCGCAACTAAGAATCTACGAAATAAATGGAGACACCCAACGACATCGTAGAACTTCTAGGAAACGCAACTGTAGAGTAACAACAAGAGAACCCGCCGCTGATCACATTGTATCAAGGTGAAACCAAACCATTATATTTTTAACAATGGCAACAAAAGCAGTATATTGTTTGCAAAGACTTATTCTAATAATGTAAATGTTAACATAGTAGTGTCTGTAATTACAATAATGAAATAGTAATCTGATAATAGTTAAAGGTAAAAGGTAATTCGAAATTTGAGCAAACTAGTATTCAAATAGTTTGCATAATGTTGACTTATTGTAGAGCATTCTTAAGTTAAAACCCGGATCCGAGGTATTTGATGTAGTTAATAAATATATAATTTTATTTTGATCACTAGAGTAACATGTTAAAAGACGTAAGAGCATTTGATGCACAACTTTTGAGTAATTTATTTGTTTAATGTAATCAAACAAAATAACAATCATATTTAAAGTATTATTCAAGAAAATATAATAAAGAGATGTGATGGTTATCCTATAGGTGAGTGAATATATCTACCAAATCCCTTGTCAATACTCCTCAATTCACGGGAGCCTATTTAACCTTTGTGTACTTATTAGGTATTTATGATTTTGTAAAGATTATGGCAGCCTGTTTAATTGACCTGAGCCAATTAACCAGGTTCCCGAATTGTAACGTTATGCGAAACGTTTCAACAGCCTACACACATGTTAGGTTAAAATGCAGTCCACTTACGTTTCACGTTAGGTTGAATGCAAACACACACACACACACACACACACACACACACATGTTTGTTATTTAAATTATTATTTAAATAACATACACACGTGTTAGGTTGCAACCTAACACGTGTGTGTGTGTTTGTGGGTGTGTGTTTGCATTCAACCTAACGTGAAACGTAAGTGGACTGCATTTTAACCTAACGTGAAACGTAAGTGGACTGCATTTTAACCTAACATGTGTGTAGGCTGTGTCGCGTGTGTGTGTGTGTGTGTGTGTGTGTGCACGCAATATGCCACTTGATATTGCGTAAACGTGCCTGCTCTGCCTGAATATCCTCATGCAATAAAGGACGTGCCTCGGTCATTACGAATACTATTTGTAGTTAGTCTTCACCTCATCACCCTTGCATGTACTAGCAGTGTGTTTGGGTACAATTAACGATTTAAATTCAATGTTCTGAGAAGTACACATATTGATCTGCTCGCCTCCCTCTCGTGTACTGACAGTATGTTTGGATGCAGTCAACCATTCAATGTTCTGATAAGAAGTCATCTTCTTGTGTTTGGGTACAATTAACGATTTAAATTCAATGTTCTGAGAAGTACACATATTCATCTGCTCGCCTCCCTCTCGTGTACTGACAGTATGTTTGGATGCAGTCAACCATTCAATGTTCTGATAAGAATTCATCTTTTTGTGCCTATAATAATAACAGTACCTGCTTCATTATCATATACATTATGTGCTATATATATATATATACACATAAGGCTTTCAACACACACACACACACACACACACACACACACACACACACACACACACACACACACACACACACACACACACACGACGTAACCATACACACGCGCAACGCGCGCACACATTGGGTTGAATCATGTACACATTAGGTCCAATTACGTTTGTTACACGTTGTGCCGCACTGATCTGATATTTATAGATGACCTCCATACAAAAACAGATAACAGATTTAAATAATAATAATTTCATGCTTGCAATATACAACCTATGTACACAAACTTATAAAGCATCAAACTATATATCCTTCGTTGGGTTCTAATTATTACTAAACAGTAATACATGCTTAGATTGAAAATATTTGCTATGATTTTAGTAACATACAACCACGTTTCTGCTGATGGTTGGCCATGATCTTCAAGAGAGAGAATGAATACTGTAAAACAAAAGGAACTGTTATAACGCTGGTATTATGTTAGTGTATCTTTAACTTTTTATATCAATTTGTAGCGCAGCAACATGAACGAGTGCTAAGTAAGACGCTGTTGCAAAGTTCATCGGTTATGTATATATATATATATATATATATATATATATATATAGTGCGAGTGTCGATGAGTGTGTGCAACTGTACTAAAAAAGCTGTTATGCGCATGCGCAAATAATTCAAATGCACTTACGTAGATGACTGAAAAAGAGATGATTTACATAATAAATGTACGCTTAGACCCACTGTTTGTTAGATCGAGAAAATTAAGTTTGTTTTCACACACGCACACACACACACACACACACACACATGCACACGCACACGACGTAACCATACACACGTGCAACGCGCGCACACATTGGGTTGAATCATGTACACGTTAGGTCCAATTACGTTTGTTACACGTTGTGTCGCACTGACCTGATATTTATAGATGACCTCCATACAAAAACAGATAACAGATTGAAATAATAATAATTTCATGCTTGCAATATACAACCTATGTACAGAAACTTATAAAGCATTGAAACCCCTACTTCATTTTGAGTAGTTAAAACAAAAAATATTTCTTTTTGTAAAGAGGGGTTACAAGTTAATTAAAACTAGGCTAAGGCCTAGAGAAGCTAAAAATTGCGCTGGATCCAGTAAGACGGGACTTGCAATAAAAACTCAAGAATTAAATAATTAACAATGGTTTTATTATTCTATCTCCTAATATCAATAACAAAAACAACAGTGATTTAGAATTCCCCTTCTAAAATGGTTAACTTAAGAAGTATATCCTCTCAACAAGGCCACCTGAATAATATAAACTGAGTCCATGAGAATAATTGCTATGTCACCATCAATGAATTGAAAATGTAAAATAATCATTAACCTCAAAATAAAACTCCCATTAAACTATTTCTTAAAATATAAAATTTATATCATGTGTTTCTTTTAAAATGCATTATATAAATTGATGAAGGTAAATAATTTCATTCACAGTTACTATTAATAATTAAAATAATTATTCATCCAATTTAAATGAACTTTAAGGTGACACTTACTATACTTGTTAAATAAAACAATTAATTTAAAGAAATGATCAGCCACGATTATTGAGATAGAATACTCGTCTACTGGTGTATATACATTCTAATAATAAAATCCCTATATCCCACCAAAAGTACAGCAATGCATAATATTTATATATATATATATCCCCCAAAATGTACACAGAAATATACAGACATAACACGTTCCACAAGACAAATTACATATACAATAGTATACAAATACATAAAGGTCTCTTGCCACGCCCTTTTTTTTATATTAGCCTTCTGGTGTATATAAATTCTAAACTTATGCTTTATAGGAATCCCAATTAGGATTAAAGATTTATTTCTATAAATATACCCCCATGGTGTGGGTTAATTGCACGTCATGTGTATCATAAAGTATTGCATACAAATGTCCCCAGGACATTAAAAATTTAAAAGAAGTGCCTAAGTGGCTAAGTGCTAAAATACTTAATTAAGGTGAGAAATAAAATTATTTAAAATAATTAACGCCCCCCAGTTACCATGATTAATATAAAGAATTTATATAGACTAAAATAGGGCCAGTTAATGTAAAGAAAAAAATTGCACCATATTAGCACCTTATATAAAAAAAAATACATTTGTGTGTGTGTGTGTGTGTCAGAGACGGACACGTTTCTTCAACTTATAACCAGTCTCAACAAATTTGTTTCAACAACCTTGTTTCGACAAACAAGTTGAAAAGTGTTTCGACAGGCACAGCTTGGTTGAAACTAATTTAAAATAACACCTACCTCCCCAGTAATCTTTTTATACAAATGACCTAACCTGATTTTAAAAATAAGAGAAAATATATGTTTTAATGCAGAGTAATTTAAACTTGAGAAAATATTAATAACAAAACTGACTTTAAATCTGTAGCAAAAGTTCTATAAAGAAATGAGTGGAAATCTAAGTTGGATGCTGTGTGGTACACATGTCAGTCTCTGAACTGACAATTTACTATACATGTATTGAAATTTACAATTAATACTTAGTGTTCACACTAAACTGTCCCATCAATTGGGGATCCAAATGAATGTATACTTGAACGGTAAAACTGATGATTATGTATAACTGGTGCCATGTTGATTCTACGTGTGAATATAAATGGATATTTTTCACCTGCTTATATGTGCCCAGAAGGATGATCTCTTATTTATAGCGTGGCGATTTCATGATTGGCATGTTGTTGCGGCCTGGTTGTTCTCTTCGGTGTCGAGTGTGGAGCATTAAGATGTCACTTTGTTCAGTCTTAGCAGGACTTGTCTCTGTTCAGTGAACCCGCAGTCATTAAGAACTTATCTCATGTTTAAAAAGAAGTCTACGCTAGATATTCACACAAACTCTCCACCGAAGAGATATTCAACGATGTCGTGAGTTAGGCTTCCATTTTGAGACAAACTATCACAAAAGGTTCCGTTCGTTGTCCGTTTGTAAGGAAATTCTCACCAGGCTGCAGCACTGTTGTTTAAAAATTCAGCCGAGCTGCGGGAAAAACTCAGTAGATGGAAACACCGATCAAACGGTGAAAACACGAAAACAGTAGCCTATCCTATCCGCGGGTAGAGAGCAGCACTCTTTATTACATTACTTTGGTACTGTCTTTACCGTAAAAAAAAAAAAATGCCAATACATTTACTAAACTCGCGCTGAATCATTGACTCAGCACAGCATCAAACTATATATCCTTCGTTGGGTTGTAATTATTACTAAACAGTAATACACACACACACACACACACACACACACACACGCGACGTAACCATACACACGTGCAACGTGCGCACACATTGGGTTGAATCATGTACACGTTAGGTCCAATTACGTTTGTTACACGTTGTGTCGCACTGACCTGATATTTATAGATGACCTCCATACAAAAGCAGATAACAGATTTAAATAATAATAATTTCACGCTTGCAATATACAATGTCAAACATTATGTTCAAACCGTTTCTCCTCACTCTCTCTCTCTCTCTCTCTCTCTCTCTCTCTCTCTCTCTCTCTCTCTCTCTCTCTCTCTCTCTCTCTCTCTCTCTCTCGTTGTCAAACGCATTATCGTTATGCTGTCGACAAGTACGGCCGTAACGTTAGATTGCTAATGACAGATACAGACGGTCTGATGTATAGTATTCAAACACCTGACTTGTATGCAGACATGCCGTCGGACCTACACGCTTTGAAAGCAAGCGTTGTCACCGTATGATGATAAGCGCTATATACTAGACAATGGTCGTGATACACTTGCGTACAGTCATTATCGGATACGTGACAAATTAATTGCCGACGACTCCGCTCTCGAAAATAATCCATCATCATATAATAAATCTTGATGGCATTGGCTGTCCTAAAAACATACCATATCTATTTCACGGGACGTTATGTCTTACAGCATTGTTAATTTCGTTTGTTGAAAGCAAATCCAATTACGTTTGTTACACGTTGTGTCGCACTGACCTGATATTTATAGATGACCACCATATAAAAGCAGATAACAGATTTAAATAATAATAATAATTTCATGCTTGCAATATACAATGTCAAACGTTATGTTCAAACCGTTTCTCCTCTCTCACTCTCTCGTTGTCAAACGCATTATCGTTATGCTGTCGGCAAGTACGGCCGTAACGTTAGATTGCTAATGACAGATACAGACGGTCTGACTTGTATGCAGACATGACATCGGACCTACACGCTTTGAAAGCAAGCGTTGTCACCGTATGATGATAAGCGCTATATACTAGACAATGGTCGTGATACACTTGCGTACGGTCATTATCGGTTACGTGACAAATTAATTGCCGACGACTCCGCTCTCGAAAATAATCCATCATCATATATTAAATCTTGATGACATTGGCTGTCCTAAAAACATACCATATCTATTTCACGGGACGTTATGTCTTACAGCATTGTTAATTTCGTTTAGGAAACTTGTACACGGACGCAGACGATAACTATTTCTGTATGAAAGTAAGCCATGTGTCAAATTAGAAAGTGAAAGTAGAATGCATCGATTTAGACTCCTGTTTCAGTTCGCAAATACACAATAGTTTATTTTTTAATTTATTTCGTTATAAACCTCTGAACATAGATGCAATTATTTGTATAGTAATCAGAAATGTGTGTGAGAGAGAGAGAGCGAGAGAGAGACAATTTAATAGTTTGAATTTCCTACCACAACGCCACAACGGTAAACTATATTTTTAAGCCGCGGGTTGTTTCTTGCAATCACGAAAATTATTATTTAAAACTGATAATTGTTTTATTAAAATCTTACAATGACGAAATATTATTATTTCATTGTTTACGATATATATTTAATTAATGCAAAATTACAATGGTCTGTAAACCATATTTCAGTTTGTGTACAGTAATCGCTTTGAATAAGGAACCCCTTCTGGTATATGTCACGCATCAACTTTCAAACGTGTACGCGAGCTATCCTACCGTCGTATGATATATATATATATATATATACACAAGAAGACTTGTCACTATTTCTCATTTGTATGAGACACTCATCGTGCAATCGACTATTGTGTGTGTGTGTGTGTGTGTGTGTGTGTGTGTGTGTGTGTGTGTGTGTGTGTGTGTGTGTGTGTGTGTGTGTGTGTGTGTGTAACAACAACATTTAAGAGGTAAGTAAACATAATTTTATTGAATATTCAGATTTTATTTAAATTGAGCTTATAGTCGTCTATTTTGATTTTTTGGTTTGTTGCCTAATGAAGCACATGTGCTTAGGTCAGTTACTGTTGTCTCTCGATAAGAACGGGGTTTTTGTTGGGTACGATGTTTGATAGGGGTTTGACAGATATTTTTGATGTGTTTGTAGATTTCCAATTTTAAGTGTTCTAAATACGCTGTCCTGTTTTTAAAAAATTTATTCAGGTATTAATCTGTTTGTTTAAACGTTGATCTATGTACGTGACCATACGTACTTGTTTTCGTAATGTTTGTTATAATACCTTTCCTGTTCTGGATTTATGGTATGTGCTGTGTGTGTGTGTGTGTGTGTGTGTGTGTGTGTGTGTGTGTGTGTGTGTGTGTGTGTGTGTGTGTGTGTGTGTGTGTGTGTGTGTGTGTGTGTGTGTGTGTGTGTGTGTGTGTGTGTGTTGAAAGCCTTATGTATATATTTATATATAGCGCATAATGTATATGATAATGAAGCAGGTACTGTTATTATTATAGGAACAAGAAGATGAATTCTTATCAGAACATTGAATGGTTGACTGCATCCAAACATACTGTCAGTAAACGAGAGGGAGGCGAGCAGATGAATATGTGTACTTCTCAGAACATTGAATTTAAATCTTTAATTGTACCCAAACACACTGCTAGTACATGCAAGGGTGATGAGGTGAAGACTAACTACAAAAAAAATTTCAAGAAATTCCGTAAAGTATGTCTTTTCTCTTATTTGTCAATTGTAGTCAATTTTACAAAATTTTAAATTATGTATAGACCTATGTCAACAATCACACCCATTCTTCCTCGTATTGCTTCAGATAATTCACATATACAATGATACACACGCACACGCACACACATGAAACACAAACAACTTTTGTTGTTGTTGTTGACGTGATATTGTTCCACAGTTGAAACCTGCTCTACAAAACGCTTCACACGAAGCGTTATGTTATCACACAGAGAACACATTCCTATACACTGTCGTTCCCACAAAATCGATTATCATTGGTATTATATACGAAATATAAAAGTATTTATGACATATCTGATACTTAGTTAAAAATTGTATACGACTGTTTTCATATTATTTATATATGATGATGATGTTATGGTTAACTAAATATCACTATTGCATTAACGACTCGGAACACTAGGTTTTTTATAAGTAAAAGTATAAAGTTACAAACGGATCAATAAGATCTTTTGCAAAACTTAATGATTTGTGTGCGTGTGTGTGAGAGAGAGAGACCGCAATGTGTTTGTACGTGTGTGTGTATGTGTGTGATAAACACTGAGAATGTCATTGTTTCAGACAGGGTAGATGACAATTATGTACCGCTATTTCATACTATGTAAATATAACAATTCATATATTCTGTATTTTTGTTTTACATATTTTTATTTTGAACCCTTTGACGTTCACATAAAGTCATGTGATTTGTACATTTTACTAACAGTGATATTTTGTAATTAATACTGATTGCATGTTTTCTTTAATGCTTTGTCTTAGGTTTTACCATTAAACAGAAGTATTGTACCACAAATTATTGGTGGTAGTGATCTTTATGTTTATGAAGCCCCCATAAAAGTGAAGTCCAGGGACTGGCTTAATGTAGTACCACATGAAGAAGACCGTATTGAAGATTGCTAGTGACAAAGTTGTCTTTAAAATCATACATTACCAACATCATTTGTATTTGCAAATAGTATATGTAATATATTTTATTTGTAAATATAACAATTCATATATTCTGTATTTTTTTTTACATATTTTTATTTTGAACCCTTTGACGTTCACATAAAGTCATGTGATTTGTACATTTTACTAACGAAGACGCGTCTGTTCATACTAAATGTGTGTGTGTGTGTGTGTGTGTGTGTGTGTGTGTGTGTGTGTGTGTGTGTGTGTGTGTGTGTGTGTGTGTGTGTGAGAGAGAGAGAGAGAGAGAGAGAGAGTTTGTTAAGCCGTTAACGTATGGATTTGTCATCTGTAACAGCACACGCACAGGTAATTACATTATAAAGTAGGAATTTCTTCTGACGTCTGCGAGCGAGAAAGAGAGTGAGAGTGTTGAATAAGAGAATTCTTGTCAACGTTTGCAGCGAGAGAGAGACATACACAATGTGTGTGTGAGCAGTGCGTACATTGTCCGACAGCGATTTATTGGATTTCTACTCGTCATTTGTAACTATATACATACAATGGACGCAGAGAGAGAGAGAGAGAGTGGACACATGTAAGTAGTTCATTGGCAACAACACACACACACACCCACACATAGTTAATATTTGCCAAATATATATATTTCTAAAATCATATACAGCCCCCCCTAACAAGGATCAATCACACTGACTGCATTATAAAACTATTAATTAATTATTTAATACATTGAAAATGAAGTCGACGTTTTGACAACGAGTGAGAGAGAGAGAGAGAGTGAGTGAGAGGGCGCTTGTACGTACGTACACAGTTAATATTTGTCGAATATATATATAAACTTTCTAAAATCATATACATGCGCGGTAATGACCACTAACGAGAGAGAGGAGAAACGGTTTGAACATAAAGTTTGACAACGAGAGAGAGAGAGAGAGAGAGAGAGAGAGAGAGAGACTGTGAGCTAAAATTATTTAATCATCACACCGACTACTATACTCAATGTACAAAGTGAGAGAGAGAGTGAGTGAGAGAGAGAGAGAGAGAGAGAGAGAGAGAGAGAGAGAGAGAGAGAGAGAGAGAGAGAGAGGAAGAGGAGAAACGGTTTGAACATAACGTTTGACAACAAGAGAGAGTGAGAGAGAGAGAGAGAGAGAGAGATCTACTCATGTACACAGTGAGAGAGAGAGAGTGAGGGAGAGGAGAAACGGTTTGAACATAACGTTTAACAACGAGAGAGAGAGAGATGGATAACTATGTCTAGAGACAGAGAGTTACTTACATTCAAAGAGAGAATTGATATCGACAACAATCATGATCATATAGTTTGAATTTCCCACCACAGAAAAAAAAATGTTGACAGATCTGTTCTATACACAATAATGCAGGTTTGGTAACCCTGATCATATATTTTAATATATACACTATATAACACACATATTTGAATTTCCCTCCCAACGGTTTGAACATAACATATGTTTTAGTGAGACCGCTTAATGTATCAATGTTTGAATTTTTCGCCATTGAAAGTTGATTTCGTCGTCGTCACGATCGACTAACCGCACACACATATAGGTATATATATATACATTATAACGTGTTGCTAATAATGTATCATACGTTTGAATTTCCCTCCCCCCGTCACAGAAAATGTTGGCAAACCTGCTCATATAAAATATCTATACACTATAATAATAATACAAAGGGGATCTATGCATAGGTTGTTAATCTGATCATATAGATTTAATATACATTATAACACGCGACAAATTTGAACTCATGCAAAGGTTGGTAACTCTGATCATATATTTTAATATATACACTATAATGCATCAAGTTGGAACCTCCCACCCACCACCACCCCCTGATATGCAAATCAGCTTTATTAAAAAAATAAAAAATTATATTCACGGAGGCAGGTGGTCCATTGAACCCCTCCCCACCCCCTTGATATGCAAATCAATTTAATTAAAAAAATCAAATTAAAAAATAAAAAAAATAAAAAAATTTATTCGCGGAAATTCGCGGATGCTGTGGTCCATTGGGATGCTGCGGGTCCAGCGGTGGCGGCGGCATCTCTTAGATCTTGTTTTTTAGTGTTTTTTATTGTTTTTTAAGAAAGGCGGCATTCCTTTGTTCGTTAGAACCCTCATTTCCCCCCTACCGATTCAGTTTATTGTTTTTGTTGTAAAATTTTTTGTAAAACTGTAAGTAGTCTATCTGATTTGAACGGTTTTTCGGATTGGCAGCATTTATCATTAACTTTAAAAAGACATGAAACAAGCGTTTCCCACAATGAAAATGTGAAATCATGGGTGCAATTGAATAATATGCTACAAACTAAGACTACTGTAAATCAAATGCAACTGAGACTATTAGAATCAGAAAAAAAGCATTGGTGTGATGTAATAGAAAGAATTATTGCCGTTATCAAGTTTTTATCACGTCAATGTCTGGCTTTCCGGGGTTCATCGAAAACATTATTTGAGCATAATAACAGCAATTTTCTAAAAGCAATCGAAATGATAGCGTCTTTTGATTCAGTTATGCGGGAACATATTCGCAGAATTGAATCCTCGAAATCTGATTCAAGTCGTATGGCTCACTTTTTAGGAGATCATATTCAAAACGAAATTATTGATTTACTCGGCACGACGATAACAAATTATATTTTGAACAAAGTCAGAGAATCGAAATATTTTTCCGTCATATTAGACTGCACACCGGATGTAAGTCACACGGAACAAATAACAGTAATACTTAGACATGTTTATTTAAATAATACACATAAAAAAGTAGAGGTATGCGAACATTTCATTGGTTTTGTCCAATTACCAGTTCCACTGGCGAGGGTCTATTAAATTTTGTTCTGAATTAATTTTTTTCACAATTAAACCTCGACATTCAAAATTTGCGCGGGCAAGGTTATGATAATGGTTCTAACATGCGTGGAAAACACAACGGATTGCAGAAAAAAATTTTGGAAATCAATAATCGTGCATTTTACGTTCCATGCTCAGCTCATAGTCTAAATTTGGTAGTCAATGATGCAGCAAATATTTCGCACGAAACTATCAATTTCTTCGATATAATTCAAGAAATTTACATTTTCTTTTCATCGGCTACAAAAAGGTGGTCGATCATTTGCAAACATTTACCAGATATAAAATTAAAAGCTCTAAGTGCTACGCGATGGTCCAGCAGAATTGACGCAATCAAACCATTATGGTATCACATCGACAAAATATGTGATGCTCTGCTGGAAATATCTGAAAATTCGTCTGAGTGGGATTGTGCCACAACTCACAAAGCGCATTTGCTTGCTTTAAACGTTCAAAATTATAAATTTATTTGCTCTGTTGTAATCTAGTTCGATGTTTTAAACGAAATTAATTCTTTAAGTAAAATGATCCAAAGCCCCACAATGAATACTCAAGTATGCATAAATTTGCTAAATAATTTGATTGATAAGTTCATAGAATATCACACGGATGAACACTTTGAAATGGTTTTACAAGAAGCTACCAAAGTGGCTCACAACTCAATGTTGAAGCAGATTTCCCACCAATAATACACTTCGTCCAAGAAAAAAACCGAAACAATTTCAATATGAACAGCGTGATGAAGTTTTATTAGACCCCAAAATCGATTACAAAGTAGAGTTTTTTTTAGAATCCTAGATCAGACATTAACTTCCTTAAAAAATAGATTCGAAGAGTTATAAACATTAGTCGATGTGTTTGGCTTTTTCAGTAGTAAATTATTTAGTTACCCCAAAGACGAACTGATGAAACATTGTAAAGATTTACATCTGAAACTTAAAGACGATTCAAGAAATGAAACAGACATTGACGGTAGGCGGGCGTTCAGGCGGCTAGCGGCGGGCCTGGCAAGCTGCCCAAGATGATAGCTCCATTCACCCTGTAGCTCTTCGGCCTACCAGGTCGTGTTGCAGAATGCGTTCGTTGAAAACGCTTTTGCAGAATTACGAAGAGTTAATATTGTTCTTTGAGGAAATCGAGGTCAAAAAATCTGATGCCGGTGCTAAAGCTAAAGGTTTCTTAAAATTTCTGTGCTCTTTTGACTTTATATTTGTCACTACACTTTTTACGCAAATTTTAGAGCCAGTTGAAATTTTGAATGCCTTTCTGCAAAATTCCTTCTTACAGCTGCAAAAAGCCATGGACAATATTCATAGTGTCCGAGAGGTTTTGAAGTTATCTCGAACTTATGAACTTTTCGATGCAGTTTGGAGCTCTTGCTTGAGATTGACCAAAAAATTTGATGTTGAAGAACCGAAACTTCCAAAAGTTCGAAAAATTCCTCGAAGACTTGACGACGGCCCTCAACCCTTTGCTTTTGCCAGCCCCCGTGATTATTACCAGAAAATTTATTTCGAGGTTTAGATATTGCGATCAACTATTTCGACGATCGATTTTCTAAAGCTACTGTGACTCACTTCAAAGAAATTGAAACATTTCTTCTTTCCAAAACTAAAGATTGCAGTTCTGTAGTAGAATTTTATAAGGATGACTTTGACCCTGAAAGATTAATTTTGCACAGAAATATGATGTTAGATGTGTGTGAATCTAAATCTTTTGTCGTTGAAAGTACAGAAGACTTAGTGCGCTTCTTTTCCTCAAACAAACACGTCGACGAATTGATTCCAGAGGTGGTTAAGTTGATAAAGATCGCTTTAACTATTCCCGTTTCTACATGTACAGCAGAAAGTTCTTTCTCCGCCCTGAGAAGATTAAAAACTTACCTGCGCAACACCATGACGCAAGGAAAATTGAACGACAACGCAATCATGCATGTCAACAAGCAAGAAGCGGAAAATATATTGAACCTCGAAACTGTGGCGAACATTTTCATCAAAAGATCGACTGTTCGTAGGAACACTTTCTTTATGAGTGAGTAGTGAGAATTATAAATTCCGCAAAGACTTTAATTTTTGAACTAAAGACTTTCAGTTTCTCTTTTATTTTTAAACTAACAATAAGCGCCAAATTTGAGGCTATCATTTATTAATTTAAATGAACTAGTTTTGTTTCCTTCTCATAAAGACTATTATGTTTTTTAACTTAAGACCAAATAGAGGCTACACAATTTTTATTTGTTTAGCTTCCCTCCTTTTAATTCACATATACGTAAAATGTAGTATTTCTTACTTTTTTTATCATTACTTTCACTATTTCTATGATTTAAAGATTTCAAAAAGAAAACAACTGTAGCCTATACCTTTTATGTGGATTAGCTTTTGTACTCATTAATTATTGGGGAAAAAAGCACCAAATGAAACAATAGTTTATGTTTACCATCAAGTGTTGTTCATTCCAAAAGACCTAAAACTGTATTTTCAGGAGGGTCAATTTTTCAAAATTCAACCGAACCCCCCCCCCTCGGTTGTGGACTGTGAGTTAGAGCACCCCCACTGATTTTCAAAACCCGGCGCCACTGGCATTAACTACATCACTAAAACACACGGGGGTTTGCTTCTTCATCATCATCTTCTTCTTCGTTCATTTCCTTCTGAATGCCATCAGCAGTCTCCGATATGGTCACGGCTTCCGCGGTAACAACATTTTCGTCAATGTTGACATAGTCGCCAAACAAAGCATGGGCTTCCAGTTTGCCCTATTCCACATCATCAACGGGAACAGCACAGCTATCTTCATTACTACAGGTTTCGCTATTCTCGAATCCGGCTTTGTGAAAGCAGTTGCAGACAGTGAGTTGCGATACTCTGTGCCATGCAGCTGCGATGTAATCCATTGCCTGTTAGGAGAGAGCAAACCATTAGGAATTTGTGCAAAATTAGAATTTGAATAGACCTATACTGTCTATTATATTATGTATTACTTTACGCCTTACCTTAAATTTATGTAGCCACCCGGTCGACGCATGAAAATCTTTAACATCGAACCTGGCTGCCAGCCAGTTCATTTGATTTTTCGCAAAGGACTGGCCCGCTGATAGGAATTCCTTCCGCCCTGTGCTGCTGGAACCACTGTAACAGACAGTATTCCAAGATTTCGTTTTTTCCGCCTTGAATACGTGTTCGCTTATTACTAAAAAAACAAGAAACACACGACCACTTTCTTCCATTTCTGTTGCTTTAGCCACGATTGAATTTAACGTCGACGGAGCAATCTCTAACTCCTTGGCAATGTCTACTCGCTTCTTATTCCCTCTGTCCTGCACTACTTTCAAATTGTTTAATTTCTCAGCGATCGTAACACACTTCCTCTTCCTTCCACTCATTTTCCTCTTACGATGTCACCTATAATAGAAACAGTAACAAACTGATGTCGACAAAGCGATGGAGCTTTACGAGCATTGAACAAATACCATACGTTTCTAGGAATCAAAGCTTGCTCAAAGGATACTCGTCAACTGCAAACTCAGCCAACTTTCATTAATTGACGATTCCCTGAAAATGTACAGTCTGTTCAAAATATTTGCATTCGGACATTCACATGATATGCATTTTGTGATATATGCGATGTAAATAAAAAAAATTATTTAAACGTATAAATGAAGTTCTGTATCTCCATGGACTTAAAAATTTGATCGTATAAGTGTAAAAAACGAATAAACAAAAAACTTATAACCAAAATAAAATAACACGGAAAGTATAAGGATTTTGCCGGGACCTAAGAGAAAAAACCAGTAAGTGTGAAAAACGTATACGTGACAAACGTATAAAAGAAGTTTTTCGTAATAAGTGAAAACTGGTTCAGGCTAAAAGGTAAAAATTTTATATATTTACTAATAAACAAACTTAGTGTTCCAAATCAGTAGTATTATAATTATAAGTAGTTAATCAACGGATACGGCATGGACAACCAAAATCCAAGAATTCAAAACTAAATCTGGAGTTACTGTAGTTTTCTTTAGATCAACTTGAAGATGGAAAGGATAAAATACTATTGACAAATAGACAGCATAATAAACTTGAAAAGCATAATAAAGATGGTAACAGAATTAGAATTGAATTTTTATATAATCAGTTAAAGGAAAATCAGAAAGGAGGTTTATTAAACGATTTATTAAATTTCGGTGAGGAAATTTCTCTTGTTAATAAACTACAGTAGTTGCTTATGCTAGAAAAGCAGCTCCAATTGTTAAGAAAGATGTTATTCTAATTGTTTGATATATACTAGATTGGGTAGATAAATAATTAGCTGATGTAAGAGGATCCAGTTTAGATTTAAATACTTTTAAATATGTTCAAGATAATCTGAAAAAAATTTGAAATAAAACCATTATCTCTTGGCGAATTAGAAAGTAAATGTAAAATATTAAATTTTTTAGATGAGTGTTTATGAGAGATATGCTTTCTGATAAAATTAACAATAAGGAATGTGGAATTATAAATTTAAGATCTTCCTTTTTAAGTGGTACACTTTGGACTTGTTATTATAAAATAGATAATGCTGTATACGACTTTGATTCTTTTGGAGATGTAAATCCATCTATTGAATTAATAAAATATCATGGAGATAGTTCTGAAGTATATTAAAATGTAGATAGAATTCAAACTTTTAAAGATCCTTCTACATGTAGATATTTATGCGGTTATGTACTAAAGGAATTAGATAATGCCCTCTCTTTCGGGAATATTTTAAGTAATTTGTTCTATAATAAATATGCATTCACAACATATTTATAAGGTCAATATTTTTGGTTATCAGATTGTTGAAGATAGTGTTCAGAAAGTGGATTTTGAGAGTAAACTTCAAGCTCTAAATGAAAGTATTTCAGAAGTTAAATCTCATTTGATAAACAAATATATATATGTATATATACATATACATAACGTGACAAATGGTCTCAGTATACTGATATGGTGACCGCTACTGAATCGATTAAACTTGACCAGACAATGAATACTGATACTTATTTAAATCCACAACAAGCTAACTTATTAGAAAATGTCATAGAGCAACATGGAGAAAATATTAATGTCATGACCTACCGAATCCATAAAAGAAAAAAGCCCTGAGTAAAAGAATAATAATAGTAATATTAATAATAATAATAATGATAATACGATGGAATGCACCTACGTTTATGCAACTCGCTCATAGAAAACCACTAGGTATGAATGAATGGACAGTATATTAGCTGAAAATTAATAGACATTGTTGCCACATTCCATAGTGTTAAGAAAGACATTAAATGAAGAATTAATTATGTTTTAGTTTGTGAAAATTTCGTGTTATGTTTTGAGTTATATTATTTGTTTAGAAGAGTATATAAGAAGAATGTTTTAAGTTGAAAAAGAGAAAAAAGATTAATTTTCGAAGAGAAAACAAATTTTTTTTATTTAACCTGGAGGCTTATGCAACGTGACAAATGGTCTCAGTATAGGTGAATATAGAGAATAATGATTATCAGCTATTATAAATGTCCCAAACGATAAAAGAATGTGAGAAAATAAATAGTATTAATAAAATAATTAGAATTAATAGGATAAAATTAGAAAATAAGACATTGTAGAACCATGAAGATATAATTTTATATGTAAGTGAAGTGTTGTGTAATGTAGGTAGCGAATAGAATGTTAGGGAAGTATATTCATGTGTTACAAAGATGTGTTCTAGAAGATTCAAGAAAGAGGAAGTTGGAAAACACGTGGCCCCTACTGAATACATTAGAGTAAATTGAAACGACGCCTACGCGCATAGCGGCGGTGACGTCACTCGGGGCAGCGCAGCGATATACATTCGGCTGCATTATAAAAGGAGTAGCCAGTCTTCTCTCTCTCTCTCTCTCTCTCTCTCTCTCTCTCTCTCTCTCTCTCTCTCTCTCTCTCTCTCTCTCTCTCTCTCTCTCTCTCTCTCTCTCTCTCTCTCTCTCTCTCTGAAAGTTCTCAGTGAAGGTGGTCGCAGTGGGAAGCGATTCCAGGCAACGTAAATTCCAGACGTCCTTGGGTCCGTATAGTCGAGTTAGCAGCGAGTGTCAGCAGGAAACCATCACGGAGTGCGAGACATTCGACTACCGTCCCTGAGCATCGTTTGCTGATCGTGGCGGCTGGAATACGGAGACCTTGAGCAAGGCACTACCTGGAGGCGGTTGCTGGAACGTGGACCGGGACGACGGATCGCTGGAGGCCGGATCGAGATCGTCGATCGAGAGGACAGAGAGGACGACCAAACAGGGAAGCAAAAATTTAAATTGTTATCAAAATTATAAAACTTTCAAATATAACATCAAAGAACATTAATTGAAAATAATTTTGTTACAAAAAGAAGACTTTGAACACTTAAAATAAATTTACAGAACTGTTTAAAGCAAGAAAGCATTTATTAAAGACATTTCAAGCAGATTTTTGAACAACAACAAATTAATTGTATGTAAAATAATTAAAGAACATTTTAATACAAGTGTGTACCAGAAAGAACAATAAATGTATTAAATTTCATTAATTGTGCATTCTTTTCTGCAAGTCTGGTCTGGGCTAGTACCTGTTACCTTGCAATATATATAGCCAAAATTGCAACGATACAGCCATACGCTGTATTAGGCATTAATTTAAATAAATATAAAATGTGTAGAATTTGTATAAGTTACGGGTAAATGGACAGGTCTGAGATTGTAAAAATATTTCATTGTTAGATTAGGGGAGCAATTAACCTGTTCCGACACGCAGTGAACACCTGCTCAGTTGTATGTGTGTTACACGTGTATCTTGTGTGTGTTAGTGATGCATGTACAGACAGGAATCTCAGCAACCCGCCCCAAGTAATTAATAAAATAATTATTTTAATTCACTGTGCGAAAACTAATTAGTGTATGAACAAACCAAAGGCACCAAAGTGTGTGTAAAATTTATAGTTATCCCCAGTAAAAAGATGACGTTAATAGAACACGCTATGCGAGACAGTGCAAAATAAACGTGCCAAAAAATACACAAATTACCCTAAGACGCTCAAATTAATATATTGAGTGCTTAATCGAATTAGCTATGATTTGTGCTATCTCGATTCCGTGCAAAACATTGCTATTTGCTAATAATTGCAAATAGATGAAAAGGTTCGGGAGTGGGGGCTGTCACGAGATATGCAGGTATCGACAGGACGATTTTGGAGCCAACTGGCGCGAAATCTCGAGAGGGTATAAATTAAAGGTTAGACCAAAAACCCTTCTCTTCATTCCAAGACACAGTTGCAGCCGGACATGCTGTCCGTCGGCAAAACAGTTTATTTTTATTTCTATTACAAGTCGCAGTAACGAAAGAAATAACGTTCGTTAAATTCACGACAATATTCCGGAAAAAGTAAATACCGAAATAGTAACTCTACTAAGAGTATATACGGAAAAGCTACCAGAGCGACGAGGGATGCTGGACGTTAGAAGATGTTTAAGATCTACCTTGCAGCAGATAACAACTCTAGAAGTATCCAGAAACACACTGCTGGAGAGCGACGCTGGACTCTAGACGTATCCAGGACCACGCCAGGACAGGAGGAATGGAAAACTAACTCTGGACAACGCTGGACCCCGGACAACAAGTCGTAAGATCATCAGAACTCGAGGTGACATGCGTAATGATGATTTTTAAAAAAGAAAAAGAGCTCATAAAGACTATATCAGAAGACAGTAAATTAAAACAAAGAAAAATTTATACTTAGTAATAATATTTTAAAATGTAGATAAATGTTTAGTCGTAAGAATGAGCGATCGCATATAAAAAGAATTAATAAATGAAAGAGAATTTAAAGTAGAGAGAGTAGAGTTTATTATCAAAATAAATAGTAAATTGATTTGATATTTGAATTATAGAAAAGGTTAATTTAAAGTTGAATATTAAAACAAATGCCAGTCTACAAGAAATTAATATAAATTTAAATTGAATTTTAAACATTGGTATAGACTGAGCGAGTAGAGGTCAGATCTGAGTTAAGAAAATTTATTTCAATAAAAAATATTTTCATTTTTATATTTAATTAATAAACCAATTTATTAACATGTCTAGATATAAGATTATTAACATGTTTAGATATAAGAGATTTTTAAATATGTGTAATGTTGCATATCATAAGATATAAACATTTAATAATGAGCAATATCGTGACCGACAATTATTAATGATGTTTATGAATATTTATAATATGGAATAAATAATAAATATGAGTTTTAAATACACTACTGATAAATAAAAAAAATACTCTTATTATAGTTACACCTGGTATCATTATACAACCTGCATAAATTACAGTATCACGTAGTCCTTCAGTCTTCGACTGGTTTGTACCCTCCCCGCATATACCCGTGGTGCGTGTGGTACTGAGACTCTCACAGGTATATAGGACCTACAGTTTAACGCCGGATCCGAACGGCATAAACACATATATCAGTATACGGCATAAACGGCATAACAGTATATCGAATTTAAATTACATATAAATTCGTTGTATAATTTTGTCGCCCTTGAACTTGAGGCCCGACATGCCTACATATATATTGTTAAGTAACGTTTCTGTGATCGCAAATCTTGTCTTCTTTGAAATTTATTAATTTTAAATGAATTTATTATTTATTGAATTATTGTTAATGTTTGATTTTTTATTATTTAGTTACTTTATTTAAAAAGAATGATCAGGTAACAGGTCGTCATCGATTTTACGGTTATTAGACCGGTATTCGCGTGCGTACTGTTTTGAAATGTTGCCAAAATAATTGATCTTTAAAATGGAATAGGTTGTGTTGCTTTTCTACAATCGATTACTGATTCGACTCAGTCTTGTAGGTTATCTGGTTTTGTCTCCTAATTTCTCAATGTTCTTCACTCTCGCCGTATTTCTCTTCTTCCTTGTCACCTGAAAATCCTTTATCTTAACTCACTCTCAAAAAATAAAATGATTTTTCGGTTAACAAATTAGTTTATTTAATAATGTTTAAAAACCTGGGTCAGTTTATCGGCTCATGAATCGAACGGGATATTGGCCGTATCGACTCGCTCATCAAACTCGACTCGAACAAAAAATGTTTAAAATAAATTACAATATTATTTCTTTATCAGGTAGTGGATTCTTTGAGCTGTTAGGAAAGATCAGAAAATGCTTCAGGATAAAATACAGTACATTACAATGGTTAATCAACATTCTTAATAACTAATAAAATTAAAATAATGTTTAAGTTAAAAGGTATTACGATTCTCTGTTCTGTTCCAAATCGCAATCGAAATGGTGGAATTTGTCATTCAAAATGGCCGTCGGCCTGTATCTAAGTGGCCCCAAAATTTGCTTCGACTAATTTCTTTAAATTAAATAGTGTTTTAATAATTTTATGCCCACAATGTTGTTGAATAAAGTTTTGTTAAAGTTCACAAGTGTCTGGTTTAACAGTGTTTTTGGTGAATCTCGTGTTGTGTAAAGGTGTGATTATTTCGTTATTAGGGTATCCAATCTCACAAACTCGCAGTTACGCTTTTCATACTTGGAATGTGTTAGTCTGAGTAAATCGTCATTTTTTTAATTCGATTTTCGGTTTCTTCTATTAGTATTGTTTTCTCGTTTAATTTTTTAATGGTTTCCTTATTTTCTTATTATGTTTTTTTGCATCTCTTTATATTTTACTTTTGTTTATTCATCAAAAATGTGACTCTCTGCTACATGAAGTTGATCTGTTCGGTTTGAAAGTTAACAATAGAGTAAACGAATTTTTCCGTTTAGTCAACGATTATGACCCAGTTTTTGTGAACTCTGATTGGTCCTTATTTCCCGACCCCTTGTCACGTGACGTTAATTATTCGAAATCTTTGAAATTTATATTTGTCACCTCAAATTACTCCCTGTTTATTTTTAGATTAAGTTAAATTTGATTTATACAGTGTTATTGTTTAGTAAAATTGAAGTATTTTGATACTTTCTTTCGGCCCAGTATAACTTATTTTAGCACCTTTATAAATTTAAGTTTTTTAGGCTTTTACATATTTTTTCTTAACATTTCTTATTGTCTTCTTTACTATTTTAATATGTTGTAATAGGGTTGTCCTTACTACTAACAATAATTGTTGATACCTCTTCATTACATATAACATTACGGTTTTAAATACCTATTAATTAATGATATCTTTATAATAACAATAATATTGACAACATGTCAGTTCAATGGCTTGTCTTATGTGCTATTGTTACTTTCCCTGTTTCATTAAGGTCAGGCTTCTACTTAATAGTATTTGATCTGGTTAAGACTATATCAGATATTTTATTTCTGTTTTAAAGTTAGCTCATTTCTTGTGGCCTACAGGCTTAGTGTTTTCTCATTCTTTCACAATAATTTTTACATATAATAATATTTTACCCTGTACATGATATTAACACTATTGAACAGTTTTCAACTACTGTTTTTGAACAATTAATTAACATTTGAACAAATAATTATAACAAAACAAAATTATGGCTTCACCATGTATATAAAACGTTTTAACAATTATTTATTCCATCTACTGGTTCTTCATATGAATTAGTTTATATGCAAGACCACTAATTCACTTTCTCACTCCCCACTGGTTTATTACATGATCTCTGATCATCACTATTTTCCTTTTTTAACACTAATCATTTCACTCCCCCTTAATATAGGTTTTTACACTTTTTCCCTTAAACTAATAGTCTACACATATTTCTAATCTTATTTATTCTACTGTATTCTATTTTCTATCAGCTCAATTACTGTCTGATCCTAGCTGTTTATTATTATTGGTTTTCGTTTATTTATTTTATTTGTTTAATATTTTTTGTTTATATTGTCCCTGGTGGTTATCAGGTTTTTAGTTCAGTCTCTTCGTTGGGTTTATTTTGGTTTCACTAAGCATTTATGTTACTCTGTAGTTACTGTGGTCTTCAACTCACTCTGGTATGGTTGCTAGTTTATTTCATAGTCTTGTTGCTTATTCATTATATCTTCACTTTACTCGATCGAGTTTTGCAGTTGGTTTGTTTGTCCTCTCACTTACCATATCTATTGGGTTCATTGGGTTTATCACGTTACCGGTACTATGTTTTTTTTCTTTTTATCTACCTTTCTTCATAATTACTATTTTTTTAATTCTTTATTATTTATTTTTTCTTCATTCACTGTTTTGTTTTAGTTTGTAGACTGAATGTTATGCTTAATACACACTAATTTATATATCTTTTTATTTATTAGGTAAACCAGTACTGGTCATTGATGGTTTTCTTATCTAATCATAGTTCTTTCATGTACGGTGAGGATACGTATCGTTACAATATATATATATTCAAACACTTTCTGCTACAGTCCGTTTCTTGATGTGTATAATATATATTTTATAATTACTTTACCTCAAGATGTTTTCTCCCTATTTGGAACATGTTTCGGGAAGCCGTGTGTTCCTATACTCAGCCTTCATAATTTTGAGTCTTGTGAGGTATTTATGTGTTGGCTGGTTGTTGCTTTGGTTTCCTGTTGGTCTCTGGTGCTTTAAATTGGTATTATTGTGTGTGATTGTGGTGTATATATTAGTATTTTTTGTATTTTCGATGTTGAGTGTTTTTAAAATTGTATCGTGTTTTGTATATGTTCAGGTAGTAGTTTGTTTTGTGTTTGTATATTTGTAAATTTTCCAAATGTTCATTATGGTGCCTTTGTGTGGCATGTGTTTTATTAGTGCCATGTGGGTTATGTCTGAGAATTCATGTCCAGTGTTTATTGCATGTGTGGCCAAATTAGCTTTATATATTTCTGATTTTACTTCCATGTTCCTTAAGGAAATGGAAGTATGGTGATGGCAAAAAAAATCGTGTTCGAGATTATTGCAGATTCTGATTGTACTACACTCAAAACATGAAAAAAAGTCGTTTTTCGAAAAGTGTCTGTGTGTGTGTCTGTCTGTGTGTCTGTAGATTTTTTTTCTATGGCAAACGATAACAGCCGTAAATTCAAACAGAATCAAATAATGTTTTGCATACAGCCCTGATTTGTAGAGTACTCGCGACCTATTGTTTTTGGTGAAGATCGGTTAAGGGAAAGGGGTAGTTTACCAGCAACGGTTTTTTTTTATCAAGGGTAACTTTGTTTGTTTGGCAAACGATAACAGCTGCAAATTCAAACAGAATCAAATAATGTTTCGCATACAGCCCTAAATTATAGAGTTCTCAAGATCCGTTGATTTTGGTACAGATCGGTTAAGGGAAAGGGGTAGTTTACCGGCAATGTTTTATGTTTTAACAAGGGTATTTCCTATGGCAAACGATAACAGCCGCAAATTCAAACATAATCAAATAATGTTTTGCATACTGCCCTGAATTGTAGAGTTCTCAAGACCTTTTGGTTTTGGTGAAGATCGGTTAAGGAAAAGGGGTAGTTTACCAGCAACGTTTTATGTTTTAAAAGGGTATTTTCTATGGCAAACGATAAGAGCCGCAAATTCAAACAGAATCAAATACGTTTTTGCATACAGCCCTGATTTCTTGAGTACTAAAGACCTATTGTTTTTGGTGAAGATCGTTTGAGGGAAAGGGGTAGTTTACCTGCCACGTTTTTGTTTTATCAAGGGTATTTTGTATGGCAAACGATAACAGCCGCAAATTCAAACAAAATCATATAATATTTTACATACTACCCTGAATTTTAGAGTTCTCAAGACCTGTCGTTTTTGGTGAAGATCGGTTAAGGGAAAGGGGTAGTTTACCTGCAACGGTTTTTTATCAAGGGTAATTTTTACTTCCATATTCCTTAAGGAATGGAAGTATGGTGATGGCAAAAAAAATCGTGTTCGAGATTATTGCAGATTCTGATTCTACTACACTCAAAACATGAAAAAAAGTCGTTTTCCGAAAACTGTCTGTGTGTCTGTCTGTCTGTCTGTCTGTCTGTCTGTCTGTGTGTCTGTGTGTCTGTGTGTCTGTAGATTTTTTTTCTATGGCAAACGATAACTGCCGCAAATTCAAACAGAATCAAATAATTTTTTGCATACAGCCCGGTTTTGCAGAGTTCTCGCGACCTATTGTTTTTGGTGAAGATCGGTTGAGGGAAAGGGGTAGTTTACCTGCAACGGTTTTTTTTTAGCAAGGGAAATTTTGTTTGTTTGGCAAACGATAACAGCCGCAAATTCAAACAGAATCAAATAATGTTTCGCATACAGCCCTGAATTGTAGAGTTCTCAAGACCTATTGTTTTTGGTGAAGATCGGTTAAGGGAAAGGGGTAGTTTACCTGTAACGTTTTATGTTTTAACAAGGGTATTTCCTATGGCAAACGATAACAGCCGCAAATTCAAACAGAATGAAAAGATTATTTGCATACAGCCCTAAATTGTAGAGTTCTCAAGACCTTTTGTTTTTGGTGAAGATCGGTTAAGGGAAAGGGGTAGTTTACCTACAACGTTTTTTTAACAAGGGTATTTTCTATGGCAAACGATAACAGCCGCAAATTCAAACAGAATCAAATAATTTTCTGCATACAGCCCTGATTTGTAGAGTACTCAAGACCTATTGTTTTTGGTGAAGATCGGTTGAGGGGAAGGGGTAGTTTACCAGCAACGTTTTTTATCATGCGTATTTTCTATGGCAAACGACAACTGCCGCAAATTCAAACAGAATCAAATAATTTTTTGCATACAGCCCTAATTTGTAGAGTACTCGCGACCTATTGTTTTTGGTGAAGATCGGTTGAGGGGAAGGGGTAGTTTACCTGCAACGGTTTTTTTATCAAGGGAAATTTTTTTTTTTTGGCAAACGATAACAGCCGCAAATTCAAACAGAATCAAATAATGTTTCGCATACAGCCCTGAATTGTAGATTTCTCAAGACCTATTGTTTTTGGTGAAGATCGGTTGAGGGAAAGGGGTAGTTTACCTGCAACGTTTTTTTAACAAGGGTATTTTCTATGGCAAACGATAACAGCCGCAAATTCAAACAGAATCAAATAATGTTTTGCATACAGCCCTGATTTGTAGAGTACTCAAGACCTATTGTTTTTGGTGAATATCGGTTAAGGGGAAGGGGTAGTTTACCTGCAACGTTTTTTTATCAAGCGTATTTTCTATGGCAAACGATAACAGCCGCAAATTCAAACAGAATGAAATAATTTTTTGCATACGTCCCTGAATTGTAGAGGTCTCAATGACTTTCGATTTTGGTGAAGATCGGTTAAGGGGAAGGGGTAGTTTACCTGCAACCTTTTACGTTTTAACAAGAGTAAAGTACTTGAAAATTTATTTAAACTTTTTGAAACAATGGTAATTGTTAAAAATAAAATAATTTTGTTGCCAGGCAATAAAATTATAATTTTTTCATTTTAATGTAATATAATATTTTTCATTTAATACAGCAATAAAAAGGCAGGTAAGACACAGCCTGGTTGTTTGGCTGAAAATGATTTTAAATATAAATCTTAGAATATGGAAGTCATGTATGGTTCTCCATACCGATATTTTCTATGGTAAACGGGTAAACGATAACAGCCGCAAAATCAAACAGAATCAAATGATGTTTTGCATACAGCCCTGTATTGTAGAGTTCTCAATACCTATTGGTGTTGGTGAAGATCGGTTAAGGGAAAGGGGTAGTTTACCTGCAACGTTTTATGTTTTAAAAGGGTATTTTCTATGGCAAACGATAAGAGCCGCAAATTCAAACAGAATCAAATACGTTTTTGCATACAGCCCTGTTTTGTTGAGTACTAAAGACCTATTGTTTTTGGTGAAGATCGGTTAAGGGAAAGGGGTAGTTTACCAGACACGTTTTTTGTTTTATCAATGGTATTTTATATGGCAAACGATAACAGCCGCAAATTCAAACAGAATCATATAATATTTTGCATACAGCCCTGAAATGTAGAGTTCTCAAGACCTGTTGGTTTTGGTGAAGATCGGTTAAGGGAATAGGGTTGTTTACCAGCAACATTTTATGTTTTATCAAGGGTAATTTTTTTTTTGACGAACGATAACTGCCGTACATTAAAACAGAATCAACTACTCTTCAGCATACCTTTTTGAATTATACAGAACTCAAGGTCTGTTGATTTTGTTGAAGATCGGTTAAGGGAATAGGGTAGTTTACCTGCAACATTTTATGTTTTACCAAGGGTAAATTTTTTATGACGAATGATAACTGCCGTACATTAAAACAGAATCAACTACTCTTCTGCATACCTTTTTGAATTATACAGAACTCAAGGTCTGTTGATTTTGTTGAAGATCGGTTAACGGAAAGGGGTAGTTTACCGGCAACGTTTTATGTTTTAACAAGGGTATTTTTTTCTATGACGAACGATAACTGCCGTAAATTCAAAGAGAATCAAATAATTGTTTGCATACAGGCCTGAATTGTAGAGTACCTAAGACCTGTCGTTTTTGGTGAAGATCGGTTAAGGGAAAGGGGTAGTTTACCTGCAACGGTTTTTTATCAAGGGTAATTTTTTTCTATAGTAAACGATAATAGCCGCAAATTCAAACAGAATCAAATGATGTTTTGCATACAGCCCTGTATTGTAGAGTTCTCAATACGTATTGGTGTTGGTGAAGATCGGTTAAGGGAAAGGGGTAGTTTACCAGCAACATTTTATGTTTTAACAAGGGTAATTTTTTATGACGAACGGTAACTGCCGTAAATTCAAACAGAATCAAATAGGTTTTTGCATACCTTTTTGAACTAAAGAGAACTCAAGGTCTGTTGATTTTGTTGAAGATTGGTTAAGGGAAGGGGTAGTTTATCAGCAACGTTTTATGTTTTAAAAAGGGTAATTTTTTTATGACGAACGATAACTGCCGAAAATTCAATGAGAATCAAATAACTTTTTGCACCCCCTGAGTTGCAGAGAGCTCAAGGTCTATTGATTTTGGTGAAGATCGGTTAAGGGATAGGGGTAGTTTACCTGCAACATTTTATGTTGTAACAAGAGAAATGTTTCAATGACGAAAGATAGCTGCCGCACATTCAAACAGAATCAAATATTTTTTTGCATGCTTCGCTGAATTGTAGAGGACGGAAGGTCTGTTGATTTTGGAGAAGATCGGTTAAGAGAAAGGGGTAGTTTACCTGAAACATTTTATGATTTAACAAGAGTAAAGTACTTAATTGTTATAAATAAAGTATCCTGATAAGAAGCTCATAGTAATCCACTGTAGAAACGTAGATGAAATATCTATAAATGAAGAAGTTAGATGAACGGGGTGGGGGTAATTTTCTATTATTAAAAATTATAGTTGAAGGTGGAGGGGAGAATTTTTTATGTGTACTACGTTATCGGCAACAAAGAAGTAGTTTTTTGTTAAAATTGCTTCCCGGGCTCTTTAGCCGTAGTCCAATGTTTTCTGCAAAACCAGACTTTTCGGCAGTGCCATCGACTGCCATCATCGGTGAAAATCGAGTGCGAAAACGTGAGGTGGTATACGTTAGTGACCACAGTACTGTGGTTAATGCTGAAGCAATAAGTAGAAAGACGTAGTTTCTATGGAAATATTTCATTTCGAATATGATTTTAAATATAAATCTTAGAATATGGAAGTCATGTATGGTTCTCCATACCGATATTTTTGTATGCATTTAGGTGTCCAAAATAACGTTTTTCAGCTGTTTTTGTTTGTCCTATGTAACATTTATTGAATCTTGGCATTCAATTTTGTATATACCATTGGTTGTTGTATTATCTTTGTTGTGTGGGTTATTTAGTTTTTGGAAATTATTTTTATTAGTTTTGTATGCTATTTTGATATCTGTGTTTTTAAATAGTTTTGTTAGTTTTGTCATTTTATTATTTATGTATGTGAATGTGGCCCATTTTTTATTGTTGTTATTATTTATGTGATGTTCATTCTATATAAACAAAATAGAAAATAAAACTAAATATAAAATAAAAACTGAACAATTAAGAATTAATCAAAAAAATGAGTTGTTTTGTGTGGCAACTCGCTTTACATATTCATCCCATACACGTTTTGGCCTTTCTCCAGAGTGTAGTTCATTAGGTGTGAATCCAGTCGTATCGTTGTAATTCCCATTGACGGCTTGCTCGAAAAACTCAAGATATTCAGGCCATTTACTCTGATTGGTATTACAGTACGTCCTGAATAGTCTTCCTAATTCCCTATTTTACCCTCTCTGCAAGATTAACTTGAGGTCTCCAGATCGCCGTCAATACTGCCTGTGAAGATGCTGCTGCCTGTGTGATGCTTCTCAAGCTCAGATTGCCATTTCTTATTTTTAAATTGCTTACCTTGATCCAATAATATCTTTGTAACATGCTCTTATTTTAGAACATATTTCTCAAGAATTACCTTAAGAACTGCCTCAGTTGTTGGTTGGCCAATAGCATATAAACTCACATGCTTGGAAAAACTCTGTACAAACTACAAGATTCCCCATTCCCCTAGCTGCTTGTGGTAATGGTCCTAGAAAATCAATACGTAACAAATCATTTTTATTGCGTGTTACAATATTACCCATTTTAACGTAGGTATGCTGGTTGGGGTATTTTGATGCTTGACAAGTATGGCATGTTCGTAGTATAGATTTTATTTTTCTAGACATATTCAGCCAGATGAAGTCTTCTCTAAGTGTTAAGTAGCACTTATATGCACCCGCATGTGCTAGACTCTCATGACATACACAAGGCAGGTCCTCAACGATGTTATCTGGAACCATGATTTTCCATTGCCCATCAATAAGCTTATATAATGTATTATTTACGATTTGGTATTTTGGATTATCCCTATCTTTAATTTCTTGACAAATTTTCTTTAACTTTTCATCACGTTGTTGTTCCATACTAATGTTTTTAAGTTGAGTTTTTAAATTATCGGGTAAAACATACTTAATTGCTAAAATTTGTATTTCATTTTTAATTGCCGAATAATTTTCTTGCTCTACTGTGTTATCCTCCAGTTTATGTTTATTTATGTTATTATTGTTATTGTTTACATTTGAGGTTATGTTAGTAAGCGGTTTGTTTATTTTGAAGCCATTTGCAACAGATTCATTTTTGATGTCCAGATGTCCTAACTTTACGTTATAATGTTTGTTATTTACATTGCACATCAAAGTATTATTATTAAAATCAATTACAGCATTTATTTTGCTTAACGTGTCAGTACCCAGTATAACATCATATACAAGGTCTTTAATTAATAGTACTGGCACGTCAATCTCGACTCCCTATGTTGTGATAGAAACCAATGCTTGTCGGTTAATAATTTGATTATCATTCGTAGGTACCTTCTGAAACTGATTCTTATGTTTATTTATAAATTGTTCGCTTATTAAAGATATCTGAGCCCCGCTATCTAACGGAACATTTCCTATACAATTATTAATTTTGTTATTTTGAATGTTCATCACTCTTTTTTCACAGCACTTAATAATTATTATTTAAGGTACTTTCACTTGTGAAATTTACTTGTTGATATTCCCTCAAACGCCGTTTCAGAGTTGTATTCTCCTTCTTCAGTGAGGTTTGAATGAGGAATTCCATGAGGAATGCATTCTGCATTCAAACCTCACTGAAGAAGGAGAATACAACTCCGAAACGGCGTTTGAGGGAATATCAACAAGTAAGTTTCACAAGTGAAAGTACCTTAAATAATAATTATTAATTTTGGCTCTAACTATAGTACTTTTATTTACTATCTTAACACTATTGTCATCTTCCATACACCTATTACTATTTACTAAATCATCTAGTATATCATTTGGGTATATGCGTGCCACACAAAATATTTGCTTATCACTACTATTGTCAACACTAGACTGGTGAGACTGACTTTTAATAATATGTTTTTCTGTGCACAGACATATATTTTGTTGTTGTTCCAACGTTGGTTTATTTTCATTTAGCGACGTGACTTTATGCTGATTATATTTTGGAATGTTTTGTTTATGTTTATATTGTTGATGTTTATGATTTGATTGACCCAATGTGCATGTTTGGTTGCTATCACTATTGGGACTATCAACATTCCCCCATTTGGTCAATAGTAATAACAACTCGTCTATTGTTTTTACACCTTGTGTGATCACAGCTATTTGAATTCCACGACTAAAGTGATGAGCAAATCTTATTTACCATTTCTGCCTCTGTCATTGGTGGTTCAAGATATTTGTCTCGAGACACAAGTTGTACCAGGTATTTCTCCTTGGACCCTTTGGCTGGCGTATATTTACCGAATTCCTACTGTAAACGGATTTTTCACTGTACCTCTTCATTCCAATGCCGTGCTCGGAAATGGTCTACAAAGTCTTTGTATATGGTAATCTTGTCCTGCACAATCGTGAACCATTCTGCCGCCATACCTTTAACCTGCCGCACAACCCAATTAATTTTGTCCACTTCGCTCAAATTGTCATTAATGGATTCCATACTACGTTTGCACGCCCAAAGAATCTGTAAAGGATTGCAGATATCTTGACCATAGAATTTTGGTTGTGAGTTAGGTTCATCAATTGTTTTATATACATAAGATGTTTGGCTCGCAGGCATAGAGGTACATTGTAAAATATTAATTTGATGTTGAAGTTCTTTGAACTGATGTTCCTGTTCAGAGACAAATTCATTGATGGTGTTCGCCTGCACCTGCACTTGTACCTACACTAGTACCTCAATCGAACCAACTCTGGCTTCGTATTTGCTTATACGCAAACTATTAACTTCTAATGGAAGTTCAACATTCGCGCGTATAGATTCAATCTTATCTGATATCTTCTTCTCCGTAGCTTCTAATAATGCTTTGTTTTGCTTGCTTTGATCGCGGACCGCGGCAAATATTTTTTTGTTTTCGTTGTGTAGTGTTTTTATTTTGTTTAATCGTGTCGTCCTTGATAGATTGTATGCTGGTTTTATTTTTATCGCGTATATTTTGAATGCTTACTAAAATTGCGGCCAATGTTGTTTGTAAATCAGCTGATGTAGTTTGAGACTCCATTGTTTACAGTTACTATCACCAAAACAAAGTTTTATCGTATTGATTTAAACATGTATGGTTCAACTATTATTAACCAGATTAATACAATGTAACTGTATACTTGTTTGACGTGGTCAGTGTTCGTCAGTAATCTCGAATCGAATGTCCACAATTTTACCTTAACCTATTTACAATTAACACACAAATATACTTCAAACCTCCAAATATTATTTAAAACTAAATTAATATTGTCCAAAATAATTTGTTTCACAGAGAATATGCAACAGTTTATATACACTTCCTACGACACAATATTAAAATATAAAACACAGTTCAAATAAAATTTAGTCTATACACAATAATTAAAATTCTTAACCGAAAATCGTATTAACTATTAAATCGTGCCCCAAGTTGACGGCGCCAAATACTATCTATGCAACAATACAATTTTAAAACTGCATAGATAGGTATTATAGAAATTGTTACAACAAAGTCTATATCTGGAGGTAGGAAAATGTATTAAATTAAACATTATATTTACTACTGTCTTATCAATTTATACTGTAAAACTGTTTATTTAAAAATTTGTCTTTCAAAATTGAGTCTATTGGCTTGCTTTACAATTATGTTACTTGTTCTGTTGAAATCCACTGTTCGTGTAGCCAACCGATGCTCTGCGCACGTAGTTCGACAGGTGACTGCTACAACTTTGCCCGTAGACGTTCGAAGATCACTAATGCAGACAATTCACGTCGTTGCACCCACGCATACTGCGATATGAACTGTTATTGTTTATAATGGGAATAACCTTAATCTCAGGGATTTAAAACTGGGTAAAATAGATCGTGTGTATTGATCTTACACAAACTCCGGATTCTTGAAGTGTTCTTGCGTAAGTATCAAAATATCTCGATAGATATTTTGTCCCTAGCAGATATCTTCTACTATACGCAAAAAGCACTAGAGTATGATGATCAATTTAAATTGAGTTCTGTAAGTGGTAATGGTTTCGAAGACCTTGAACCGTGAACCAACTTCTAAGTTTAAAGGAAAACGACCTGTCTGGTCATAAAAAAGTCGTGGCAGCGAGTATGTCTTACTATAACGAGTCTTTGGAATGAACTGCCCAAAGTGCTCTTGACAGATAACAAATCTGAATAATTTTTACACCCTCTGATTGGTTGAAACTTTAGCAACGTCACAGATGAGAACACAGATAGACTGAAATCAGGCTTAAACTCTGTCCAATTCTGCAAAGGCCTGTCTAGATCTAATCTATAAATTTTATTACTTTCTTGAAGATAACAAGAATAAAAGAAGATTTAATTCATTTAAAAAAAAACATAAAAATTATAGGTGTGGAGAATTGAGTATATGAAAAATGTAGCTTATAACCATGAAAATACTCTGTCCAAGTTTCAGAACGAAATGTTAATTTTCCTCGAAGTTATTAAATAAAATGTAAATAACACGCACACCCTCGCACTTACACACAAATATTTCACATGACATAAAAGAGAATAAAGTTGTGAACACTATGACATAACATACTTTTTTAAACGTAGCTTGGTTCAAAACATTTGACTACTTTACAAAGAAAGAACAAAATCAATTTAAAACATGTGTCTATGGCCATCAGAAAATGTTATATAGCTGTAGTATTCCACTTAAATGACTTTCATATCCTGTGTACTGTTGCAAAATATATATATATATACATATATATATATATATTATAACGAGAAAAGGTGTATGATGTGTTTTTAAAATAATAATAACACTTCTTATATCATATCGACTTTGTAAAAATCATTCAAAAGTTTATTAAATAAAATTTTCAAAAATTACGAATTAAAATTTTGTCATTATTATTCGCATAATATTTTTCTTTTGTGTGTACTCATCATACACACAATTATTGTCACTATACAAATAACATTACACAAATATTCATAAATATAATACTCAAGATATAAATTGACATGTATAAATAGAAATTTGTATAATATATAATGTGCTCTCGACTTGCTCAGATTGTATTTCTTTTTAAATTCCATATTTTTTTTTTACATTATTACTACTTTGCTTAGTTCTTACGTATTCATGAAATATCAATCAATTTTAGAATTACGTAAACATTTATGCTATGTTATAATTTCAAAAATAATTTTGTAAATGTTAAATATCATTATAAATTACTACAATTTAACCAATTAAATTTTACAATTATTATTAATTACTCTATTAAAGTTTATCATTGTCTCTTTACTCTTTTCTTTTTAATATCTTTTATGACTCGTTGGTTGACGAGTAAAAATGGTTTTGTCACCTTATTGCTGTGCGGTGAACTCAGTGATTCCTCGTCATGATCCTGAGTCCTGGTCTCCTTTGTCCATCCTCCATTGTCATCTGATCCTCCTGGAGTCCGTCGTCCGGTCGTCCTGATCCACTCAGCATTCAGATGACTTGTACGGTACTGCTGGGATATCGACCTTGGATACTCCACCGTCCAGATGTTGGCTGCAGATGTGTTCCAGTGAATGAAGGTCGAGGCTGGTGATCCTCACTTATTTATACTGTCGGGCACGAAAATCATGTTTCAACCATCTGTGCACGATTTATATTGTTACAGTTTGTCGAGCGTCCCTTTACAGGTTCGTTTATTTTTTGTACTTATTTTAATTTTATTCGCAACATGCTAAGTCTTTTGTTTATTACTGGATGTTCAGTAATTTTTTTATATATAATTGTATGTTAACAGTTTTTCTATACTTTAATTGCTCTTAGTTCTATTCACTTTTATTTACACTGCATTAATATGTATTATTTGTTTCGCACTAGATTTTGCACATGTGCGCGTCTTTATATTATTAATAACATGGCATAACTTGTTTTGTCATATCTTACGCGTACTTACCAAAATTTAAATAAATTACTTATTTAATTCACATTTATTCAGGGGTGACGCTATGTCGGTTTCTACTGGCTCACACACACACACATAAAATACATTGTACACAAACTTAGTTGAGTGTGGCGTGATCTGCATTTACCGTCCTGCACAGTCGGTGTTCCCCTTCGCTGATTACTTACAGCTTTCAATACGCATTTTTTTTTTAAATATTGACAATATTAATTATTTATTCTAATTTAACAGTTTTTTAACTAACTATGACAATGCACAGTAACGTACGCAGACGTACTGTTGCAATATGTATATATATATATATATATATATATATATATATATATATATATAGAGAGAGAGAGAGAGAGAGAGAGAGAGAGAGAGAATACAAGCATATGCTGAAATGTGCATGTATTAAATAAAATAAATATTTAGATTAATTTTAATAATTTTTAATAGACAAGCAGGTGTGAAGTTGAAAGCTGAGTTAGACGCAGGAATGAACATGCATGATCATGCGATTATTGCTGAGAGAGTGTACAGCAGTAAATAGTGTGTATGTGTGAAGCCTGTTCAAGCCTGCAAGTTTGCAATCTCACCCCAAATTGATACTAAATTATAGTTTTATTTAATTATAAGCAAACCGTAAATGTTAGAAAGATTGTAAAGACTTCTAAATATGCATAAAAATCAGACATATGTGCAGTGCAAAAATGGTGTGATTATGACGTTCAGTGCGAATTCTGTGCGATTTTAAGAGCATTGTAATTACACTAATGAGGCGATCGCTATGATAATTACGTATAATATGTGTAATTAAATCAGACAATGTTAGATCACTTTGAATCCGCATTAGACATTGCAATTGGCAAAAATGTGCGAATATGTGAAATTGGACGGTAGTGGGGGAACTGACGCCACTGACAGTTTCTGACCTGCAGAATCCTGAGCCGACAGGTGTGGTTTTTTTGGTGAATATAAATACGAGCCCAGGAGAGCCAAATTTACTCTTCAATCAGTTTTCAGTTGCGGCGGTAAGCTCTGTCCATCAGCGACCCAAATTTCAATCAGTCTTCAGACATAGCTGGACGCTGTGTCCAGTATCGACGAGATTTTTGATTATAAACTGTAAAGTCTAATGGACAATACATTAATTCAAGTAATCAAAAACAGTAACTATTAATTTGGTTATTTTTAACTACAATTATCGGACGTCTACAACCAGTCTACAACCACAACGTCATCACTCTAGACAAATGGTGAGAGCACATCAAGCAGAGGAACGATATGCAGAGCAATAGAGACGGTTACTAGAACAACAGCAGCTGATGCAGAGCAACATCTCATTTCATTCTACAGCCAGCAGATAGAACCATGAAGGACGAGTGACTGGAGGACGACCAGTGGAACCAGAAAACACAAGAGGAAATCCAGTAGGAGAGGACCGACAGATCACCGGAGGACATGGGTACAATCTGCAGAATTGAGGTGACAAATAACCAATTTATAATTATGAAAAAATAAAGACATTGAAAAGATATTTTTAAAACTTGAAAAATAAAGGAAATTTATGTCATATGCAGTGGCGAAGCTAGTAGTTAATGAATGGGTAGGCAAAAATCTTACCTTAAATTTTTTTTAAGGAATCACTAAAAGGACGGTGGTTCAAATCGGACGCTGACGTAGAATTTGCTGTTAGCGAATGGTTCCACAAACAGCCGTAAGAATTTTACTAGCAGGGAATCTACAGATTAGTGCAACAGTAGGACTCATGTCTTAATGTTAATGGAGACTTCTTTTAAAATCGTTGAATAAAAAATGCTTTACAGCTCTAAATGTCTTTCTACTGAAAAATCCTTGTATAAGTCATACACAATAATACATATGATTGAACTTCAAATTTTTAAACTTGATTACAAGTAGTTTCTATATACTGTATATGTTTAATGTTACAAACAATTCAAAAAACAATCTTCATCATCTGTTAGTTCAGCGGAATAACAGGCACAGTTTTAATAACCGCATAAAATAAGCACACTTATAAACAACACAGCGCGCTTTAACTTAACTATGCACCATAGAAGTGAGACATGCCTCAACGCTCTATATGTACACCACAGGACAATCCCCCTCCCCCGCACTTCCCTATTACTCCTGCACATTGCTTACATACGATGTATAAAAAAACGCTGAGGCAAGTTCACGTTGCCTCATTCGCTTTATGCCGAATCTCACCTGTCAGCATCTAGCGGTCGCTCAGTAAAGCACATTTCAGCTTAATAAATTCGACAGTCACAGTAACAATGTATAATCTTTACATTATGTAGTTCATACGTATTTATAATTTTTATTCTACAGAATTTTTAGGGTAGGCATTGCCTCAATTGCCTCCATGTAACGTCGCCACTGGTCATATGTAGATAGAGATAAGAGAATGTAATTTAACTTTAGTAAGAATTTTTTTTAATGATTACCAATTAATTTAAAGATAACTTCAATCATTGCTTAGATGATTAACAATTGATTTAATAATTTTAAATGTTCATTTAAAGTGTGTAAATTAATCAGCGTGTAATATCACACGAAATATATAAAGTAAAGTGATTGGAAATATAGAAGAAGACTAACGATTTCATTAGTTACATTTAAAATTTTTATAAAGCATTAAAATGTATGCCAAGCATAGAATAATAATGTAAACAAGAACAAACTTATAAAGCACACAGTAAGACTGAGCAGTCGAGAATTTATAGTGTAACAAAGATATGGTTAACATAGAGTTTTGCTAATATAAGATATAAGGCTTATTTTATGATGAGTGTACGGCAACAAAGAAACATTGAAACAATTGATAATGAATATTTTATGGCGAAGTAAATATTATTATTTTTTTTACTTATAATTTCGTTTGAATAAAGTAATTAAAACATGTTACCATTTATAAAAGGACTACTCTTATTATGATTACAACCCAAACTATATTTATAATTAACACATTATAAAAAAATGTTGTATGAGTTATACCACTTCACAAATTAGATTACATTTAATTAATACGTTGAATTGTTGTATAATTTTGTCTCCCAAAAGCATGGGGCTACACAAATTAAATTAATCTAAATTTGTATACACAAAATGTGTCGTATAATTTTGGCGTCCCAAAAACGTGGGGCTCCTCAAACACAAATAGATTTGTATTTGCAACCTGAATACACAAAAATTGTATCTTTGTAATATATATATTACAACGGTACACGTTGCTGTATTTAATGTATTTTGAATTAGGGCTGTGTTTATACTTATATAACATTTATATATAACATTACTAACAACGTCGTGTATGTATAATTGGGGTTCAGGTGTAATTATAATAAGAGTAACTCTTATAAGAATCATAATAAGTTTCCATTTATTAATTTAAACAAACATAAAAAAAATATAATAGCATAAAATAATGATTAATTCACTATACGATATCCATTATCTATGGTTTCAAAGTTTCTTCACTTGCCGTGTTATCATCACAAACATATATCTTATATTCTAGATATTATATTATAAATTTTAATTAAAAACTTTTCTTCATTATACTATGATTTCTTGACTACTCAGTCTAAATGTGTGCTTTTTTTAATTAATTGTTAATACATTCTTATCCTAGATTTTCTTTATACCTTTTTACGGCTTTATAATCATTTTAACACAATTAATTGATAATTTTCAATGACTCTACGTTATGTGCTTTTACTAAGAAAAAGTTAAAATAAATTAATTACTTGTTCATTTTCCAAGCAAGGATTTAACTTATCGTTACATTGACTGCTCATTCATTAAAGAAAAATAATTAAAGAATATTCTGATTACACATAAATTACATTGGTTTTATCTCTATCTACATCTTATTAATTAATCTTACAAAAATGTTTTGTTTTTGTTGTCTTTTTATTAAAGTCTTTCAATGTCTTTCTCTTTGATCATTATATATTGGTTTTTCGTCACTTTAAATTCTGCAGAGTTATCCCATGTCCTCCAGTGATTCCGTCGGTTCAGCCCTACTGCTGGATGTCCTCTTGTCCTCACTGCTCGTCCTCTCATCTCTCGTCCTTCATGGTACATTGGCTGCTGTAGATTAGGATGACGTGTTGCTCTGGATCTGTAGCTGTTATGGTAGAACCATCTCTAGTCCTCTGCATCTCGTTCCTCTGCTAGTCGTTCTCTCATCCTCTGTCAGGACGACTGTTCTGTCTGTGTGTTCTTATTTGTCGACTGCTTGTAGACGTCCGACGATTTCTTTGTTACGGTACTTTTTTAATTATTGTTTTCATTTATACTTTAAATCAAAACCTTTGCCATAATACTTTATAAGTTACGCTAAAAAAATCATACTGATGTTAGACCTAGCGTCTAACTGTCCAAATTAGTTAAAAAATTCGCGTCTCGAACGGACATAGCATACCGCCGCGACTGAAGAATGTTAGAAGAGAGAGTTCGTCTCTCCTGGGCTCATATTTGTATCCACCAAGAAACCTGCACCTGTCGGTTCAGGAATATGCATGTCGAAAACTGTCCATGGCGTGGGTAGCCTCCACTCTCATCTCATTTCACATTTTTGCACTTTTTCACCATCACACTGTTTAATGCGGATTTCTAGGTAATATAATATTGTCTAAATTAATTATACACACGATATGTAATTCTCATGATGATCACACCATTAGGGTATTTATAATGCTTTAAAAATCGCACATAATTCGCACTGATTGTCCGAATTACGTAAAATTCGCACTGTACTTGTGTCTGATTTTTACACATTTTTAGAAGTTTTTACCTTCTCGCTAACGTCTATGGTTTGCTTATTATTAAATATAATCTTAATTTAGCATTGACTTGGGGTGAGGTTGCAAACTTTCAGGCTCAAACAGGCTTCACGCACACACACTATTTACTTGTGTATACGCATGCAGCGGTAATCGCATGATACTGTTGATTCCTGTTTGCAAGCCAGCTTCCAATTTAACACTAGGTCATTTTATTTTTTACAGTAGGGGGCATTTATGTTTTTATTTATTTCGTTTTTGTGTGGGATTTATAAAATTATTGTGCAACGTAGTTCATTACTACAGAACATATGGTAGACGAAACAGCGTTGAGACAAAGGCGATACGCAATTTCCATTGTGTAATTCGGCAAAGGAATTCGCACCTCCACGAAATTCTAAGAACTTTGTATATGTGTGTCGACGCCCGTACGTAACCTAGCCGGGCGGAGCGCTGTTAGTAACGCTTTGAAAACTCAACCGAAGCTGTGAAACATGGCGCCGGAGCAAACAGTTTGTCGCAGCTACCAGCTAAATACAGGAAATGCCGTTAAACCCCGCCCACTGCTAGTGACGTCAATATAGCAGATGCAAATGTTGTCCTCTGGTATCACGCATATAACTCTTGTATTCCCTGCATAAAGTGATTGTGTCACAGAAAATGAACATGAACGACGACGAACATCAGGTGGCAGTGAACGGCAGCTTCCTACCGCCCATAGCCAGTCTACAGTAAGTCAGAGACGCCATACAGTCAACTAGAACCCGACGCCAAATACAGACGCTTACCGTTTCGTTTAGGCCCCGGTCGATGGTGTTATAAAATGTAATTAATCCAGTAAGACCGACCGGGACCCAAGAAAGTCATTAACTCATCACAGTTAGAAATTTGTGGCAGTGGAAAAGTGAAAACAAACTACGTACATGTGAATCGGGGACAAAACACGTGTTCGGCCGGCAACGCGGTAGTGGACGGTTATATCGTAACAATAAAGGAATGTGTAAAACTTAATAAAAATGAGGGGTAAAGTATAAAATGGCATGTGTGTGTGAGTGATGCAGAATGGGCTACCTTAATTAGTACTTAAATATGAACGATAAACATATATTTTATAAACTCGCTTTCTAGTGTCTGTGTTTAACTCATTAAAAATTATTTAGTTTACTTTAAATGTGTTAGTCTAAGTTATTTCGCCATTACCACGTTCTCATTTCTGTGCTGTCAGCTCGTCTAACGAAATCGGGGGTTTTCTGAATTTTTATTACAGTCAGATAGCGGGATTTTTTATAAGGGCAAGAGTGTAGAAGGTTTCGATATTTAACCTTTAGAAAAAATATCGTGGCGACCTGGGCAGTTTCAAAAGGCAAGTTTTACGGGGACCATGACGGTAAGTGAAATTCTGGCAGCGGTAAGTAGTATTTTATGATGAGTGTAATTTAGTAAATATAAGTGAAAAAGGTGAGTAACATCACAGTGGCGACCCTGCCAGGATGTTCGTATATAAATTTTATAGGAACTAGACCTGTTTTAATGCACAGAAAATAGGATGTGGTAATGACGTACTTATGTAATATTATCGTAGATAATTACGCTAAATAAGGTTATGTTTGGGTAGAGCTAGCGTGTGTTTACTTTTACGTATTGATAACTGTTTTATGTATGGGGTATTTTGATTTAAGGGGACGTTATATAAAGGGTATGATATAAATAAATTTTGAAAATGACCGATGTACAAGATACGAATAAACCTAACGATAGCGTAGGGGTGGAAGAAAAAAAGGTGTCAATGAACGATCTGTTTAATCTAATAAAAACCATGTCTGAAAATATAAATAGCAATTATAAAGAGCAACAAATTGATTCCAATGTCAAATACAATAAAACGAATGATAAATTTGATAGACAAAGTAGGGATATTAATGAGTTAAAAAATGAAATACAAGAAATGAAGAAATGTGTAGAAAGTACTGATGAATTGATAAGAACCAGTTTAAATAAATTAGAACAGAGTGTGGAGAGAATGGAAGTAGTTGTGATGAATCCAGAGAAAAATAAAACAAATGAAAATTGTAATGACAAGTGTGAAAATAGAGAATTAATAGATAATAATGATGTTGTTAAAAACAATGAGAATAATAATATAATTGAAAATGTCATATCAGAGAGTACGGATGAGTTTGTGGAATGTGAGTATGAGATGTTAAGATGTGTTAGTGAGTTAGAGAGAGAGAGGAAAAATAATGTTGTAGTAGAGTGGGGACAGGGGGGTAAATTTTCCCTTTATTATTTATGATGTTTATGATGATGATTTAATGTGGTCACAAGTGTTGTTGAAGGGCAAGAGTCCCGTAGTAATAGATGAATTGAGGTGTTTATTTTTGTTGTGTAATGTTGTACCCTCTGTCGGTAATAATGATGTTGAAAGTGTGATGTGGTATGGTGATGAAAGAGATTTAAGCAGAGAATTGTGTGTGGAGAAAGTAACAGAGTTATATAACTTAAATAGAAAGTATGATGAATGGAAGGAAAGTTTAAAAGTATATTTGAGTAACAATGATTATAAGGATTTGACTAAAGTAATTGACCCAATCACGAATGTATTTACCTACGGAGACTTAACAAAATTACCTAATGTAGACTGGTGTAATGAGTATTTTGGTATGATGAATGGGTTTAGTTTGTATGGTTACAACACACAAAACAGTTATTTGTGTGGGGATAAAAGTGAACAATGCTACATAAAACCAAGACTTATCTGGGACGATGGAGGGTAAACTATTAAAACAATAAAAGAGAGTATAAACATTGTGTTTAATGGTTTTTGACATGGCAAATTTGGACAATGAAGTGTGGGAAAACTGAACAGTAAATAACAAAAGTCTGTAAATAAAAATATAGTGAATTTATTTGTGTGCATTGTGGAATGTTAAGTAAATAATGTGTGTACGTAAGATGATTGTTGTAATAATAATATGGAAACATTTGCAAGTTAAACAAATATCAGAATTAATTTTGAAAACAGTAATTGATTAATGGTAATTGTTTCGATAACTATATAATATTTTTTGGTAATTAATTTAATTAAAACAATTTGATACATGTTAAATATTTTGATTGATTATTTAAAGGTTATATAAGTGAATTTTTGTTTGAAGTCAAATGGTTTTACGAGAGGAATTTTGTAATTAAATGAATTGTTGGATTTAAACTAAATTTTGTGTAAAATGTTTCAGAGATGAGGTGAAAGTATTGTGGTATGGTGACTATGTTGTGTATATATCATGTTAAATGGATTGTAAGTATGGAACTTTTACAATATGAATCATGTATAACAAAAATGTTTACAGGTAACTAAGATTTTAATTCAGTAATAAGATGTTTATTTGAAATAATTGTGTTCAATAAAAATGATAAATAAAAATATATATTTCATGTAATTGTTCAATTGTGAGAGGTATTTTCATTGTGTTAGGAGGATCAGCTGATCATCAATAATATGTCACTGGTATATTAGTCATAAATGTTCCAAGTAATTAATGTTCAAGGTAATGTTTTTAATGTATTACAGATGTTTTAAAGTAATGATAAAAAATAATTTGATAAAGAGAGAAGTAAAGTAATAATTTATGTAAGTTAACAAAAGATAGTTTTTGGGTGATGAATATTTTGTGGGACATGTAGATCTGTCCAAGTCAGAGGTGAAAGTTGAAGAAGTAGTAGAGATGAAAATAATGTAATGTTGTTTTGAAGTAATGTATGTTATAGAATTTTGAGAAGTATTGATGTTGACACAGTAGTTGTGGAGAATATATGCGGAGTTTTGAGTGATATATTGTGGTTTATCATTAATGATGTTGTTATTTTGTTGTAATGAAGTAAGGTAATGAGATTGAGATTTCTGGGGACGGTGATTTTGTAAAGGGGGTGGTGTGATAAGGAGTCCGCAACGACAGGCGTTGTGGCGGGATAGAGACCGATTGGCGCCGGAAAGGGTTACCTAGGGGGAGTCCAGGAACCAACATAAGGGAGTGAGTTTTGGGAAGGAAACACATATCCTGAGTACAAAGGGGTAGAGAGTATTTTTTTTATATAAGGGTAGAATGAGGCGAATTGAGTTTAATAGTAAGTTGGGGTTAGAGCGTTTTGGGATAGATGTTTTGGTAGAGATGGGTGTCATGGTAATTGAAGTTGATGAATATTAGAGTCAGGGGGAGAAAGATTATATATGTATACAGATCTAGTACAGTCAATGAGACAAATAATTTAAATCACCCACAGTAAAGTATAGTGAGATTGTTAAATGAAGAGTAAGATTGTTAAGCAAAAAGAGAGATTTATAATAAAGATATAAAAATTTTTATTTTTTAAACCAGTGACAAAACTTTGAGAGAATTTGATAATGTAAAATTATGGTGTTTATTTTGAATAATTGAAATGTCAAATTGCTTATTATTTATATTAATATTTTGTTAATTTTAAATATTTTATTTTATTATGTTTTGTGTTTCAAGTTAGATTGTTACAGATGTTAAATGTATTTTCAGAAAGTATACATAACATATGTAGGTCAAGGGGGTCTTGGACTTGACCTAGTTTCGATCAGCTGATGAGGTCATACACCCACTAAGCCTGTATAGTAGGAAGCCACTTCAGTTTGCTTATTTAATCTATTTAAAACAAATTTTAAACAAATTATACATATAAAGGAAACATTTAAATAAAATTAAATTTGTTCTTGAGTTTTAAAATTTTTGTAAATTTTAATTTTGAAAAAAAAAATGATTTTCGCCTGCCAGCGAATGAATATTGTAAGTATTGATTATTCTATTACTTGTGTATTAACCATGTTTATTTTTATTGATTTATTTGTATTGCATTGTATTGTTAGATTCTAAGTATTCACTTGTTAGAGTAAGGATATGTTTTGATTAGGAGAAATGTCTAAATTAAGTCATTTTAAATAAAACAGAAAAACAAGGAAGAGATTTTTTTTGATAAAGTATATTATTTTGAATTTTGAATTTTTTTATTTTTTGTAAATTTTAAAGAATTTGTCAAGGTATAATATGTACTGTGAGTGTGTGTGAGCCCAGTATCTGCTAAAGGCAGCCCAGCTTGCATAAAAGGGGAGACATATCGGTGGAGGATCTGGCATAATCTGAGCCAGGGATTGAGGATTTTTGGGGGTAGCATGTTAAAAGGCGAGGTGTGCTGTGGTACTTAGCTGTTCGATTTCTCGGTGTTGGGATCTCTTACGGAGAAGTCCAGTGATCTCGTTCAGATGAGTCCATAGTCGCCAAGCCAGGGGGGTAGTGTACCCACGTAGATTAAGAACAAGGGGGTTGTTGGCACCAGCTCCTCACCGGTCCTCTTCGGGGTTTATCGATGAGATTTCTTCTGTTGTGAACAGCAGAATTCTCATCGAGGGGGTATTGTAACGTGTCAATTTCAGGTCATTTTATTTTTTACAGTAGGGGCATTTACATTTTTATTTATTTCGTTTTTGTGTGGGATTTATAAAATTATTGTGCAACGTAGTTCATTACTATTGAACATATGGTAGACGAAACAGCGTTGAGACAAAGGCGATACGCAATTTCCATTGTGTAATTCGGCAAAGGAATTCGCACCTCCACGAAATTCTAAGAACTTTGTATATGTGCGTCGACGCCCGTACGTAACCTAGCCGGGCGAAGCGCTGTTAGTAACGCTTTGAAAACTCAACCGAAGCTGTGAAACATGGCGCCGGAGCAAACAGTTTGTCGCAGCTACCAGCTAAATACAGGAAATGCCGTTAAACCCCGCCCACTGCTAGTGACGTCAATATAGCAGATGCAAATGTTGTCCTCTGGTATCACGCATATAACTCTTGTATTCCCTGCATAAAGTGATTATGTCACAGAAAATGAACATGAACGACGACGAACATCAGGTGGCAGTGAACGGCAGCTTCCTACCGCCCATAGCCAGTCTACAGTAAGTCAGAGACGCCATACAGTCAACTAGAACCCGACGCCAAATACAGACGCTTACCGTTTCGTTTAGGCCCCGGTCGGTGGTGTTATAAAATGTAATTAATCCAGTAAGACCGACCGGGACCCAAGAAAGTCATTAACTCATCACAGTTAGAAATTTGTGGCAGTGGAAAAGTGAAAACAAACTACGTACATGTGAATCGGGGACAAAACACGTGTTCGGCCGGCAACGCGGTAGTGGACGGTTATATCGTAACAATAAAGGAATGTGTAAAACTTAATAAAAATGAGGGGTAAAGTATAACATGGCATGTGTGTGTGAGTGATGCAGAATGGGCTACCTTAATTAGTACTTAAATATGAACGATAAACATATATTTTATAAACTCGCTTTCTAGTGTCTGTGTTTAACTCATTAAAAATTATTTAGTTTACTTTAAATGTGTTAGTCTAAGTTATTTCGCCATTACCACGTTCTCATTTCTGTGCTGTCAGCTCGTCTAACGAAATCGGGGGGTTTTCTGAATTTTTATTACAGTCAGATAGCGGGATTTTTTATAAGGGCAAGAGTGTAGAAGGTTTCGATATTTAACCTTTAGAAAAAATATCGTGGCGACCTGGGCAGTTTCAAAAGGCAAGTTTTACGGGGACCATGACGGTAAGTGAAATTCTGGCAGCGGTAAGTAGTATTTTATGATGAGTGTAATTTAGTAAATATAAGTGAAAAAGGTGAGTAACATCACAGTGGCGACCCTGCCAGGATGTTCGTATATAAATTTTATAGGAACTAGACCTGTTTTAATGCACAGAAAATAGGATGTGGTAATGACGTACTTATGTAATATTATCGTAGATAATTACGCTAAATAAGGTTATGTTTGGGTAGAGCTAGCGTGTGTTTACTTTTACGTATTGATAACTGTTTTATGTATGGGGTATTTTGATTTAAGGGGACGTTATATAAAGGGTATGATATAAATAAATTTTGAAAATGACCGATGTACAAGATACGAATAAACCTAACGATAGCGTAGGGGTGGAAGAAAAAAAGGTGTCAATGAACGATCTGTTTAATCTAATAAAAACCATGTCTGAAAATATAAATAGCAATTATAAAGAGCAACAAATTGATTCCAATGTCAAATACAATAAAACGAATGATAAATTTGATAGACAAAGTAGGGATATTAATGAGTTAAAAAATGAAATACAAGAAATGAAGAAATGTGTAGAAAGTACTGATGAATTGATAAGAACCAGTTTAAATAAATTAGAACAGAGTGTGGAGAGAATGGAAGTAGTTGTGATGAATCCAGAGAAAAATAAAACAAATGAAAATTGTAATGACAAGTGTGAAAATAGAGAATTAATAGATAATAATGATGTTGTTAAAAACAATGAGAATAATAATATAATTGAAAACGTCATATCAGAGAGTACGGATGAGTTTGTGGAATGTGAGTATGAGATGTTAAGATGTGTTAGTGAGTTAGAGAGAGAGAGGAAAAATAATGTTGTAGTAGAGTGGGGACAGGGGGGTAAATTTTCCCTTTATTATTTATGATGTTTATGATGATGATTTAATGTGGTCACAAGTGTTGTTGAAGGGCAAGAGTCCCGTAGTAATAGATGAATTGAGGTGTTTATTTTTGTTGTGTAATGTTGTACCCTCTGTCGGTAATAATGATGTTGAAAGTGTGATGTGGTATGGTGATGAAAGAGATTTAAGCAGAGAATTGTGTGTGGAGAAAGTAACAGAGTTATATAACTTAAATAGAAAGTATGATGAATGGAAGGAAAGTTTAAAAGTATATTTGAGTAACAATGATTATAAGGATTTGACTAAAGTAATTGACCCAATCACGAATGTATTTACCTACGGAGACTTAACAAAATTACCTAATGTAGACTGGTGTAATGAGTATTTTGGTATGATGAATGGGTTTAGTTTGTATGGTTACAACACACAAAACAGTCATTTGTGTGGGGATAAAAGTAAAAGTGAACAATGCTACATTAAACCAAGACTTATCTGGGACGATGGAGGGTAAACTATTAAAACAATAAAAGACAGTATAACATTGTGTTTAATGGTTTTTGACATGGCAAATTTGGACAATGAAGTGTGGTAAAACTGAACAGTAAATAACAAAAGTCTGTAAATAAAAATATAGTGAATTTATTTGTGTGCATTGTGGAATGTTAAGTAAATAATGTGTGTACGTAAGATGATTGTTGTAATAATAATATGGAAACATTTGCAAGTTAAACAAATATCAGAATTAATTTTGAAAACAGTAATTGATTAATGGTAATTGTTTCGATACTATATAATATTTTTTGGTAATTAATTTAATTAAAACAATTTGATACATGTTAAATATTTTGATTGATTATTTAAAGGTTATATAAGTGAATTTTTGTTTGAAGTCAAATGGTTTTACGAAAGGAATTTTGTAATTAAATGAATTGTTGGATTTAAACTAAATTTTGTGTAAAATGTTTCAGAGATGAGGTGAAAGTATTGTGGTATGGTGACTATGTTGTGTATATCATGTTAAATGGATTGTAAGTATGGAACTTTTACAATATGAATCATGTATAACAAAAAATGTTTACAGGTAACTAAGATTTTAATTCAGTAATAAGATGTTTATTTGAAATAATTGTGTTCAATAAAAATGATAAATAAAATATATATTTCATGTAATTGTTCAATTGTGAGAGGTATTTTCATTGTGTTAGGAGGATCAGCTGATCAGCAATAATATGTCACTGGTATATTAGTCATAAATGTTCAAGTAATTAATGTTCAAGGTAATGTTTTTAATGTATTACAGATGTTTTAAAGTAATGATAAAAAATAATTTGATAAAGAGAGAAGTAAAGTAATAATTTATGTAAGTTAACAAAGATAGTTTTTGGGTGATGAATATTTTGTGGGACATGTAGATCTGTCCAAGTCAGAGGTGAAAGTTGAAGAAGTAGTAGAGATGAAAATAATGTAATGTTGTTTTGAAGTAATGTATGTTATAGAATTTTGAGAAGTATTGATGTTGACACAGTAGTTGTGGAGAATATATGCGGAGTTTTGAGTGATATATTGTGGTTTATCATTAATGATGTTGTTATTTTGTTGTAATGAAGTAAGGTAATGAGATTGAGATTTCTGGGGACGGTGATTTTGTAAAGGGGGTGGTGTGATAAGGAGTCCGCAACGACAGGCGTTGTGGCGGGATAGGGACCGATTGGCGCCGGAAGGGTTACCTAGGGGGAGTCCAGGAACCAACATAAGGGAGTGAGTTTTGGAGGGAAACACATATCCTGAGTACAAAGGGGTAGAGAGTATTTTTTTTATATAAGGGTAGAATGAGGCGAATTGAGTTTAATAGTAAGTTGGGGTTAGAGCGTTTTGGGATAGATGTTTTGGTAGAGATGGGAGTCATGGTAATTGAAGTTGATGAATATTAGAGTCAGGGGGAGAAAGATTATATATGTATACAGATCTAGTACAGTCAATGAGACAATAATTTAAATCACCCACAGTAAAGTATAGTGAGATTGTTAAATGAAGAGTAAGATTGTTAAGCAAAAAGAGAGATTTATAATAAAGATATAAAAATTTTTATTTTTTAAACCAGTGACAAAACTTTGAGAAAATTTGATAATGTAAAATTATGGTGTTTATTTTGAATAATTGAAATGTCAATTTGCTTATTATTTATATTAATATTTTGTTAATTTTAAATATTTTACTTTATTATGTTTTGTGTTTCAAGTTAGATTGTTACAGATGTTGAATGTATTTTCAGAAAGTATACATAACAATATGTAGGTCAAGGGGGTCTTGGACTTGACCTAGTTTCGATCAGCTGATGAGGTCATACACCCACTAAGGCCTGTATAGTAGGAAGCCACTTCAGTTTGCTTATTTAATCAATTTAAAACAAATTTTAAACAAATTATACATATAAAGGAAACATTTAAACTAAAATTAAATTTTTTCTTGAGTTTTAAATTTTTGGAAATTTAATTTTTGAAAAAAAAAAGAATGATTTTCGCCTGCCAGCGAATGAATATTTTAAGTATTGATTATTCTATTACATTGTGTATTAACTATGTTTATTTTTATTGATTTATTTGTATTGCATTTTATTGTTAGATTCTAAGTATTCACTTGTTAGAGTGAGGATATGTTTTGATTAAGAGAAATGTCTAAATTAAGTCATTTTAAATAAAACAGAAAAACAAGGAAGAGATTTTTTTTGATAAAGTATATTATTTTGAATTTTGAATTTTTTATTTTTGTAAATTTTAAAGAATTTGTCAAGGTATAATATGTACTGTGAGTGTGTGTGAGCCCAGTATCTGCTAAGGCAGCCCAGCTTGCATAAAAGGGGAGACATATCGGTGGAGGATCTGGCATAATCTGAGCCAGGGATTGAGGATTTTTGGGGTAGCATGTTAAAAGGCGAGGTGTGCTGTGGTACATAGCTGTTCGATTTCTCGGTGTTGGGATCTCTTACGGAGAAGTCCAGTGATCTCGTTCAGATGAGTCCATAGTCGCCAAGCCAGGGGGGTAGTGTACCCACGTAGATTAGGAACAAGGGGGTTGTTGGCACCAGCTCCTCACCGGTCCTCTTCGGTGTTTATCGATGAGATTTCTTCTGTTGTGAACAGCAGAATTCTCATCGAGGGGGTATTGTAACGTGTCAATTTCAGGTCATTTTATTTTTTACAGTAGGGGGCATTTACATTTTTATTTATTTCGTTTTTTGTGGGATTTATAAAATTATTGTGCAACGTAGTTCATTACTACAGAACATATGGTAGACGAAACAGCGTTGAGACAAAGGCGATTACGCAATTTCCATTGTGTAATTCGGCAAAGGAATTCGCACCTCCACGAAATTCTAAGACTTTGTATATGTGTGTCGACGCCCGTACGTAACCTAGCCGGGCGGAGCGCTGTTAGTAACGCTTTGAAAACTCAACCGAAGCTGTGAAACATGGCGCCGGAGCAAACAGTTTGTCGCAGCTACCAGCTAAATACAGGAAATGCCGTTAAACCCCGCCCACTGCTAGTGACGTCAATATAGCAGATGCAAATGTTGTCCTCTGGTATCACGCATATAACTCTTGTATTCCCTGCATAAAGTGATTATGTCACAGAAAATGAACATGAACGACGACGAACATCAGGTGGCAGTGAACGGCAGCTTCCTACCGCCCATAGCCAGTCTACAGTAAGTCAGAGACGCCTTAAAGTCAACTAGAACCCGACGCCAAATACAGACGCTTACCGTTTCGTTTAGGCCCCGGTCGGTGGTGTTATAAAATGTAATTAATCCAGTAAGACCGACCGGGACCCAAGAAAGTCATTAACTCATCACAGTTAGAAATTTGTGGCAGTGGAAAAGTGAAAACAAACTACGTACATGTGAATCGGGGACAAAACACGAGTTCGGCCGGCAACGCGGTAGTGGACGGTTATATCGTAACAATAAAGGAATGTGTAAAACTTAATAAAAATGAGGGGTAAAGTATAAAATGGCATGTGTGTGTGAGTGATGCAGAATGGGCTACCTTAATTAGTACTTAAATATGAACGATAAACATATATTTTATAAACTCGCTTTCTAGTGTCTGTGTTTAACTCATTAAAAATTATTTAGTTTACTTTAAATGTGTTAGTCTAAGTTATTTCGCCATTACCACGTTCTCATTTCTGTGCTGTCAGCTCGTCTAACGAAATCGGGGGGTTTTCTGAATTTTTATTACAGTCAGATAGCGGGATTTTTTATAAGGGCAAGAGTGTAGAAGGTTTCGATATTTAACCTTTAGAAAAAATATCGTGGCGACCTGGGCAGTTTCAAAAGGCAAGTTTTACGGGGACCATGACGGTAAGTGAAATTCTGGCAGCGGTAAGTAGTATTTTATGATGAGTGTAATTTAGTAAATATAAGTGAAAAAGGTGAGTAACATCACAGTGGCGACCCTGCCAGGATGTTCGTATATAAATTTTATAGGAACTAGACCTGTTTTAATGCACAGAAAATAGGATGTGGTAATGACGTACTTATGTAATATTATCGTAGATAATTACGCTAAATAAGGTTATGTTTGGGTAGAGCTAGCGTGTGTTTACTTTTACGTACTGATAACTGTTTTATGTATGGGGTATTTTGATTTAAGGGGACGTTATATAAAGGGTATGATATAAATAAATTTTGAAAATGATCGATGTACAAGATACGAATAAACCTAACGATAGCGTAGGGGTGGAAGAAAAAAAGGTGTCAATGAACGATCTGTTTAATCTAATAAAAACCATGTCTGAAAATATAAATAGCAATTATAAAGAGCAACAAATTGATTCCAATGTCAAATACAATAAAACGAATGATAAATTTGATAGACAAAGTAGGGATATTAATGAGTTAAAAAATGAAATACAAGAAATGAAGAAATGTGTAGAAAGTACTGATGAATTGATAAGAACCAGTTTAAATAAATTAGAACAGAGTGTGGAGAGAATGGAAGTAGTTGTGATGAATCCAGAGAAAAATAAAACAAATGAAAATTGTAATGACAAGTGTGAAAATAGAGAATTAATAGATAATAATGATGTTGTTAAAAACAATGAGAATAATAATATAATTGAAAATGTCATATCAGAGAGTACGGATGAGTTTGTGGAATGTGAGTATGAGATGTTAAGATGTGTTAGTGAGTTAGAGAGAGAGAGGAAAAATAATGTTGTAGTAGAGTGGGGACAGGGGGGTAAATTTTCCCTTTATTATTTATGATGTTTATGATGATGATTTAATGTGGTCACAAGTGTTGTTGAAGGGCAAGAGTCCCGTAGTAATAGATGAATTGAGGTGTTTATTTTTGTTGTGTAATGTTGTACCCTCTGTCGGTAATAATGATGTTGAAAGTGTGATGTGGTATGGTGATGAAAGAGATTTAAGCAGAGAATTGTGTGTGGAGAAAGTAACAGAGTTATATAACTTAAATAGAAAGTATGATGAATGGAAGGAAAGTTTAAAAGTATATTTGAGTAACAATGATTATAAGGATTTGACTAAAGTAATTGACCCAATCACGAATGTATTTACCAACGGAGACTTAACAAAATTACCTAATGTAGACTGGTGTAATGAGTATTTTGGTATGATGAATGGGTTTAGTTTGTATGGTTACAACACACAAAACAGTCATTTGTGTGGGGATAAAAGTGAACAATGCTACATTAAACCAAGACTTATCTGGGACGATGGAGGGTAAACTATTAAAACAATAAAAGACAGTATAAACATTGTGTTTAATGGTTTTTGACATGGCAAATTTGGACAATGAAGTGTGGGAAAACTGAACAGTAAATAACAAAAGTCTGTAAATAAAAATATAGTGAATTTATTTGTGTGCATTGTGGAATGTTAAGTAAATAATGTGTGTACGTAAGATGATTGTTGTAATAATAATATGGAAACATTTGCAAGTTAAACAAATATCAGAATTAATTTTGAAAACAGTAATTGATTAATGGTAATTGTTTCGATAACTATATAATATTTTTTGGTAATTAATTTAATTAAAACAATTTGATACATGTTAAATATTTTGATTGATTATTTAAAGGTTATATAAGTGAATTTTTGTTTGAAGTCAAATGGTTTTACGAAAGGAATTTTGTAATTAAATGAATTGTTGGATTTAAACTAAATTTTGTGTAAAATGTTTCAGAGATGAGGTGAAAGTATTGTGGTATGGTGACTATGTTGTGTATATATCATGTTAAATGGATTGTAAGTATGGAACTTTTACAATATGAATCATGTATAACAAAAATGTTTACAGGTAACTAAGATTTTAATTCAGTAATAAGATGTTTATTTGAAATAATTGTGTTCAATAAAAATGATAAATAAAAATATATATTTCATGTAATTGTTCAATTGTGAGAGGTATTTTCATTGTGTTAGGAGGATCAGCTGATCAGCAATAATATGTCACTGGTATATTAGTCATAAATGTTCCAAGTAATTAATGTTCAAGGTAATGTTTTTAATGTATTACAGATGTTTTAAAGTAATGATAAAAAATAATTTGATAAAGAGAGAAGTAAAGTAATAATTTATGTAAGTTAACAAAAGATAGTTTTTGGGTGATGAATATTTTGTGGGACATGTAGATCTGTCCAAGTCAGAGGTGAAAGTTGAAGAAGTAGTAGAGATGAAAATAATGTAATGTTGTTTTGAAGTAATGTATGTTATAGAATTTTGAGAAGTATTGATGTTGACACAGTAGTTGTGGAGAATATATGCGGAGTTTTGAGTGATATATTGTGGTTTATCATTAATGATGTTGTTATTTTGTTGTAATGAAGTAAGGTAATGAGATTGAGATTTCTGGGGACGGTGATTTTGTAAAGGGGGTGGTGTGATAAGGAGTCCGCAACGACAGGCGTTGTGGCGGGATAGGGACCGATTGGCGCCGGAAAGGGTTACCTAGGGGGAGTCCAGGAACCAACATAAGGGAGTGAGTTTTGGGAGGGAAACACATATCCTGAGTACAAAGGGGTAGAGAGTATTTTTTTTATATAAGGGTAGAATGAGGCGAATTGAGTTTAATAGTAAGTTGGGGTTAGAGCGTTTTGGGATAGATGTTTTGGTAGAGATGGGAGTCATGGTAATTGAAGTTGATGAATATTAGAGTCAGGGGGAGAAAGATTATATATGTATACAGATCTAGTACAGTCAATGAGACAAATAATTTAAATCACCCACAGTAAAGTATAGTGAGATTGTTAAATGAAGAGTAAGATTGTTAAGCAAAAAGAGAGATTTATAATAAAGATATAAAAATTTTTATTTTTTAAACCAGTGACAAAACTTTGAGAAAATTTGATAATGTAAAATTATGGTGTTTATTTTGAATAATTGAAATGTCAATTTGCTTATTATTTATATTAATATTTTGTTAATTTTAAATATTTTACTTTATTATGTTTTGTGTTTCAAGTTAGATTGTTACAGATGTTGAATGTATTTTCAGAAAGTATACATAACATATGTAGGTCAAGGGGGTCTTGGACTTGACCTAGTTTCGATCAGCTGATGAGGTCATACACCCACTAAGCCTGTATAGTAGGAAGCCACTTCAGTTTGCTTATTTAATCAATTTAAAACAAATTTTAAACAAATTATACATATAAAGGAAACATTTAAATAAAATTAAATTTTTTCTTGAGTTTTAAAATTTTTGGAAATTTTAATTTTTGAAAAAAAAAAGAATGATTTTTCGCCTGCCAGCGAATGAATATTTTAAGTATTGATTATTCTATTACTTGTGTATTAACTATGTTTATTTTTATTGATTTATTTGTATTGCATTTTATTGTTAGATTCTAAGTATTCACTTGTTAGAGTGAGGATATGTTTTGATTAAGAGAAATGTCTAAATTAAGTCATTTTAAATAAAACAGAAAAACAAGGAAGAGATTTTTTTTGATAAAGTATATTATTTTGAATTTTGAATTTTTTTATTTTTTGTAAATTTTAAAGAATTTGTCAAGGTATAATATGTACTGTGAGTGTGTGTGAGCCCAGTATCTGCTAAAGGCAGCCCAGCTTGCATAAAAGGGGAGACATATCGGTGGAGGATCTGGCATAATCTGAGCCAGGGATTGAGGATTTTTGGGGGTAGCATGTTAAAAGGCGAGGTGTGCTGTGGTACTTAGCTGTTCGATTTCTCGGTGTTGGGATCTCTTACGGAGAAGTCCAGTGATCTCGTTCAGATGAGTCCATAGTCGCCAAGCCAGGGGGGTAGTGTACCCACGTAGATTAGGAACAAGGGGGTTGTTGGCACCAGCTCCTCACCGGTCCTCTTCGGGGTTTATCGATGAGATTTCTTCTGTTGTGAACAGCAGAATTCTCATCGAGGGGGTATTGTAACGTGTCAATTTCAGGTCATTTTATTTTTTACAGTAGGGGGCATTTACATTTTTATTTATTTCGTTTTTTGTGGGATTTATAAAATTATTGTGCAACGTAGTTCATTACTACAGAACATATGGTAGACGAAACAGCGTTGAGACAAAGGCGATACGCAATTTCCATTGTGTAATTCGGCAAAGGAATTCGCACCTCCACGAAATTCTAAGAACTTTGTATATGTGTGTCGACGCCCGTACGTAACCTAGCCGGGCGGAGCGCTGTTAGTAACGCTTTGAAAACTCAACCGAAGCTGTGAAACATGGCGCCGGAGCAAACAGTTTGTCGCAGCTACCAGCTAAATACAGGAAATGCCGTTAAACCCCGCCCACTGCTAGTGACGTCAATATAGCAGATGCAAATGTTGTCCTCTGGTATCACGCATATAACTCTTGTATTCCCTGCATAAAGTGATTATGTCACAGAAAATGAACATGAACGACGACGAACATCAGGTGGCAGTGAACGGCAGCTTCCTACCGCCCATAGCCAGTCTACAGTAAGTCAGAGACGCCTTAAAGTCAACTAGAACCCGACGCCAAATACAGACGCTTACCGTTTCGTTTAGGCCCCGGTCGGTGGTGTTATAAAATGTAATTAATCCAGTAAGACCGACCGGGACCCAAGAAAGTCATTAACTCATCACAGTTAGAAATTTGTGGCAGTGGAAAAGTGAAAACAAACTACGTACATGTGAATCGGGGACAAAACACGAGTTCGGCCGGCAACGCGGTAGTGGACGGTTATATCGTAACAATAAAGGAATGTGTAAAACTTAATAAAAATGAGGGGTAAAGTATAAAATGGCATGTGTGTGTGAGTGATGCAGAATGGGCTACCTTAATTAGTACTTAAATATGAACGATAAACATATATTTTATAAACTCGCTTTCTAGTGTCTGTGTTTAACTCATTAAAAATTATTTAGTTTACTTTAAATGTGTTAGTCTAAGTTATTTCGCCATTACCACGTTCTCATTTCTGTGCTGTCAGCTCGTCTAACGAAATCGGGGGGTTTTCTGAATTTTTATTACAGTCAGATAGCGGGATTTTTTATAAGGGCAAGAGTGTAGAAGGTTTCGATATTTAACCTTTAGAAAAAATATCGTGGCGACCTGGGCAGTTTCAAAAGGCAAGTTTTACGGGGACCATGACGGTAAGTGAAATTCTGGCAGCGGTAAGTAGTATTTTATGATGAGTGTAATTTAGTAAATATAAGTGAAAAAGGTGAGTAACATCACAGTGGCGACCCTGCCAGGATGTTCGTATATAAATTTTATAGGAACTAGACCTGTTTTAATGCACAGAAAATAGGATGTGGTAATGACGTACTTATGTAATATTATCGTAGATAATTACGCTAAATAAGGTTATGTTTGGGTAGAGCTAGCGTGTGTTTACTTTTACGTACTGATAACTGTTTTATGTATGGGGTATTTTGATTTAAGGGGACGTTATATAAAGGGTATGATATAAATAAATTTTGAAAATGATCGATGTACAAGATACGAATAAACCTAACGATAGCGTAGGGGTGGAAGAAAAAAAGGTGTCAATGAACGATCTGTTTAATCTAATAAAAACCATGTCTGAAAATATAAATAGCAATTATAAAGAGCAACAAATTGATTCCAATGTCAAATACAATAAAACGAATGATAAATTTGATAGACAAAGTAGGGATATTAATGAGTTAAAAAATGAAATACAAGAAATGAAGAAATGTGTAGAAAGTACTGATGAATTGATAAGAACCAGTTTAAATAAATTAGAACAGAGTGTGGAGAGAATGGAAGTAGTTGTGATGAATCCAGAGAAAAATAAAACAAATGAAAATTGTAATGACAAGTGTGAAAATAGAGAATTAATAGATAATAATGATGTTGTTAAAAACAATGAGAATAATAATATAATTGAAAATGTCATATCAGAGAGTACGGATGAGTTTGTGGAATGTGAGTATGAGATGTTAAGATGTGTTAGTGAGTTAGAGAGAGAGAGGAAAAATAATGTTGTAGTAGAGTGGGGACAGGGGGGTAAATTTTCCCTTTATTATTTATGATGTTTATGATGATGATTTAATGTGGTCACAAGTGTTGTTGAAGGGCAAGAGTCCCGTAGTAATAGATGAATTGAGGTGTTTATTTTTGTTGTGTAATGTTGTACCCTCTGTCGGTAATAATGATGTTGAAAGTGTGATGTGGTATGGTGATGAAAGAGATTTAAGCAGAGAATTGTGTGTGGAGAAAGTAACAGAGTTATATAACTTAAATAGAAAGTATGATGAATGGAAGGAAAGTTTAAAAGTATATTTGAGTAACAATGATTATAAGGATTTGACTAAAGTAATTGACCCAATCACGAATGTATTTACCAACGGAGACTTAACAAAATTACCTAATGTAGACTGGTGTAATGAGTATTTTGGTATGATGAATGGGTTTAGTTTGTATGGTTACAACACACAAAACAGTCATTTGTGTGGGGATAAAAGTGAACAATGCTACATAAAACCAAGACTTATCTGGGACGATGGAGGGTAAACTATTAAAACAATAAAAGACAGTATAAACATTGTGTTTAATGGTTTTTGACATGGCAAATTTGGACAATGAAGTGTGGGAAAACTGAACAGTAAATAACAAAAGTCTGTAAATAAAAATATAGTGAATTTATTTGTGTGCATTGTGGAATGTTAAGTAAATAATGTGTGTACGTAAGATGATTGTTGTAATAATAATATGGAAACATTTGCAAGTTAAACAAATATCAGAATTAATTTTGAAAACCGTAATTGATTAATGGTAATTGTTTCGATAACTATATAATATTTTTTGGTAATTAATTTAATTAAAACAATTTGATACATGTTAAATATTTTGATTGATTATTTAAAGGTTATATAAGTGAATTTTTGTTTGAAGTCAAATGGTTTTACGAAAGGAATTTTGTAATTAAATGAATTGTTGGATTTAAACTAAATTTTGTGTAAAATGTTTCAGAGATGAGGTGAAAGTATTGTGGTATGGTGACTATGTTGTGTATATATCATGTTAAATGGATTGTAAGTATGGAACTTTTACAATATGAATCATGTATAACAAAAATGTTTACAGGTAACTAAGATTTTAATTCAGTAATAAGATGTTTATTTGAAATAATTGTGTTCAATAAAAATGATAAATAAAAATATATATTTCATGTAATTGTTCAATTGTGAGAGGTATTTTCATTGTGTTAGGAGGATCAGCTGATCAGCAATAATATGTCACTGGTATATTAGTCATAAATGTTCCAAGTAATTAATGTTCAAGGTAATGTTTTTAATGTATTACAGATGTTTTAAAGTAATGATAAAAAATAATTTGATAAAGAGAGAAGTAAAGTAATAATTTATGTAAGTTAACAAAAGATAGTTTTTGGGTGATGAATATTTTGTGGGACATGTAGATCTGTCCAAGTCAGAGGTGAAAGTTGAAGAAGTAGTAGAGATGAAAATAATGTAATGTTGTTTTGAAGTAATGTATGTTATAGAATTTTGAGAAGTATTGATGTTGACACAGTAGTTGTGGAGAATATATGCGGAGTTTTGAGTGATATATTGTGGTTTATCATTAATGATGTTGTTATTTTGTTGTAATGAAGTAAGGTAATGAGATTGAGATTTCTGGGGACGGTGATTTTGTAAAGGGGGTGGTGTGATAAGGAGTCCGCAACGACAGGCGTTGTGGCGGGATAGGGACCGATTGGCGCCGGAAAGGGTTACCTAGGGGGAGTCCAGGAACCAACATAAGGGAGTGAGTTTTGGGAGGGAAACACATATCCTGAGTACAAAGGGGTAGAGAGTATTTTTTTTATATAAGGGTAGAATGAGGCGAATTGAGTTTAATAGTAAGTTGGGGTTAGAGCGTTTTGGGATAGATGTTTTGGTAGAGATGGGAGTCATGGTAATTGAAGTTGATGAATATTAGAGTCAGGGGGAGAAAGATTATATATGTATACAGATCTAGTACAGTCAATGAGACAAATAATTTAAATCACCCACAGTAAAGTATAGTGAGATTGTTAAATGAAGAGTAAGATTGTTAAGCAAAAAGAGAGATTTATAATAAAGATATAAAAATTTTTATTTTTTAAACCAGTGACAAAACTTTGAGAAAATTTGATAATGTAAAATTATGGTGTTTATTTTGAATAATTGAAATGTCAATTTGCTTATTATTTATATTAATATTTTGTTAATTTTAAATATTTTATTTTATTATGTTTTGTGTTTCAAGTTAGATTGTTACAGATGTTGAATGTATTTTCAGAAAGTATACATAACATATGTAGGTCAAGGGGGTCTTGGACTTGACCTAGTTTCGATCAGCTGATGAGGTCATACACCCACTAAGCCTGTATAGTAGGAAGCCACTTCAGTTTGCTTATTTAATCAATTTAAAACAAATTTTAAACAAATTATACATATAAAGGAAACATTTAAATAAAATTAAATTTTTTCTTGAGTTTTAAAATTTTTGGAAATTTTAATTTTTGAAAAAAAAAAGAATGATTTTTCGCCTGCCAGCGAATGAATATTTTAAGTATTGATTATTCTATTACTTGTGTATTAACTATGTTTATTTTTATTGATTTATTTGTATTGCATTTTATTGTTAGATTCTAAGTATTCACTTGTTAGAGTGAGGATATGTTTTGATTAGGAGAAATGTCTAAATTAAGTCATTTTAAATAAAACAGAAAAACAAGGAAGAGATTTTTTTTGATAAAGTATATTATTTTGAATTTTGAATTTTTTTATTTTTTGTAAATTTTAAAGAATTTGTCAAGGTATAATATGTACTGTGAGTGTGTGTGAGCCCAGTATCTGCTAAAGGCAGCCCAGCTTGCATAAAAGGGGAGACATATCGGTGGAGGATCTGGCATAATCTGAGCCAGGGATTGAGGATTTTGGGGGTAGCATGTTAAAAGGCGAGGTGTGCTGTGGTACTTAGCTGTTCGATTTCTCGGTGTTGGGATCTCTTACGGAGAAGTCCAGTGATCTCGTTCAGATGAGTCCATAGTCGCCAAGCCAGGGGGGTAGTGTACCCACGTAGATTAAGAACAAGGGGGTTGTTGGCACCAGCTCCTCACCGGTCCTCTTCGGGGTTTATCGATGAGATTTCTTCTGTTGTGAACAGCAGAATTCTCATCGAGGGGGTATTGTAACGTGTCAATTTCAGGTCATTTTATTTTTTACAGTAGGGGGCATTTACATTTTTATTTATTTCTTTTTTTGTGGGATTTATAAAATTATTGTGCAACGTAGTTCATTACTATAGAACATATGGTAGACGAAACAGCGTTGACACAAAGGCGATACGCAATTTCCATTGTGTAATTCGGCAAAGGAATTCGCACCTCCACGAAATTCTAAGAACTTTGTATATGTGTGTCGACGCCCGTACGTAACCTAGCCGGGCGGAGCGCTGTTAGTAACGCTTTGAAAACTCAACCGAAGCTGTGAAACATGGCGCCGGAGCAAACAGTTTGTCGCAGCTACCAGCTAAATACAGGAAATGCCGTTAAACCCCGCCCACTGCTAGTGACGTCAATATAGCAGATGCAAATGTTGTCCTCTGGTATCACGCATGTAACTCTTGTATTCCCTGCATAAAGTGATTATGTCACAGAAAATGAACATGAACGACGACGAACATCAGGTGGCAGTGAACGGCAGCTTCCTACCGCCCATAGCCAGTCTACAGTAAGTCAGAGACGCCATACAGTCAACTAGAACCCGACGCCAAATACAGACGCTTACCGTTTCGTTTAGGCCCCGGTCGGTGGTGTTATAAAATGTAATTAATCCAGTAAGACCGACCGGGACCCAAGAAAGTCATTAACTCATCACAGTTAGAAATTTGTGGCAGTGGAAAAGTGAAAACAAACTACGTACATGTGAATCGGGGACAAAACACGAGTTCGGCCGGCAACGCGGTAGTGGACGGTTATATCGTAACAATAAAGGAATGTGTAAAACTTAATAAAAATGAGGGGTAAAGTATAAAATGGCATGTGTGTGTGAGTGATGCAGAATGGGCTACCTTAATTAGTACTTAAATATGAACGATAAACATATATTTTATAAACTCGCTTTCTAGTGTCTGTGTTTAACTCATTAAAAATTATTTAGTTTACTTTAAATGTGTTAGTCTAAGTTATTTCGCCATTACCACGTTCTCATTTCTGTGCTGTCAGCTCGTCTAACGAAATCGGGGGGTTTTCTGAATTTTTATTACAGTCAGATAGCGGGATTTTTTATAAGGGCAAGAGTGTAGAAGGTTTCGATATTTAACCTTTAGAAAAAATATCGTGGCGACCTGGGCAGTTTCAAAAGGCAAGTTTTACGGGGACCATGACGGTAAGTGAAATTCTGGCAGCGGTAAGTAGTATTTTATGATGAGTGTAATTTAGTAAATATAAGTGAAAAAGGTGAGTAACATCACAACCGGATAAAAATAAACTAATTAATATGTTTTAAACCTGTTAACAAAGACTTACCTCAATTATAAAAACACCATAATTAAGGAATTTTTAACAAATATAGTGATGTAATAGTATTCCAGAAATTTCCAATAATAAAGACGCCAGGCAATTTAATGTTAATTACTAGTGTAATTAAATAGTAATTAATAAGTGTGTTATATGTGAGTGACCAGGAAAAAATTATGCAAAAGATGATATCGTTTGTGCTACGAGTATGTTTACGAAATCGCGAAAATGAACCAAAAAGTGATTTGTAATTAAAAGGACGCTTTGCACGAAGTGACAATATCTAACAGGTCGAAAACAGTCCTAGCCTTGTCAGATTCCCGTCCAGTATAAATACCACCAGCAATTTTGGGGCGGGCTGAGAGACTCAGATATCTTCACACAACAGCTGCTGGTCTGCGGATCGAACAGGACATCTTTACCACACACACCAAGATTTATGGAGGAAATCTGGACCATCACAAACAACAACCCATAGAGACAGAGAACACAGCACCGACATAATCATCATCATCAAATTCTCAGGATTCAGAACACACACACACACGCGCGCGCGCGCAACGGTAACGTCAGCAGTACGCAGGTGATGAATAAACTATTATATTTGTGTTTGTGAAAATAACTCTCAAAAGAAACTTATATATGAACAGTAAAGACTTAAAGTTTTAAATTTAAATAGTAGTTAAAGGAAAGAATTTAATTTAACAAGAAATTTTAAAAATACTAATCTTTTGTTGTATATTAAAATTTGGGTATTTTATTATATATTAAAATAATAGGTTGGAAGTAAACGTTATTTTCTATTTTGTTTATAGCAACAATTAGTTTTATTCTTGAGTTTTAATATTATTTTTGTTTGTAAATGAGTTGCTATTATTATTTAAAATTTGAGTCAAAGTCAGACACACTGAAATAAAAAGGTTTATATAATTTGTTTAACATGTCTGTTTAGCTAGTAAGATTATATGGTTGTTTATTTTATATGTCATGAACAGCATAGAATGTTACATTGTATCTGTGTAAACTTATAAAAGAAAATATTTTTATTTATCTAAGATTCGAATTTTTAATATTTGCATAATTTCTATTAATATTAATAAATCATAGAATGATTATTTTGAAACGATTTTAATTAATTATTTCATGTCAACAACATCTCACTCCTCTTTGAAAATTATTTAATTATTGTGCAACTACATACTTGACACAACGAGAATAGAAAAAAAAATCCTGCGACCTGGCCGGTGTAGTACACTTCATAGTTGCGTTGAGTACATGGTAATGTATTTGTGTGAATTTTTGAAATACTTGTAACGTTGTAATATATAAATTTGTGATTTTATTCAATTTCTTTCTTCTGCAAGTAGTATAATTCGTATATTCTTTTTAACACCTGACGCACGTTTCACTGAAAAAAATATATATAGGCTACTTACACACACACATAGTACATATAGATACTCAATTTGATGAACATGTCGGAATAAGGAAATTGATAAGGAAATCAATGATAAGGAAATTGATTTGAAAATTGATGAACCAATACAAACTCTAAATCACAACATTGAAGATGGTAAGAATGATTTGAGTAATCGTTTGAATGAAAAAGTTAAAAATGTTGCTAATATATTAGGAGAAAAGGAGAAAAATATGAATAATCTATTAGAGGAACTTGATGAATTTAACTGGATGTGCCTTAAAACTATGGATAATAAAATACATCATAAAATAATAAATTTGAATAAAACTTTGGTTAATGAGTTTAAGCATAAAGGGTCAAAGGTAGATAAAAAATTTGAAAATACTGTAGAGAAATTAAACATGGATGTAAAGGATTTAATTTGATTGCGAATATGACTAACAATATTACTATATTGACTTCTGAGATGAATAATAAGTTTACAAAAATGAAAGTTGAAGAATTTGATCAATTAGCTGCTGATGTGAATAAAAAATTTATGTAATGCAGAAAAAGTGTTAGTCCATTACAGAATGTTCTGGTACATTGGTGAACATTGTTCTACTCTATTCCCGCAGCTGTGATGCATACGTGACGCTTGACATGCGAGGCAGTATTACGTAATGAAGAACGTCTCGTGCTTTCGATGTTGTTGTTCTAGAAGTTTCTGAATTAGCCCAAATGTGTGTGTTTCTGCAAAGGTCGCTGAAGTCTCCTCTAGAATTTTCAATGGCTTGTTAAGAATGCATATTATGGGACCCTGCAGACTATAAATAGCCCATACCTGCTGCTTAGTTTTCAGTTATTGTCGTTACACAGTGCGTTTGAGTGGCGATTTACACAGTGCGGTTCGAATTATTGTGGCGAAGTATTATGTGTACGGGACAATTGTAATACATTTGTGTTTCCTATTAGTTGACATTTTATTGCGTGTGAAAAATTTTTTTAGATTTATTCTAAGAGACTATGTTGTTGATTACAAACTGTTTAATTGTGATAATTAAAGCTGGTGATTAGCAACTTATAACTATAACTAAAATTTGCCTAATAATAAATCATAAGGAAAATTTATTTGAAATCAATTCTTTGGTATGCATATTGTTATGATGGTCTCCTGATCATAGTATGGTACAGAGGAAACCAAAATACAAGACACCAATTAAGTCACTAATCACCAGCTTTAATTATCACAAATAACAGTTTATAATCAACTCGTACAATAATTCCAGTTAGATTTGTTCACACACAATAATAATGTCAATGAATAGAGTATCACACAATCCATGTTCGGAAGTCCTCCTATTCTTTGGTATAAACCAATCTCATCAGTTGGTCGACATTTGCTTCAAACTCTTGGAGGGTTTCCCCGGAACGCTGTCGCCTCACTTTAAGTTGAACATGGTACACCTCTACACAAATGCTGGTCACCGTACTGTAATTCCAGAGTTTTTGTTAATTTGGCATAGATGTTCTGGCTGTCAGATGGCACTTTCTGTACTAACTCTGTGGCAGGTACTCTTAAAGCGAGAATGAGTGAAAGACCTTTCTCTTCTCCTGTCCATTTATTTAAGCGAGCAGCAGCTTCAAATTGGAGATGATAAGTTGCCCAGTGAGTGCTTCGATCAAACGTTGGGGTCTTTGCAAAAACTGGCCCTACTACAGTTTGATTTTTCTGATAGTTTGAATCTTCATTTCTCTGATATTTTGAATCTTCATTAGCATTTATTAATGGTCTTTCTTTATCAACTATTTCCTTTAATAAGTTCGACTTCCATTTTAATTTGTTTTATTGAATTTGTAATAGAATCTTCTAAACTTTACATACTTGTTTTCATAGTTGACACAGATTTTTCAGAAATTTAATTAAGAAAGTTGTGTTAGTGTGTTAATCACGATTATTTCCAATCTGACGATGAGCTGTGAAGCTTTAAAGCGCTAATCACAATATTTTTTCTAATATTTTTTCTATATTGGTGTCCAACAGTGTTAATTCTGTTACAGATTTTTCTATTTCAGATATTCTGTCAACTTGTTTGTTCAGCTCACCAACAGGACGAATTTTGCAGTGGTATCCTCTTGTACGAATGCCTTAACATTGTCTGCTTGACAACTAAATTCTTCTTTTTGCTGTCTCCCTGGTGTTTCATTTTCAAGCTTACGTTTTTCATCATGTGGTCTTACTGCTTCTTCTGTTTCCCATCGGCAACTTTTCTCTGTTTCTTCTCTTTCCTGTCTTCATTCTACATTTATTGTTCCTGTGTTTGCTGTGCATTGCTCTGAATGCTCCTATCATCTGAGTGGTATCCATTGTTTACCGATTAATTACAAATTACTCTCGACTTGTACAAAGTGTCCACTGTTTTCCACTGTTCTGTCCCACTTCTGACCCACTGTTATGACGGTCTCCTGGTCATAGTATGATACAGTGTAAAACAAAATACAAGACACCACTTAAGTCACTAATCACCAGCTTTAATTATCACAAATAACAGTTTATAATCAACTCGTACAATAATTCCAGTTAGATTTGTTCACACACAATAACAGTGTCAATTAATAGAGTCTCACACAATTATAAAACTCAATTATTCTTCACTTCGACAAACACTTATCGCTCACGTAACTCCTGACAACCCGGCTGCTATGGCTGTATAGGTCGTGCAGAGGTCCACTACAGCTTTCCCTCCTTACTCCATGCCACAGGCTTAATGTGTATCTCAAGTGTTCTTGGAACACACTAGAAAACCTACTTGAATTATGCAACACCTGCCACACTGAACGGGGGGAGTGGATAATGTTCTCAGCTGTTCTACATGGTTCAATGCCATACTCGTAACAATATGAATATAATTTTACCATGTATTAAAGACAAAGCCAAATATTCATAATGATGAGCTGGATGTGCTTGTTTACTTTTACATAAAGATTTAAATCTTTGATAAATATTTTATACTGCAGGACATAGAGTTTCTTCAAGATTTTGCAGAATTGACCTATTATTTTATTTTATAAAATGTTAATGCTGAAAATGCTGCTTCTCATAAATATGTAGTAAAGTGGTAGAACTATGTTTTAGGGCCATTTCAGGAAGTGTTGGAAATTCTGTCCTACCCCTAACCAAAATTCATTTACCAATTTTTTGGAACCTCAAGTTGCAAAACCTATATCGCATGATAACTCGTCAAATTCTTCTTGAGCATTTAATGGTGAATAACTGACATTAATCATTTCAATTGAGTATGGTTTATGGATCCAGTTTTCTTTTTCAACATCAAAATTTGAAGGAAAGTATTTTTTAAATTGTCTTCTGACACTTCAAATGATAATTTATAACTCTTAGAATTAAATCTTGGCAAAGGTAATTTTCAACTACAGAAGTACCTACAGCTGTAAACGTATCTAAAAATACATTTTCCATTCCGTTTTTCCATTAACTTTTTTAACAAAACTTTCAATTTTATATTTTAACATAAATATGTTACAATTACTTCTTTGAAGTGACACATTGAGATCATTCAATTTTTCAAAAATATCTGACAACTAATACAGTATTCAAAGCCATAATTCATTGTGAAAAAATAAAAAAACTTGGATTTCTGCTCAGTAAAAAATATAAAACTTCATCTTCCAACTGTAATAATCTGTATAAACTTTGTCCTCTTGAAAGCCACCGTACTTCTGTATGTGACAATAAGGTCTGGTAAATGGAATTCATACCTTTGCAAAGGTTTGAAAAAAGACAACTGTTAAGGACTTGGCTTTTTATGAAATTAATTATTTTTATAGCATCGCAAAGCACAGCATTTAAATCTGGTGATATTTTTTTGGCTACAAGTGTTTCCCAATGGATCATGCAATAAGTAAAAATGATATGCTCATTGCCATCAGCTTAAACTTTACATACAAATCCAATATTCTCACCCAACATTGCCCCAGCACTGTCTGTCAGACACCAATGCAACTACTCACTGCACATTATGCAACTGACACGTTGTAAACCTTCATTTGTAAAAAATTCATCAACTTTTAGACAAATGTCTTTCCCTGAAAGACAACAAAATAATAATTCTTCATGTATATTTCCTTCATATGCATATATGAAGAAGTCTTACACATATGGTAAGCCTCTGAAGAAGAAGGCTCAGATGAAGCTTGTAATAAGCGAAAACTGGTTCAGGCTACAAGTGTAAAAATGTAAAATTTTTACCAAAAAAAAACTTTGTGTTCTGAGTCAGTAGTATTATACTTATAATTAGTTAATCAACAGACATGGACAACAAAATCCAAGAATCATTACTTAGGTTAAGGATTTAGTTAAGTTTAATTTTAGATTTAATACCTAGTAAAAGTTAGTAAGTGTTACTACCTAGTACTAGTAAAAGTATTAGGTAAGTTAATCTAGAACCTGATTATGTTGATTAGGTATTACAGAAAATTAAAATCTGACAAAAGGTGACAAAGTTGAAACATAAGTTTAATGAGATTCTCAATAAAGCAAATCATTCAAAATGGTCTCAAATTCAATTTCTCTTATTTTGTATCAATCATATAACACAGCAGTAACTTTTAATCATGATAATTCGATGTAACAAATATATAAACTGAATTTTTGTCAAGTTTCCTCCTAATCAATAGTTATTTCAATTTATTAATATACACCTTGTAAGCTTCAACTGTGTTGTTTAATAATAAAACTAATCTTGTTATTGTAGTGTAAGGCCTGGCTATTGGAAATAGGCAGGACTGGCATGATAGTGTTCAATAGAATATGTGGCTCATTATGCCCTCACAATGGGAAAGAGTCCAATTTTTCTAATTCATTACAGTAAGTTTGAAAATATTTCTTTTTGAAAGGCTGAAACTTTAATTTAAACAAGTGTCCAATGTGTACACAGAAAAACATGAGTATTAGATAAAAATAAGAAGCAAGTTCATTTAGCTTCCCAGTTATGTCTCATGTTCACCTACACCTTTTCCAAACTAACTTATCTACATTCGTTATTACATAATCAGCATACACATCAATCAACATTTTAAAAAAATCGCTGCACTAGCGCGACATAGTGTTAGCAATTTTATAATGAGTTTCTTGAGGCTACACAAGTTAAAGCAGTGGAAACTTCATTTTTTTCACTATTTAAATCAGCAAAATTTTCAATTTGTATTTTTTTTTTTTATTCAGTTAGTGATGTGGTGTTTAGTTAGATTTTAAAATCAAATATTGTGAGTCGAAATTGTTGGAGAATTTTTTAAAAATGTGTTAGGTCAGGCAATATCCGTGGCCCCCTGCCTACGGGCCTGCTTACAAAGTGTAATTTTTCTATTGTACCCCACTAAATTGAATACAAAACTAAGTAATTTTGAAAACACAGCATATTACATAACTTATTATGACCACAAACACAAATCAAATGGACACGCACATACATGTTTCTTCAGCTTTCGAAAACATCCATACTATATACTTACCAGTAAACTGTATTGCTTTGCTACAGTGTCAATTATGTTTGTTTTTGTGCTTGGTTTGTATTTATAAAACTGCTTAGCATCCAATATTTTGATAAATATTATTTTATTAATTACATTAAATTCTTAGCAGTATAAATTTCTGTCCGTAAAACATTTCCTACTATCTACATTGACCTTTATCACATTATGTACTATAGCCACTTCAATCTGGGGGGGGGGGGTCAGAGGATGGGCCAAGAAAATGTGGTACCGCCCATCCAAATAAGTTATGGGTTCTTCAAACAGTAGTAGTCAGAGAACATATTGTAAAGAACACTTAAGTTGTATTTAAGACAAATAACAAACACAAATAGAGAACCAAAAGAACCAAAAAATGTTAAACAATGTTTTAAAATAATAAAAAATTAAAATATCACTCCAGTGGCTATATGAAAACCTTATTGAATAGACGGGACTAAAAAAAATATCCTTTAGTAAGAATTGGGGGGGGGAGTAATCTGCCTTCTGATGTAGAATACATTTTACCATTCAGGCCAGCAATGACCTCCCCCTTCCGTGGAAGAATTTTGAACATTACAAAATCACATCACAAAAGAAATTGTAATATCTGTAAATAGCACTGTCTCAGCATGGTATTGTATTAGCAGGTGTGGAGAGCGGGGTGAGAAGTCAGTCATATTTTGCTCTGTTTAGTGCGCAGTAAAATTAATGTAGCTCCAGATTCTGAAGTCATACAGTGTTAAGTAAGGTGTCATTAAAATGGCCTAATCGAGGACTACATTGTGAACAGTAATAGCAGTGACAGTAATGCAAGTAGTGAATAATCCTGTGTGAATCCAGAAGGAAAGGGGATCGTCTGTGAATCTTCGGAGTTGACAATGTGGCTTGAATGATTGCAAGAAAACAACTTCAAGTACAAACATCAACAGAGGCATCTACACAGTAATGTAGATGGTTTATCTCAGAAATAATGCTTGGAAATTTTCCGTCATTTATGATGCACAAAAAGAGAACATAATGTGAGTGAAACAGTTTGCACTACCACTACAGATTACTTGGTAGACAGTTGGACAACAAAAGATTTCTGACAAGAACAGATGGCTGATGAAGATATTGGACCAATCTTGATGGCAAAAGGGGAGGGTCATTGCCCTGATTGGCAAATGTTTGCCATGGTTGCAAAGTGCTGAAGACCTGTTGGTAACAATGGGAATGTTCTGTAACCTTGGAGAACAGATTGGTGAAAAGAGTTTCAGAAAGTGTAGATGGGCGAGACGTGGTCATACAGCTGATGATTCCCAGAAGTAAAGTACACTTTGTTTTGAAGGAAATGCATGATGGAGCACGTGGAGGCCATCTTGGTGTCAACCAACAAAATACAGAAAAGATTCTATTGGATTTTGTTGTCCATGACATGTCCGTTGATTAACTAAATAGAATTAAATCATTACCGACTCAGAACACAAGGCTTTTATGGGTAAAGGGGTAAACGTTTTACCTTATAGCCTGAACCGGTTTTCGCTTATTATAAGCTTCGTCAGAGGTCTATAAACTTTGTGTTCCAAGTCTGTAGTGGTTTAATTATATTTAGATTCTATTGGCTTCAGCTTTCCCACAATATAGAGGGATAGTGTTGGACCTGTGAAATATATGCTGCAGGCAAGGGTCCGCAAACCAGAAGTGGAAGGAGACAGTGTAATGTTGGACACTATCCAATTTGAGAGAATTAATATGGACATTGCTGGGCCTTTCCCAGTTACAGACATTGAAACCAGTTTATCATGGTTATAGGTGACTATTTTACTAAGTGGGGGGGGGGCTTATGCAATTCCAAATCAGGACATTACCACTAAGATAAAGGCATTAGTTCACAACTTCTGTCGCCACACAAAAAACCATCCACAGAACGAAGGAATGGTTGAGATTTTTAATAGGACACTTGAGTAGCATCTATCAAAGTTTGTTGACAAGCACCAAACAGACTGGGACCAGTGTATGCCATTATTCCTAATGGCATTTACCTCAGCTATATACGACACAATCAACATGACTTCAGCAAAACTAGTGCTTAGCAGGAAACTCATCTTCCTGGGGGCTTGATTTTCAGATCTCCTGAGACTCAGCTCTAAGAGGCGCAGAATTTGTCTTCACAATTATAAAACAAACTCCAAGAAATGAATTGCTTGAAACTAGCCAGTGACAAAATGAAAATAGGTATGACACTTGCAGGTTTAAAAGGAGATCGGGTTTGCTTACACAATGCCAGAATTGATGCTCCCCGAAACTTAAAGCTAACTGAGAGAAGGCCCTCAAAGCCGTTTCACACCGAATGCTAAGCTAAGCTAAGATGTGTTATGCCATGCTATATTATATCATTTTAGTTTCACACTGATTGCTAAGCTATGTTAAGCTGTGGTTCCTACTTCTCTCATGAATTCAGTATTGTTTCTGTCTGTTTCAGAGAAGTTTAGTGATGTGCTTAAAGTGTCTTATTTGAGTTCAGACATGCTAACAGCATTATGGGTGTTCATAAGCTAATAGCCTAGCTAGACACAGTTTCATTCTGGGTAGGTATTATTTTTTCAATAAATAATATAGTAGGGGAGACTGGGGATGGTTGGCGCACAGGTTGGTTGGCACAATAGCGGTAATTTTTGTTCTACGAGGTTGGTAGCACTGCCGGTCATATGACCTCATCGTCTTGCCATCCGGGCATAGTGAGTGTGATTTGGTTGAGTTTGGCAGCGTTGTACCCGTGCTGTGCAACATTATTTGATTTTTACCAACGAAAGTAAATTTTTGGATTCTCACTAAATATTTTTCTTGGAGTTTAATGTCAACTGAACACTAGAATCATATAAATATTTGGATTCCTCTTGTTTTAAGCTATAAAATGACATGTCGTTCGAGTTAATTTGACCACTGTTGTCCGTTACAGGACGGCTTAACCAACAAAATGCCGTGATGTGGCAGGTTGGCGAATCCCACGCGGGGCAGGTTGGCGCATGCATCGTGCGCCAACCTACCCACATCAAACACTTTTGAATGCAATTTTTTTTAAACATTTTATTTGCCTCCAGGAGCGGTTAAGACTATAAAACAGGTTAATTACCTTCTGTCACGCTTCTTAAACTCCAAATACAGGATAACTCGAGTTTCGACAACTAATGTGTCATCATCAGATCCTCATGAATATAGTTAACACTACATTTGTCGATGTTTACACATCTCGTCGAATAATAAAAACAACACATACATAATACAAAAATATTAAATAATTTAACATATATTAAAAACAGAATGAAACACAATACACGCAGTCGCCGTGAACCTGCACAGGAACGCGTTACACAGTAAAACTAATCGATACCGACTTGACCTTCAATTAACTTTATCGATCTGACATAGCTAATTTCTTGTTCTATATCATTGACTCTATTGAATAAAATATTATTTTTATGTATTGATTTTTCATTTAGGATGCAATTGTAATTCTCTTTAGTGGCTTTATATATCTCAAACCGTTCGAGAGTGTCCAGTTTAAGTGATTTCTTGCATTTATGTAATATGTCCAAACTCTCCCTAATACATTTTTTATGTTGTAAACTTGTAAACTTAAATGTTCAGCAAATCTAGATCTTCCTATATTTGACTTAGAGCTTGGGATGTGTTCTTTATAACGCAATTTGAACGAACGACCCGATTGTCCTATGTAGAATTGTGAACAATCTGAACAATTAAGCCTGTATACACCAGAACCATCATATTCATCGACATATTTATTTTTGTTTTTAAACTTAAGTTTGTTCTCGAGCTTATTATTTGCTTTTCAAGCCAATACAATATTTTGCTTTTTCAATTGGTTTTTTAAGGTATGATGTAACATTTCGCCATACTCTATTGCAATATATTTTGCTTTTCTTTAGGCACGTCAATATTTATTGGTCTATTTTGTTTCTTATTTATTATTTTATCTATTATGTTACTTTTATATCCATTGGCTGTCGCTATGTGTTTAATAATGTCAACTTCGTTTTTATAGTCTTCTGTGGAGAGGGGCAAGGACAGCAATCTATGTATCTTGCTATTAAAAAATGCCATTTTGTGTGAAAAAGGGTGATAAGACGAGGCATGAATAGCATGATCTGTGGTTGTCGGTTTTCTATAAACATTAAAGTTAATTTTGTTATCTATTTGTGTTAAAGTCAAATCTAAGAAATTTATTTTATTATTCTTTTCCGTTTCTAATGTAAATTGCAAACTGTTTGCTATGTTATTCAAATATTTATTAAGCAGCTCTAATTGTCTGTAATTACCTTTATAGATCTAAAAATAATATCTTTACCTTTACCTTTAAAAATAATATCTAAGTCCTATAGTGCTAAAAAAACTAAAGAATTAGCTACAAAGTTATGGATCAAAAATGAAATCAAACAATTATATAGTAAAAAGAGCTTACTTAATACGGTACTTATGAAAAAACATCTCAAACTGTTACAGAACTTACATCCACCACAAATCGACAATGTAACATATTTAATAGAAAAACAAATAAACAAAACCGTTATTAAGAAAAAGAAAACACAAAATAAAAAAATTAGTAACCTATTGAAAGAACAGAGCGGCCCTCAAAAGAACAATACAATAAGTCATCAATTTTATCCTCGTATAGTTAATCTTACCGAAATTAACTTTAATAATGAAGAAACTAACCTTTTAAACAAAGGCTTAAAATACAGTTTTAAAAACAGTGGATTTAAACAATCACTCATAAACGAAATCTTGAACGCTGAAACGGCAATAAATTCTATATCCGATGAGGAAACAAAAACAGTTGTAAGACATGCAGTTGATAATAAAATAAAGAAAGTTTTGAAAGCCGAAAATATAAAAACTTGTTACAGTAAAGAAACCAAAGTATTTACTGAAATAAAAAAGAAATTGATAGACAATAACGGCATTGTCACCAAAGCGGACAAAGGCCAAACACTCGTAATTTTAACTCACAAGGATTATAAATGTAAAATACAGGAATTTATCATAAACAATAACATTATTGAAATTAAGAGCGACCCCACCAATAAGTTTAATAATAATGTGAAATCAGTGTTAAATAAAACCAAATATATTATAACGAATGAAGAGAAAAAAGTTTTAAAAATGATAGATCCTAAAGCACCTAGACTTAGAGGCCTTCCAAAAATACACAAAAATAATATGCCTGTCCGTCCTTTAGTAAATTTCACGTCTGCACCATCATATAAAATTGCCAAAAAACTTGATAAAATTTTAAGACAACATATAGTGTTCAATAAGAACTATAGTTTGAAAAATAGTTTAGAACTGGTGGATCTCACAAAAGAACTTACAATCGAACCAAGACACACCTTTCCTTCATTCGACATAGTCAATTTGTACACGAATGTACCAATTAATGAAACATTGGAAATAACAAAAAGTTTATTACTATCACAAGCCACATTAAACCACGAAATAGTCGATGAGCTTATTAATTTGACAAAAGTAGTATTGAAACAAAATTATTTTACTTTTGATAATAAATATTATTTTGCAGCGAGATGGATTAGCAATGGGATCCCCACTATCAAGTATCCTGGCAGAAGTTTATTTAAACCACATCGAAACTAACAAAATATTATCACCTAACAACAAACATTACAACAAAATCTTATTTTATCGTCTATGTGTGGATGACACGATAGTGATCTATAAAGGTAATTGCAGACAATTAGAGCTGCTTAATAAATATTTGAATAACATAGCAAACAGTTTGCAATTTACATTAGAAACGGAAAAGAATAATAAAATACATTTCTTAGATTTGACTTTAACAAAAATAGATAACAAAATTAACTTGTGTTAATTTATTACCTTTAATGTATTAAAGGTAAAGGTAAAGATATTATTTTTAGATCTATAAAGGTAATTACAGACAATTAGAGCTGCTTAATAAATATTTGAATAACATAGCAAACAGTTTGCAATTTACATTAGAAACGGAAAAGAATAATAAAATAAATTTCTTAGATTTGACTTTAACAAAAATAGATAACAAAATTAACTTTAATATTTATAGAAAACCGTCAACCACAGATCATGCTATTCATGCCTCGTCTTATCACCCTTTTTCACACAAAATGGCATTTTTTAATAGCAAGATACATAGATTGCTGTCCTTGCCCCTCTCCACAGAAGACTATAAAAACGAAGTTGACATTATTAAACACATAGCGACAGCCAATGGATATAAAAGTAACATAATAGATAAAATAATAAATAAGAAACAAAATAGACCAATAAATATTGACGTGCCTAAAGAAAAGCAAAATATATTGCAATAGAGTATGGCGAAATGTTACATCATACCTTAAAAAACCAATTGAAATAGCAAAATATTGTATTGGCTTGAAAAGCAAATAATAAGCTCGAGAACAAACTTAAGTTTAAAACAAAAATAAATCTGTCGATGAATATGACGGTTCTGGTGTATACAGGCTTAATTGTTCAGATTGTTCACAATTCTACATAGGACAAACGGGTCGTTCATTCAAATTGCATTATAAAGAACACATCCCAAGCTCTAAGTCAAATATAGGAAGATCTAGATTTGCTGAACATTTAAGTTTACAAGATCACAACATAAAAAATGTATTAGGGAGAGTTTGGACATATTACATAAATGCAAGAAATCACTTAAACTGGACACTCTCGAACGGTTTGAGATATATAAAGCCACTAAAGAGAATTACAATCGCATCCTAAATGAAAAATCAATACATAAAAATAATATTTTATTCAATAGAGTCAATGATATAGAACGAGAAATTAGCTATGTCAGATCAATAAAGTTAATCGAAGGTCAAGTCGGTATCAATTAGTTTTACTGTCTAACGCATTCCTGTGCAGGTTCGCGGCGACTGCGTGTATTGTGTTTCATTATGTTTTTAATATATGTTAAATTATTTAATATTTTTGTATTATGTATTTGTTGTTTTTATTATTCGACGAGATGTGTAAACATCGACAAATGTAGTTTTAACTATATTCATGAGGATCTGATGATGACACATTAGTTGTCGAAACTCGAGTTATCCTGTATTTGGATTTTAAGAAGCGTGACAGAAGGTAATTAACCTGTTTTATAATTTTTTTTAGTTTACCTGTATTTAGGCATATATGTTAATAGAATTATTATTGCTCTAAGCAATGCGTAATTACAAAAGAAAGACACAGAGGGGTTTAACACCTCCAGACGTAATGTTGCGAGCGGCAAGGGAAGTCAAATTAACAAATAAAAGCGTAAAAAGTGTAGCAAGAGAGTACAAAATACCAGATAGAACGCTTACGAGATTTTGCGCTACAGTTTGACAGACAGAACTAGAGGGAATTGGCCCATTAATAACAAAAAATCTCAGATTCATTCCTAACCGAAAGGTAGGCTAAAGTATGGTTTCCATATTAACGCAGACAATTATTGTTTTAACTCTATTGTGCAGAAAAAAGTGTTTTTTTTTTTCTAAAAGTTTAGATTTTTTCTAAAGTGTTGTTTTTTTAGTTATTTGATATATACAAGCTTTGAATTATGAAAACATAATGTGGACCCAGTTATATTTATTAGTTACCTAATGAAAGCTGCCGATATATATTATGGACTCTTTCTCAGAGAAGTCAGAAAGCTTGCATTAGATTACGCTGTAAAACTGAATTTGAGGATTCCAGAATCTTTTATGAAACATCATACTAGATTATCAATCCAGACTCCTAGACCCACTAGCCTTGCGAGAGCATCTCCTTTCAAAAACTAATGTAGAATTGTTCTTTGAAAACTGTTATGGACCAGATTAAACTTAGTGCGGGTGACATCTGGAATGTAGATGAGACCAGAGTCACTACCGTTCACAAACCCGACCGAGTGATTGCCAGAAGAGGTTTCAAACAAATAGGAAGTCTCACGTCTCAAGAAAGAGGTTGTTTGGTCATTATGACCTTAGCTGTGTCTGCTACGGGGAATTGTGTTCCCCTCTTTTTAGTGTTTCCAAGAGTTTATTATAAAGATCACTTTGTTACAAACGGCTCTCTTGGAACTGATGGAGGAGCGAAATCAAGTGGATGGATGACAGACCCTCTTTTCTACAATTTTTTGAACATTCTGCCAAAAATACTTGGTGTTTCAAGGAAAATGCTATCATCTTGTTACTGGAAAACCATGACTCCCACCTTTCAATTGCAAATTTGGACTTCTGTAAGGACAATGGTATTACAGTTGTGTCGTTTCCCCCACACTGCAGCCACAAGCTCCAGCCGCTATATAAAAGTGTGTATGGGCCTCTGAAAAAGTATGTGAACACACCATGTGATTCTTGGATGGTAAACAATCTAGGGAAAACAATGAGAATTTACGACATCCCTTCCATTCTGCGGGACTCTCTGCCACTTGCTACTATTCCGAACAACATCAATGGTTAGACTTTTGAGTTCTTTGTTCTAGATTCAATCTTACACAGAATAATTTCAAATTGTTTATCTTACTGTATCTAATGTTAAGCGTTAGATTGTGATTGTTTAGTTTAACTACCGGTACTACTTTACTTCAACTACAATGTGGTTACCTTAGATCTATCAACAAAAATTGAAATTACAGGTTCTGAAAATAATACGTTACCTACATGTTATTTATGCCTCATATTTTTCTCATTTTATTATTCTGTAGGCTATTTTAGTTCCTTAATCTATTTCAAAGATTTTTAGTTCATTACTTTTAGTGATAAACTTAATTTAGACTTTAAAATACTGTCATAGGTTCCTAAGAACCCGAATTTACAGACTGAAAAACGTAAAGACTGATGTCAAACTCATATAATAAATTTAAAAACATGAATTTTCTTTTTTATAACGTATTGCATAAGTTAAAATTAAACAGTTTGTTTAAAAATCACTGTAAATTATTTATATTTCTAAATAAGTAGTGTGCGCCAACCTACCCCATATAGTATGCCAACCTGTCCCGATAGTGGGGCAGGTTGGCGCAATTGCAGGAGCAGTTAATTTATTTTTTATCAAGAAAACTATAAAAATATAACGTGAGATAAAAATATACAGATGTACTTAAGATATCATTAGATGTTATTACTATTTTTGTTGTCCATATCTTGTTTTATTTTCTTCATAAAAAATTCAAATGTAAAAAGTGCGCCAACCATCCCCGGGCTCCCCTAATATACTATTGACCCAATGGTAAACATTTTTTATTGACTTTTACTTTAAAAGGAGGAACACATTTTGATTGTAACTGACTTTAAAAAAACAGGCTTCTTCAAAATATCTTCAAAAATACAAATTTTTCTAAAATTTATATGTTGTCCTTCCAAGTTTGATCCCGATAATCAGCTGATTTTGCTTCCATAAACATTTATATTATTTTATTAATTCAATTAATGATTCTATATTAAAAAACACTCGGCAAATTAAAAATTATTACAAAACTAAACTAATAAAAGATAAAAACAAACAAACAGTAATATTTTCATTACACACAACATAACAAATGTCAAAACGAAATGACATTCAGAAGTGTTTACATTCAACAAGTGGCCCAACATGGGTTGTATGCATGTGCAACACTTGCTGGCTGAAGATGCGCAATGTGAAATATTCCCAGTTGGCAAAGCTGAGAAACAGCAAAACATAGCATAGCTTAGCTTAGCATTCTGTGTGAATCAACACATTTAGATGTATGGTCCACTATTTTTCTGAGCAGGTTCCAAGACACATCTTAGCTTAGCTTAGCATTCAGTGTGAAACAGTGGCGGTTTCTTAATTGGTGCACATGAGCACGTGAACCCCCTACATAAATAAATATAAATTAATTAATTTTAACAAACACTAAATAAACGGGAAATAATTTGGTTTAGTTTTATGATGCAATAACAAAATGCTCGTTCTGGTAAAACAGTCGTGCAGTCGACGCAGTGTAAGGTGTGCGCACAGCTCTGTACGTGCGCTGCTGGATCAAATGAGAGTGGTGACGTGATGCGGCATTGGCGCGGTGGTGGGGGCAAACCTCTCCCATGTAAAGAATGTGCGCACATTCGGTTTGTGAACCAGTGCTGTTCTATCCGTTGTAGGCGTCACGTTACTCGCTCTCCCAGTGCCGCTCGCGCCCAGTGCAGTTGTGTTAATGTTGGTGATTGATTAGCAATGGCTGCTATCCCTGTGTCTGTGTTAAAAGAAACAATTTTTTCAAGTATTTCATTAGAAAAGAAACTCAAAATAAAACAACGTGGTCGTCCGACCCCAAAGCTTAATATCGTACAAGTGACCAAAGGTAAAGATAGAGATTTCAAAAGGGAATTTAAAGAAACTTTATATGAAAAGACTTCTTGGCTCTGCGGTTGTGAAGCTACAAATAAACTATATTGTTTCCCTTGTCTGCTATTTGCAAAACAAAGCTCTGAAAACTTAAACTGGATTAAGTATGGTGTGAATGATTTAGGTCATTTACTCTCGAAAATTAAAAAACATGAATGTTGTTCTCAAACTCATTTGAACTCTTTGCTAGAGTTTAACTTGCTTGGTAAAGTTGACATACGTCAGCAGTTGAACAGCGCTTATCGGAGGAATGTAAAAGAACATAATGAAAAAGTAGAGAAAAATCGTTATGCATTATCAAAAATAATTGACTGCATTAAATTTTGTGGCGCTTTTGAACTGGCACTTCGGGGACACAGGGAAGGAGATGATTCTTCAAATCCTGGGATTTTTCGAGGCTTAGTGGATTTTGCTGCTCAGATTGATGCCTCACTAAGAGAACACTTACGTGATGCAACCGTTTTTAAAGGAACATCAAAAGAAATTCAAAACGACCTGCTCGATTGTATGCTTCTTGTTTGCCAGGAAAAGATTAAGGAGGAAATAAAATTTGCAGATTTCTTCTCTGTAATCGCTGATGAGACCACAGATGTTAGTTTGACATTTCAATTAGCTATTGTTTTTCGCTACGTATTACCTAATGGAGAACCAGTAGAAAGATTTTGGGGGTTTATACATCCCCCCGGACACGACGCAGACTCAATCGCTGGATGCATTCTTTGCGCCCTAAAAAATGTTGTTGATAAGCCGGAAAAGTTAATCTCTCAGAGTTATGATGGAGCAAACGTGACGAGCAGACACCTAACCGGTGTACAAACAATTATTCAACGACATTACGAGTATGCTTTTTATATCCATTGCTAGCTCATCAATTAAATCTAGTGATTACTCGAGCTGCTAGCCAAAATCAGCAAGTGCGGATATTTTTCGCGAATTTGAGTGATGTAACAAACTTTTTCAGCAATTCACCTCAAAGAGCAGAAATTTTGGATAATATTGTCGGGAAAAGAATCCCTCGAGCTTCAAGCACTAGATGGAATTTTAAAAGCAGAACTGTAAATACAGTATTCGAACATCGGGAAGACCTTATTACCTGTATGGAGGAAATAGAATCAACCTCTAAACAAGAATCTTCTATTACCAAAGCTGGAGCAATCCGGCGAATGCTGGAAGACCCAACTTTTGTGTTTTGGCTTACAGTTTTCCATAATATAATGCCACACGTCGACATTTTATACAGACAAATTCAGCTTACCTATACAGATCCTGTGCGAACAAAAAAGGACGTGGAAACCTTTCTGAGGGAAATAAAGAAAGAGAAAAAATGAACTCCGTGAAAAGTGCTGTAGACCAGATGCCTCTACAACGCAAAAGAGCAAGACATGAAGAAGGCGGTCATGCTAATAGGACGATCGCGGCTAAAGAAGTATGTGATGTAATTTTGACGCAAATAAAAGAGCGGTTTTCATTTACATCGCACCATTCGGCCGTATCCCTTATTGTTCCTCAAAAATTTAGTGAGTACAGTAAATCATTTCCTCAATCTGCATTAGATGAAACAATAGAAAAATACCCCTTTTTGGACAAAGCAAAGCTAAAAACCGAACTTGGAGTGTTTTACCGACGTGAAGACATAAGATGTATGAATGGTGCTGTGAGCTTACTGCAATTTCTTATACAAAATGATCTGAAAGATTCGTTTTCAGAGTCATATAAGCTTTTAAGGATGATATCGACAATCCCAATGACTTCAGCTGAAGCCGAACGATGCTTCTCGACTCTGAAGAGGATAAAAACCTTTTTGAGAAGTACGATGTCTCAAGAAATACTTAATGCCTTAGCCATGTTATCAATAGAGAAAGAACTGGTGAAGACCCTCCCTAAGTTTAATGAAATAGTGATTGATAGATTTGTTTCCAAGAAAGACCGAAGGATGGACTTTGTTTACAAGAAGTTCACTTAGTTTTTGTTAAAGATCCGATTAACCTACTGATACTTGTAAGTAGTATGTATATAATTTTGCTATTGTTTCAGAACATGATTGCTATCATTATTACTAAATTTAATTTTTCTAAGATTAATTAAATAAATAATCCAGTTGAAGCTTAGTAAACTACAATGTTAGATTCATTTTGTTAATATTACTTACTAAAAGTATTTAAAATTTCTTAGTAACGTCATTTACTTTAATGTTGAAAAATTATTGGAAATGCTACTGTCAGTGCAAATATTAGCAGGCACATGGATTAATAACGTACAATATTATCTGTGTGAACCCCTGGTGAGTTTACTCACGAGCCGCCACTGGTGTGAAACATCCTTTATGATGTGAAAACGAGAATCAATGCATTTTGTTTATTGGATACAACAGAAATTTAATGTCGTTGTGGAAACGTACTGCAGACACAGTTTGCCAGTTCAGGATGAACAGGGTTAAGGAAGGAGCAGTAATACATTGAGTTAATGGATAACAAAGTGCCTACATGACACTTAACATGTGGCAAATTTCAAGGTGGTTCCAGACACTCATTCTCAACATTTGTCAATCTTTCTGTCCAGTATTGTTCAAAGTTGGAGACTGACACAGTTCCCAGCAAGCTCTAGAGTCACTGTAATGATGCAAAGTTTCTCAACACAGTCTGGAAACTGATAGATTTTTCTTGAACCTAAAAAGGGTATAAATAAGCATTCAGTGACCAGCCTAGTTTAGTTTTTGATCAGCAATATTAGAGTGCAGATCAGAATGATTAATATTGTGACTGCAGATTAATGTAAAGTGATTTTGTTATTTAATGTGAAACTGTAATAACGTGACATTTATTTTTGTGTTGGTCAATTTTTAACTTGAAGAATTGTCTAAGAGTATTGTAATGGAGCATTTGTGTATGTAATTTAAATATAGTAGAACCCCATTAAAACACCCTCTTGTTATACTACCCCATGTAAGACGCACTTTTTGTCTGGGCCCTGCACATCTCCTATATAGAGACATTATAAAACACCCTGGTTTACTGCGCTCAAATCCTAAAAAATAAGATTTTTTTTTATTACACAGTAAAACTTGTTCAAAGTAGATTTGCAAAGAACCTACCGTCAAATACAGTATTTTACTGTGACTATGAGAACATTTTCTTCCTCAGCCTTTATGTTTACATGGTAGAACTGAAAGCCACTTGATCACTACAACAGTAATAGAGGATGTATACTCTACCAGCTTATTAAATGGATGTAAAATTTTGATACTTATGAACGCCATCTGTGATGTTAGCCAACACGTTAGCAGTGATTTAGATGATATGTTGTTACCTTAAAAACATGTTTGTTAAACAGCCATCCTGTAAACTTCCATTCTTGCTGATGACTCATGCACTGAAGCATGTTATTTAATTATTGCTGGTAAATAGCCAGGTCTGCTTGGTATAATACAATTTATTATGACTAGCTGTGTTTATATGATTGTGTGAGTGACTGCAATTAATATTAAATGCAAAGCACTTTTCTGAAAACGTCAGATAAGGTCTGAAATCCTACAAAAACACAACGGATACAGCACTCCAAACCAGAAACAACTCGCTGATTTATTAGGAATCCACTCATCAACATTCAGAACTATAATAAAGAATTGCAACTCACACTTGAATTCTATAGAAAATGTGATTATTCATTGCACAGATTCACATATGAGGCAAACAACTATAAATGATTTTTTTGAAAAAATAACTGAATAATTAATACTATATGAAATGTTATTAGTGAAATAAGGTACTGAAATAAATTTCAACTATTTGCTTAAAATTTTTTACTTCAATGTAGTATTTTGATAAAAGTGTCAATGTATATGTAAAATATAGTACACTACTGTAAAATACAGTAATGTATATGTAAAAACTATGAATATACAGTAATACACTATATATCTATGCTACTTGCTCATCTCCCATGGTCCCGCTTAAAACAGTTTTCACCCAGTCCCTTGATGAGCATTATATTGTGGTTTTACTGTACTATTTTTGCGTGTGAAACTGGGAAGGCCCTTGCACTGTGAAAAAGAGAAGCAATGTGTTTATCGGATACTACAAGAAGAACAGTGGGAAATCAAGGTTGTCCACCTAGATGCCTGGCAAAATATTAGTGCAGACAGTTTGCCATTTTGGGCTGAACAGGCTTAAGGAGGGAGCAGTGCTGTCTTGAGATTATAGGTAACAAACATGGTTACGTCACACTTCACTGTTTCTTAAAATAGGTATAAATACATATGCTGTATGTACTAGGCAGAAGCTCTTGTTGAGTAAAACTATGATTTATAAAACATTCATGGCCTATGGATTGTAAAAGTTGTCTGTAACTAGTTCTAGTCTAAAAGTCACCTAAATGACAACCATAGTGACATACAAAAAACTGTACTATAACGCAATAGAAAATAATTTGTAATACGAATGTTGCAATAATTTTAAAATGGTAGCAAGGAAGATATTGTGTGACGTCTTGCTCTTGTTTCCTTTCCACTCACAATTTGTAAATATGTTATATTATAATGAATAATATATTGGAAACCATGATCACCATCAAATCTGCAAGTGTAATAATTAATTAATAATTTACCAGTGGCCATTTGTAACTTGGGATCCACACTCATCATAGCTGATAGCACCATGCAGAACACTGTATGCAGCTGTACCTGTTCAAGTATAAATTATGTATTGCTCACATTTCAAAATTGTTAATACTGAATAAACAATTGTGACACTTGGTAAATATACTGTTCTGTGGAGACCAAAGTAGCTGTGCAACTAGTAAATATCTAAGCCAAACTGGCAAATGTCTTCAAGAGCTGGAGAGTGAATACTAACCATACAAACTTAATATCCAAAAGTTACTATCATAAAAGTGAGTGCTGGTATAACCGAAGCAGAGTAATATAACACAGACACATGTACACATCGAACTTCACTAACAAGTACAAAACAACTTACCTTGTAGTTCAGTTGTATTAACTGATTATGTTAAATCCAGTTATATTAAGTAAATTTTTAAAAATCAGGTAGCATTACAATTAAAATATAAACAGAATCTAGAACACAATGAATTAATGATAAATTATATCTCAGACATAAACAAAACCCGTTTTTATTGTGACTTAGAAATTATTTTTCCTAGAATTATGTTTAACAAAAATATTTTTTGTAAAACACAAGAGTTTAACTGTGATATGGCATGTCATCCAACAATTATGACGCTACTTCTTGATAAAAATTCTGGTTTTTTACAGTTTTTAAATATATCACAACTTTCTTTATGATAATTGTCCCTATTTTCTTGTTTCAAACAAAAGGAGTCAGTTTTTTAAATCTAAATCCAATTTCCAATAACAGTTAACTCATACTCTCTTACCTAAGTATTATCACTTTATGAGTATGAGTTTTTCTAATCTTGTTTCACTTGTTATTAACACTGTGTCCTGATACAGCTGTAAATTCCAACATAAGTTGTTCAACAACTTTAATGGAAAGAGTTGATAATTTTCATACTTATGTAATTAATTTAAAACTATAAGTTTATCCCCACTCTGTAGACATTTCTGATTTAGGCATGTGTGTAATTTGTATTTATCTCAGAGATGATGGCATGATTCTAAACAACCACTGCAGCTTAAGATTTGTTTAATAGGTTTCTTAGTGTATAGGCCTACAGTAAAGCAGATGAACTATATGACACTTAATATACACACAATCGACTAAATGACACAGTGAATATCGACAAAGCTGTTGCAATCTAATTCATTCTATAGTGGAGAATTTAGTTATATGGCCACTTGTCTAACGAATCTAACTTTAATTATGAATACATAGTTCTGTTTACATCACAACCCAGACTAAGAATAAATAAATTTTCATGAATGGTATTTATATATTCATAATGTTCTATTCATCCATGACAACCAGTTAGTTGTATGAATGGGCTACAACTATTGTGCATACCAATTACATAAGTTACTGAAAATGTAAAGAGTACTATGTCACACGAGACTCAAATCTTTCACCGACACACAATAATTTTGTAGCTTACAAAATGATCATGGTAAACGAAAACAACATTTGTGCTCACACACACACACACACACACACACACACACACACACACACACACACACACACACACATGCATGTCCACGCCTTTCTAATATACAACCACATATACTTGAACAAAAACATACTTTTTTATACTATTATACATAACAATTCTGTTTGTTAACTAGGGGGCTGTAAATTGATATGATCCAATTTTTTTACACCTGCATATAGACGTGGCATTTAAATTTTACAATTAGGCACTCCATTTTGAAAACTGCTATGTATTAATGCTATTGGTATATAATCAATATAATACAACATATGCTTAATGATCAGATGCAAATTAAAATCCTAACAAACGTTTTCATACCTGACATTAAAAATCTAATGCTTACTTGTGTAAGACGACCAACTTGTCCAAATGCCTGGCTCATTCTTACTTACAATTTCTTTTTATAAAGTTTATAATAATCAACAATATACCATAATAGTATTAACTTGTTTACACTAACACAAATAACCATACACATCACTATACCGTAATTGATTCAGTGGGCAGACTGATATTTACACCTCAGCAATACACCATAGCAAGCCAGCACATCCACCCATTGAAATTTATACAACAGGCTAGTTGCCATATCTACATACAACACTTGATGCACAAATTATGAAATATAGGTACAGCAAAAGCCATAACAGACTGTGTTACGTTAGGTATGATGTTATGTTGTTAGTCATTATAAAGATGATGAACTACACAGTATTACACTTCAAAAATATATATTTATTTCTTCGTCACTGATGCAGTCTATTACCATGTACACTTTTAACACAGTATCGGTATTTATAAATAAAAAGGAATAAACATGAAATATAACACACTTGACAAGTGTTTACATAACACAACAAAATAGAGGTAACAAATAGGCTGTATTGTGAACACATCTATATGTGACACCGACACCTTATTACATTTAAAAACACAAAGAATGAATTGTTGAAGTTCAGTGCTTCATAAAGTTCAACACAACTCTGCCTCCTTCTTGTTCCAAACACTGTTGAGGAATAGAACGAATAATTAATCACCGTACATAGTATAAACGTATTACAGTTCATACTGGATATACATGATGTGTTTTATATAAACATCATTCACAGTATTGCCAATGGTACACACTCTAAAAAAGAAAATTATATTTGCCAGTTGTTTCATATTAAATCCTGTTTAAACTGCTCTTTTATTGGTAGCTACAAACTAGTTTACTAATGAGAACAGAAATATATTTAAGTAAACAAAATGTAATTATTGACACAAATACTTTAAAATTGTGTCCAGACAAACTTAACCTCATTAAACATTTTATTAATATTAATTCACAGTCACGACTGAAATAAGGATTCATATTTAATCATTCTAAAAACTTGATACACAACAGGGTTCTCTAACACATACGAATTTATTAACTGTGTGTTAAAACTGCAATTTAAATATCAATAATAACTGGCATAAGCCTGTTTTGACAGTAGCTGCAGTCTGACATGAGCGTCTTGGTGGGACATTCCTCATTTTATATGAATGGACTGTTTCCCCAGAAGCTGTCAGATTTACTGTGAAATGGTAGTCAGAATGTACTTCATGTAAGCACAGTGTTACAAGGGTTTTCTACAGTTATTTTTTATTTTCAATGTATTCATTATTTTTTGAAATGATTTTGCTATAAATGATATAATAGTATCACTTTAACTGAACTATTTATAAGCGACTCCATAAATGTATTGGTTATAAAAAGCGTACATTGTAAAATCAGTATAGACAGACCTATCTTACAATACATGTCACATGTGTCAGACAACTTCACAAGAAAGGTCTGACAAAAAATCATCCCCAAAAAGTATATGAAATTACCCAGAAACTGGTATTCATAACTAATTGTGAGAGGACACCCACAGTCAAAGATTAGGAGTGTGTCCATAGGCTATCTCAGTACAGTTTATTCCTCAGTGGTGTGCACTTTAATAATGGTGACACAAACAGCTAAATCACAGGCAGCTTATTCTGTATTAACAAAATATTCTCCCAGGTAATACTTATGTTTTGAAAAGCTTCTGACTTTTCAGTTCAGGTGTATGTTGTGTGTTTCTTAGTTGTACATACTGAAAAGTACAGAAATATTATAAGTGTTCAAATTATTCTGCAACCATAAAATTCAAATATGTACCATAAAATTCAAATATGTACCTGAAACTTGTTACAAATGAATTATGCTTTACTAATTTGTGGGAAACATATTGTGTCAATGACAATTATATAATGAGAAAAACAATACATTAAAGGCATTCCACTACCACATAATCTAGATGGCTTTAGACCTCTCCATAGACCAAGGAATTTTCAAACCATTTATGAATATGATTCAGAGAGCCATCTAAATGAAATAGTTGAAGAATTCCATGACTTATACCCTGGACCTAATGAGACATTTTATTTAGCATAGTAAAAAGGCAGATTTTCATGTGCATGAAACAGAACATCGGACTGCATGGAATTTTCGCACATGACTTTGGCCTGGGAAGTGGATAATTATTTGAAAGTTGTACATGCTCAAAACACAATTTCACACAGTTAAGGAGTCTTGCATCAGACGAAAGACATCACACCTGCTAAATTTCTCACAGAAGAGCCACAAAAAAAAAAAAAAAAAAACAGTTTATCACAGAGTCCAAGTAAGGGACACCAAACCATGTGTTCCAACAGTCACAAGTAGAACACCAGAGAGAACGGATCACACAGAGGAACTGACTGGACAATACCATAATTACAACACCAACCTTAAGTGTAAACAGATAAGTAACAAAACTAAACTAATTTTGGTCATAAAAATTAAGTAAGCGATATTCAGGACATTGGTACATTAGCGTGTGTTTGTGTGTGTGTGGGAGGGAGGGAGATAGAGAGAGAACCCTAGGAAAAGCACTGATTTGCTTGATTTGTTTTTATATTAGTAAGGTTTTGTCAAATTTTAATATGTTGAAGGAAAGTGAACCACAAAAGGTAACCAACCTTCAAAACAGACTACCTCATTATATGTTAACGTTGATTTTTTTGGTCGTATATAAAGTTATTGGTTAATGTTTTTATTTCTGTTATAAATTTCAATTTTTACTTCTTCTGTAATAAATTTCCATCTTTGGTGAATTTATATATTTAATATGATCAGTCTAAATAATAGTCATGTTGTAATGTAATGCACATGTAATGATTTATGGTTAACAAAGCCAACAATAATTAGTGACAATAAATGGGCTTATTTGTCTAACAATGTGTATGTGTTATTTCTGTCACCTTGCCTTAACCTACCTAATCTGTGCTCAACAAGTTCACCTAAACGAATCTGGGAAATTCTTTTAAGTTTAAATTTAGGTTTTTAAAGGATTTAAGTTAAAACTTTAAACCACATTCTGCCAGTCAAAATGGCAGTTTTTTTTCTTTTTAGGGGTCTCTGGTGGAATTCTATAATGAGTGATTATTGGGGCTTCCTTATTATTATTGTTGTTTAAACAATTACACTAAGGGTTTTAATTACAAAAGCCAGGCCCATCACACATTAACTGGAGTATTTAACAACTATTTCACTGTAATCACACAGCTCCTAGAGATATGTTCCCTCCATCTAAAATGAGGAATGACCCACCAATGACACTAATCATATCTTCTGAATAACATATTTCCAACATATAAACAAATCACACAGATGAAATAGTCTCTCAAAATATTCCATCATAGGGCCAGTATAATCATTTAACAAACTGAATCTCTTAAGCAGAAGACACAAGCTACCGCATAATTTGTTGGACTAGTAATAAGTGAACACAGACTTAAAGCTAATCTACACTTTCAACAGTGGTATTTTGTACACTTTCAACAAATAATTACACCAATACTTAATTTACATATCTGTTACATGGTTTTATCATTTTAATAAAAATATTGATTACATTACACCCACCCACCTTCCCCCACTGGCAGTAAACTATATTAAACATGTGAGACTTATGATATATTGCCATCAAGGTATGGCAAATGGAAAAACCTGATGACGATGGGGTTACGTGCGATTATATATATATATATATTTTTTTTCAAACATTTTTTGCTACAGTCCGTTACTTGATGTATATACTATATTTAATTTTTATAATGAATTTACCTCAAGATATTTCTTTCCTTATTAGGAACATGTTTCGGGTACCATTGTATACCCATCCTCAGCCTACAATTGTTTGTTTATACAATGGTAACCGAAACATGTTCCTAATAAGGAAAGAAATATCTTAAGGTAAATTCATTATAAAAATTAAATATAATATATATGTATATATATTCTTACTTATACTTCCTTTTCACATACTGTACACATCACCAACATTTTTTCATTTTTTTCTTAATCACTGGTGGAGGATGATTTTTCATCAATATAAACATAGGGATATTTCTGACATTCATGTCACCAAGTAAACATGATTTCCAGTAGAAGTCAGTATTCAGTAATTCGTAAAGTTCTTCCAAACATAATGAAAACGAAAAAATACAGCACATAAAATGAGATATATAATCATGTGTTCCTTGTATTTTGGATTTTAGTTGACAAAAACCAAAATCATAAACTGTAATGTCCTACATATTACATACAAAGTCTTCAAAGCAACATAATACACATTTTCTAATTTTAACCAGATGTCAGCACTTCTTTGTTTTATTTAGGCTATTAATCTTTTCTAATGATACAAAACCCATTCTTCACACCTAGTGCAAAACATATAGTTCGCTAGATTTTACAGTTATATACAAAGAAAACTGAAGGGAATCTTTCATAAATTCTAGGCAGTACATATGGGATTTAATGAAAGGGACTTATGGTTTAAACCTTGTACCTCTGGAAAATTTAAGTCAGGTCATTTCCTTACAATGGAAAGGAGGTACCATTACAATAAAATTATTGCAGATACAAAAGTTTCAATACATACTTTGTATTTAATTGTGTACCTTTTTATTTAGTTGCCTGTATGATTGCCTGTATTCTTATGTTTAAACTTTTCATAGGCAGTAAGTTTGTTATAAGACACCAACTGCAGTAGTATCATGATAAACTTATTTACACACTAGTACCTTCCTAACACCTAACTGAAGTCTGTTAAGTTAGATGAATCTAATGGAAATCACTTGGAATGGAAAACCATGAAACAATTGATAAAAACAACAACTTTGTTTTCAGGTATACAAATGTTTATTATACAAGTTTAAAACCTGGGCACGTTCATGCACGCGCACACACACACACATGTGCATATCAGACTGAGTTGGAGTGAACTAAAATATCAGATTTAGCTTTAGAATCATATATTTTTCATATCAACATTCATTAAAAATGTATGATTTTGTTCTTAAAGACCATTTCATCAATCTCCTGTGTTTACACAACTAGTTATTATGTCAGTGAACAATTAACGTGCACACGCACTAACACAAAGAACACTGAAATTAAATGGAATACCCTTTACCATTATATACAGTAATTAAAAAACTGTTGGTAAAAGGAACTATAAGAAATGTGATACAATTTCCTGTGTTTATGAACATGTTATGCTTTATGCACATAGACATGTGCTTTGTAAGCATATTTTTTGTATTATGATCACACATAAAAGCGAATGGAATAGTTCACTCTGCAATAAACTACATGTATTACAATCTCTGAAGTATACAGGAACATTTAATATATACAGAATTACACTGTCAATAAATTCATATGTTATGTACATAAAGATATATATAATATTACAGAACAATAATATGTATCAATTAAAACGATATCTGCATCACCTAGAAATGATTTATACAAGCAAAAATATCATACTAATGCAATACGAGAACACCTTTCTGTGTGTGCTTAAAAAGTAAAAAATCATTTAGTAGGGGTTCTAAGCAATTGCTATGTAACAGAGCATAAAAACTAACACAAGTATACTTTATCAACAACACATTGAGGCAATATATTGTAGTATGTCTTGATGTTTCTAAAGCCTGGTTACAAAAAGTCTGCACAGACAAAGAAGGGATATATAAACAAAATGCAAAATGAATAACCTAGCATTTCTCAACCTATGGGGCATGGCCCACTGTTGGATCCCCAGGGAGCATTTGGTGGGTTGAGAATTCAAGCTCGAAAATTTCACTGTGTCCAATACTTATATATAAAAAAACCTATTACACATTTACTTTTCTAGAATTAAGTACGTATAATTTGTTTAAGCATAAAAGGGGGCTCAAAGTACTTGATGTTAGCAAAGTATAATTATAAACTGGGTGCACACCCTTACATGCTTATGGGCCTCATGAAGCATAATATCGTTCCAGGTGGATCCCGGACTTAAAAAGGTTGAGAATCACTGGAATAACCCCCATATTCGTTATAAAAACCAAACAGTAACACATAAATAGTATAATAAATATATACATTTCTTTTTTAGAAACATCCAATTAAACAACACATTGCACTAATTAATTATATTAAAAAAAGTATAAAAACAAATATGGGCAAATCTGAATGGAAACTATGAAAAAATTATTCAAAAATGTTTATGAAAAATCAATTTATTTGTACAGTTTCTCAAAAACTGTAATGCACAGAAAAAACAAAAGTCGGCTCACTTGCAGAACAGGTAAATAAACAGTATGAAGAATGTTTCATTTACACATAATTATGTCTCCATTTATTACATTTTCAACTTAAAGTAATACATATCATTGGATACATTATCCTACAATACACAACTGAAAATATTCTTTTAATTTAGAAAATAATACATAAACCATAATACTTTACAGAATTATGTATTCTATCAACTATTTCATACGCTAAGATAAATCGATTTAACACATTCGCTGCTGCATACTTTCTGTGGTGCTCATGTCATGGATCCATGACATTTGCTCGGCTCATTTTAATGTATTCATACAGAGTGAGCATGGAGCGTGAGAGGTTTAGTTTATGTTACCATGTTATGAAACCACTACAAAATTTCTGTGTATTCTTAATTTTGTTTCCTTGTGTTAAAAAAAAAAATAGTGCATTCACAAAAAATAACAACGCATGAGCACCTTGGATGCATAACATAAAAAACCTTAGCAGTGACTGTGTTAATGCATTGTTATATACTATAACACATGGCCCAAAATTATAAACACAAATAAAAATTGTACATATTAAGAAAATATATGGAAAACCTGCATATTTACAAAATTTATCATCTCAGGTACTGCACTACTTTAAGAAATGGAACACACACACACACACACACACACACACACACACACACACACACACACACACACACACACACACACACACATAAAAAACTAGTCTGAAATATTCTACTGTGATTCATAGCTATTTCAGTTCAGTCGGAGGTAAAAATCATAACTATAAAAAACTTGTTAAAATACAGTAAAAAATTATAAAAACATAGTTTAGAAAAGGCTTTTTATTTATGTGAAGAATAATCCTACAATTGGCAAATCAGAGATAAATATTTGAAACCAAAGTTTAGAAAAGTGTTTTACCCAAGATGATGTATAATGTAAGTCCACTATATTTTTGCAAAGTCTCTTAAAGTACAATTACGTCCAATGCCTTCTAATCACTTATATTAGTAGTAACCTTTGTAACAACATCATTTTATAGTACAAGGTATGTTGCACTTGGGACAATGAAAAATGACAACACTTAACATATTGTCCATTAAGCTGGAAACACACTGCTATCACTTCACATGACCTCATGTGAGATCAGGTCTTGTCTTGACCCGTGAAATCGTAGTGCAGAGACACACTTATATCACGTCACGTCACTTCATGTTACATCATCTCACGTAAACTCATGTGAACATGCGTGAAGGCAAATAAAATTCTACTTAATAAAAAAATCAGTTAACATAAGAAGGAGCTGGATACACGATATAAACTTAGAAAGACAAGAAAAAGTGACTTTCAGAATCTAATACAAGATTCAAAGTACAAAATACAAGACGATCCAGCGAAATTTCAAATGTATTTCAGACTGAATAAGGAAGAATTTCATTATTTATATAATTTATTAAACATAATATACAAAAAAAGAACACCCATGTCTGAAACGCTATAAGTTTTCAGGAGAGCTTATTAGCCGTATGTTTAAGGTAAGCGTGAAATAAATGAAAACAAAGGCTTGGAATCTTAATTGATTACAGTAGAACCTTGCTAATCCGTCACCTGTGGGACTGGGGGTATGGTCGGAACGCAAAAAAGGTCGGATTATCAGAAGAATACAAAATGTTTATTATTTCATTAAATGAGACAGTCTAAAATAAAATAAAACTTATACAGTAGGCTACCGGGCTATATGATTGGTTATGTACAATAAATGATAATATGTACCGTCCAGCAATAGTGTAATAAAAAACAAGAAACACATTTTATTGGTGAAAAAAATCGGTAATGTTCTTTTGTTTGGGAAATGACTGTCTAGACTTAGCTGCAATGTTCCTCCATTTCTTGATCCACAAGATATCCATAGGTGTAGAGGACGAGTTCTGTTTGATGTACTGAAGAGCAACATCAAAAGCTTTCTTGGCTTCCATATGCAATACATGGGCAGGCGATTCGTCATCATCATCAGGGTCTTCATTTACGGTTTCTTCATCAACTTGCGAAACAGCGGCAACGATCTGATCGTCATTTAGTTCTTCATTTGTTTCACAATCTTCATCACATTTAGCAATCCACTCATCAACGTCATTTGCTTGGATATCATGTTTGTAAGTCATTGACAATTTCCGGCGTGTCTGTGTCTTCCCATTTGCTCATTCACAGTTTGTTCACTCTCGATCATCACTTCCGGCCAAATTTTATGCCAAGATTTTTGCAGTGTGTCAGGTTTCATTTCATCCCATGACTCGGCTATTGTGTAAATTGCATCTTTGATACCAAGGGATTTCATAGCTTCAAAAGGTTACAGCCTTCTCCTGTCTTTTCAAAATCGAGCTGATGTACTTTCGGCAATAACGCTTTTTCAGCCACTCAATCACTCCTTGATCCATTGGTTGGATAAGGGAAGTTACACTGGGTGGAAGGAATGCAGCTTTTATTTCTCCTTTTATCAATTCTTCTTCAGAAGGGTGTGATGGTGCGTTATCTAACAACAACAGAGCGCGAACAGGAACTTTTTGGGCCTTTAAGTTTTTTTCAACAGCAGGCACAATTTTGTCAAAAAACCATGACTTAAAAAGTGTACAGTCCATCCAAGCAGATTTTTGGTTGCAGTAATAAACTGGTAGCGATGATAAATTAATGTTCTTGAACGCCCTTGGCGTTTTGGACTTGCCAATGACAAAAAGCGGAAGCTTGTGTGTACCGTTAGCATTGCTGCAAGTAGCAACGGTTAGCCTGTCTTTGGCAAGTTTTAATCCTAGTATCACGGTCTCATTTGATGCAGCAAGTGTTTTTGTCAGTAAAATTCTATAGTTTTTGGCCAGTTTCATCTATATTATAGACTTGGTCAGGTGCTAATTCATTTTCTTCAAAAATGTTTTTAAATTTCAAAGAAAACTTTTGCTGCCTCATCAACAGCTGATAGTTTTTCACCTGATATTGCGACATATCTAACGCCATGATGGGTTTTCCACCGATCTAACCAACCTTCACTAGCTGTGAACTCTCACCTTCAACTTCCAATTTTTTGTGCAGAATTAGTGCCTTTTCTTTGACAATAGGCCCAGCTAGCGGGGTTCTTTTCCTCCTTTCTTGGCAAAACCATATCCATAACGCGTTGTCTAGCAGTTCCAATTTTGGCTTTTTTAGTGTTTTGCAACTTTTTAGTACTTTCTCGCCCTCTACCGTCACCGTACAAGATTCAATATCCTTTCTATTTTTCCTCCAGTCCTTTATTGTAGTAACTCCCACATTGAGTTCCTTAGCAATTTTTTGGAGTGATTCCCCCTTGTCCAGTCTCTGTAGCACTTTTAATTTTTTACTTAAAGGAAGAGTAACGTGTTTACATTTTGCTCCTGATATAATGCAAAAACTACAACAGTATGTACAGTATTAAAAGTGTAAAAAAATATTTGTAAACACCAAAACTGTCACCAATTACTACGTACACCAATTCACACAGGACGAATAATTAGCACGCATTAGACACTAGATGCCGGCTCACTGAGGCACCAAACAACTGACAAGTATGTAAACAAGCTGGTGAGTCATCAACAAGTCGGTACCTGAGCCGCGGTCGAACCAGCCGAGGGTCGGACTAGAGGTTGTACTGTATATTTTAAAGCATCATATAATTGTTAAAATTTAGTATTTTTAACAGCATAAAATCTGTTTAACATCTTGAAACATAAAATTACTGATCAATTGTTATAAAAAATAAACACGTTTTTTAATTAAAAAAAAAGAAACCTGTAATTTACATTCCTCCATTTTCATGTACTTGTCACCTCACGCCTCACAAAAGTGTGGTTGAACAGAAAATGTGATTTACGTGAGGCGTGAAATGGCCGGCTATGTCATGTGACATCACGTGATATACATGACATGAAGACAGTGTGTTTCCAAGCAATTTAACTCAAGCTGAAAACCCACTCTCACATTTTTTACTATCACGTGAATTCACATGAGCTCACGTGACGTGATAACAATGTGTTTCCAGCTTTAGTATATATACTGCCACTTTGTTATACTTGTATCTGAATAATAAATAATTAAAAAATAATAAAATAAAGTTTGTTTAATAAAATTTTATTTTATTAAAATAAATTTACACTTAAAATAGGCAAAATTTGTTTTTTAAAATCAGACATTAATTCTATGAAGTGACACTCTAAATAAAAATACATACTTAAAAAGAGTTCTGAAACATGCCAAAGTATTGATATTGTCAAATACAAAGTACTAATTTTTTATGAGTAATGTCAACTATTATAACTACCATTATTGTTACCATATTAAAAAATGAATCATTTTATTCTTGTCACATGTTAAAACAATAAATATACTTCTTTTTAAAGAAAATGTTATTCATTTTATTTTTTACATCCGAAGATGAAAGCAAAAGAAAAGCAATTAAAAACAGTAACGATATGATTAAATAATAGATGCTTGTAAAAAGAATTATTTTATTATGCAATACTACAATAGTATTATTTTACTGCATCAACTTTATTAACTGTATCATATCAATACAACATTATATACTCAACTTCTAAAACTATATACAGAGAAATAATTTAACCATTACTTATACACAATCTTACTTGTAAATAAGGAAGAATAACAAATTTAATTGATGTCATATACGCTTAACGAATTAATTCACTATAAACACAAGTGTACTAATCAATAAACTAACGTACCATAGCACTCCTCGAGTTGTATCACACATTCTGTTTCAGTTTGGAACCAATATTCAATGCTATCTATATTCCAATACTTTCTAGCCAAATATGCATACACAGGAAAACCTATACACTTCACTTAATATTGAAGACCCAACGATTATTGAATTCTGTCCAACGGTGATTAATTTAGTTTATGAAATGAATACTGCTGCAGTATAATACAAACAACTAATACCAGTTTGTTTGGATTATCAAGAAACTAAGAAAGCTTCAGATTATCTGACAGTAACTTCCAACTTCTTGGTTTATTTCAAAATATTTTCCTACAGAATGTACATATAGATTTAGAAAAGGGACAAAAGAACTATTAAACTCACATAATTATAACTTACTTTGGTGATCGAGTATACTATTTATAATATATTGTTAATTTTTATCTGGTACAGTTCAATTTAATGGGTGCTTAAGGAAAGTATAACATGAATAAATCTATTTGCTCTTAAGCCGAACTGCACTCTTACCTACTTGGCAATGGGCCCTCCTGTTATGCAGAGCATCTATTGAAAGGTAGTGGTAAACAAGCCTTGAGAACGATGTGAACTGACAAGAGAAGGAACTCCTGTTACAGTGACCCTGGCTCCTGGCTTGGCAGGGCTAACAAACTCGCTGCATAAAAAAGTGTCTAAGGCATTGAAAGACTACTACAAAAGGGAGCATAGACTTAGACAGACAACAATGATGAAGGGTGTTATAAGGAATCAATCAAAGATACTGATCCCCAAAACTGGGTGTTGTACAATGGGTTGACACTCATCAACCATGTATTAAAATTAATTCACTGTCATATTTATTAAACTACACAGCTCTTCACAGCAGTGGCAGAGGAAACAATATGCGGCTACATACACTTGTTGTACCCACAAATTCAATACATTTGCAATACATACAATATACGCTTCCAAATTATAAAAATACTACTGCTTTCACTCCATAAATTCTGCACATATTTTTGCATGTAGAACACGCACACACGCACACACACAGCAGAGCTTAGTGTACTAAACACATGAAAATAAACTGATTTGTTTTTGTGTTAGCTAATTTCAAATTTAAAGCTGTAAAGCAACATCTACAGTTAAGAGTAAAGCTCAAAATCTTCAATCACACTTCAGTTCATAAACATAAGAATGGCATTAAACTTTAATTTTTAAAATAATGGATAACAACAAGGGACCCTGATACCTGGCCAACTGCTAGTTACTTTGTACTAGGCAGGGTCCCCCGGAGTCTCCACTACATACTACTAGGTTCTCAGGTAGGAATTGAAAATTGTAGATATTGGAAATGACGAGTGGTATAACAAATAACAATGACCATGCCCAAATTGCATTACAATTTAAATTTAAAATATTAAATCAAACAAAAATTATGTGCCATGATTCAACATTTTCACATATTACTGCACACACAGTATATTAAAAGGTTTCTCAAAACTGTAATAATAAAACTTAAATTTTCATATTACGTGTTATGTGCATTTTGTACGTATCACACTTTTGTTAACTATCTAATATAAAATAAAAAACTACCTCATATATAATTTCTACACAATCTCTCCAGTTCTTTACACACTAACATAGAAAAAGAAATTAATCTAACTACAAATTTTAAAAGATAACAAAAAATATTCTCAACATGCTCACACTTTTATTACACCATATATACAAATTGTAAATATTTAATTAACTGTTTTATTATATATTTGCTTCTCATACACAATAGTTCATTGTTATGAAGACAAAGAATTATTATGAACTGGAATTATGAAAAGAAAAATTACAAGGAACCAAATATACCATCATATTGCACTGGTTCGAAAGAAATTTGTTTTAAATTTGTTTTGTTCTATTCGTGAATAAATGGCATTCACAAGTTGAACAACAACTGCTATTGTACACCAGTTCTTAGATCACAGAAAGTGTCAGAAGAGATTTCTGTCAAAATGCTATCGTCGCCAACTTCTAACTTCATCTTCTTCTTCCTCTTCATCTTGCAATAAAAAATCTTCAGAGACTCCAAGTCCTAACTATTCACAACAAAGAATAATTTAGCAATGGAATGATATATTACACTAATCAACATAGTTAATACAATTCAAATCCAATTGTTACAACTCTCTCTCTCTCTCTCTCTCTCTCTCTCTCTCTCTCTCTCTCTCTCTCTCTCTCTCTCTCTCTCTCTCTCTCTCTCACACACACACACACACACACACACACACACACACACACACACAATCTATTTATTTGCATACAATGAATATGTTTTTAATTAAAACCAACTTTAACTGGAATTCCAATTAAGATAGGAAGACACAAAAAATTATGACGGGCAGTACACACAGTACAACAAAATACCAACAAAATATATATGAAATCTGAGTGACTCACACATTAAGTATTGGGGACACATGTTGACACTGTAAACACTGGATGGTAGATTAATAATCATGAATATAATTAATACCAAATATAAATGTTTACGTTTATACTGTCATTATTACTGTCTATTTTAATTAAAGTTTATTTTAGTTAATGTAAATATGAAATTTCATCTTTAATGATAAAGTCTCTAACACTATCATTTCTTAGTGTACCCACAATTTTAAAACAAGTTCTGTAAAAGCTTATGTTAATGTACCGTAAGTTATTTGCAAAAGGTAACTGATGCCTACAAACATGTTACTCTAGACTCATGTACTTAGAAATGGAGAAAATAAAGCTTAGAACCAATCATAGAAATACAATATAAAGTTTCCACAACAAATTAGCTTGTTTTACCATCTTCTTTTGGTGGCAAACTTTTGTCACGTGACTGATTCCTTGCAATACCGGCATTGTTGCATGTAAATGATAAAGCTTTATGGGTGCCTCATACTCAAACTGGGCATGATCCACTCCATAAAATTTGTCCAGTATTTGATCTTATTATAAATAGATGTAAACACTTTTTTTATAGAGGCTAAAATCTAATTACTGGCAAAAGAATTTTCGTGGGCATGTCAGTTTCTGTGTGTACATAGAAAACAAATCAAATAAAAATAGTTTGAAGTTTTATATACTGAGTGATGCGGAAACAGGATATATTCTAAATGCTGAAGTATACACAGGGTCTCATGGCAGCACCAATAACTCTTATTTCATCAATGATACATCACCTCTGCAGCACCTACCAAGGACAGGGACATACAATTTATACGGACCGTTTCTACACCAGTGCCCCAGTATTTGTTACGCTATGGGAGCTGAAGACTTTATTGGTTGATACTTTGATAAGAAATCGCTCTCAAAGGAAGCGACAAGGAACTAAATTTCAGTTACCACAGGAAATGTCACTTGTGAAACTCAAGAAAGGAGAATGTACATTTTGCTACAAAAACCATTTGTTTTCTCTCCGGTGGAAGGACAGGAAGGATGCGTATCTGCTCTCAACACAACATAACAGGACAGCATCATATGTAAGTGTTCACACTAAAAATGGTCTAGTTCAAGTCATGAAACCTGATGTTGTGTCAGACTATAATATAAACAAAAATGGAGTCAATCATGGAGACCCACTCATGAGTACTACCCTTTCCAACTTGGTGGTGGAACCTAACCTTTCCAAAGGTACAATGTGGTGGAAGAAGGCGTTTTTTCATTTATTTATGATGTCTGTGGTAAATTCTTTCATTATTTACAAAAATCTAGAGACGACAACTTTGATTTAGCAGAATTTATCATAAGTCTTGCCAAACAGGTCACGCACAAGGAGGAATGGAGCTACAAAGGGAACAGAGTAGTAGCAGCACTTTGTCCATAAACCATCGTTCAGTACGCCATCCCCCCCCCCCAATCAACCAACAGAAAAGAAATCAAAACCCCAGAGAAAGTGCAAAGTGTGTTCTGACAAAGGCAAATCTGACGGGAAGAAAGTTAGAAAGGAGACAGGATAAAGGGTCAGTCAGTTGTGCACTATGCAATGTACATCTATATGTTCCTCAGTGTTTTGAAGTGTTTCATATGAAAGCAGCATACTATACATAACTTATTTTTTGGATGTAAAGACCTTGTTTGCTTATTATTATAAATTCTTATTGTCTAATTGTTATATAATGTTGTTTACAGTTGTAAAATGTGTTATACTGGGTTGTTAATTAGTATGCTGTGCAAGAATTGAGGTGAAAAAAATTTTTAAGTAAAAAGAGTACATTTCTCTACTTATTAAAAAATCATTATCTACAAAACATCATAACAAATTATAGATCATGTTAAAGATGAAGACTTGTACTTTCATGGCAGTTTACAAGAAGGAAGTAAGTGAAGAGACAAATTTTTTATTAGCCTTTAAACTTTTACAAAAATGCTCAGGACAGAGCAGCATTTAGGGACCGTAAGCAGGCAGGTCTCAAAGTTTTAATATTTCAAAACACCTATTTTTAAACTTTCATCATTTCAACTAATTTTTAGGAAACGTTTTTGTGGTTTAAAGTAATATGAGTAGCAACATCACAGGCCTACAATAAATTTTATTCAGTCATTTCTGATTTCATATTTTTAGTAGGTGTCTGTAACAGTTATTTTGCCATACTCACTGTTTTGATTTTTCCATCCTCTTCAAAAACAATCAACAAGGTTTTACCTTTTTTTTGAACACCTTTAAAAAAAATGCACTATCATCGTTCTGAACAGTAACCTATGTATCATTAGTAGAAAGCATGTAATGGGACATTTTATTGAGCGTAGTACAAAGAGATTTTTGTGGGTGTGAAAATCAGAAATCACACATGGAATTTCTGTGAGTGACTTTGGTCTGGGAAGTGCATAATTATTTGACAGGTGTACCTGCTCAAAACTCATTTTCACATGCTGAGAAGTCTCGCGCCAGGCGAAAAGGAGTTTCCACTTACTAAGTTTCCCATGGAACGACTGGAAAAAAACAGCTCAGCATGGGATCAGTGTAGGTGACACTAGACCTTGCAATAGGCAGTTGCAATCAAAACACCAAGCGCAACAGATGCCAGCGATCACGTCTCACTCACAAAGGCCGAGCATTGATACAAAAATGTAACACGGAGTGAAATATTGATTGTCAGCTGTGCCTCAGTAAAAATGTAATTAAAAGTTTTTAAAAGTATTATCGCCAGTCACATATTAACCAAAATTTGAAGAGTGAAATTAAACGTTCTCGGGCTTCTTTCTCAGCAAAAGCTTTAATCCAGCAGTGAATAATAGGTTATGGGTCATTTGGATCTGAGACAAACAGCGAATTAAATCCGAATACATGAGGGAAATTATACCGAGTGAGTGCACAGACCATGAGGGACATATAAATAATGTGAGGTACACAGACAAATAAGTAATAAAAATGCAAATCATGAGATAAAAAGAATATCTGATCAATGGAATGTGTGTGTGTGTGTGTGTGTGCGTGCGTGCGTGTGTGTGTGTGTGTGTGTGTGTGCGTGCGTGCGTGCGTGCGTGCGTGAGGGGGGGGTGAGAGAATCTTAGAAAAGTACTGATTTGCCTTGATTTGTTTCTATTTTAGTATAAGGTTAATTTCTGTCATGTCAAACTTTAAAGTAATGTGTTGAAGTCAATTGCACCACGAAAGGTAACCATTAAAATAGGTTACCTTATTACAGGTTAATGTTCAATTTTTGAAGTATACAAAGTTATGGGTTAATGTTTGTCATAAATCAGTTATTTCTTTTATAATAAAATTTCAATCTTTGATAGATTTATTTATTTAATATGATCAATTTTAATAATAATTATGTTGCAACAATGTAATACAAAGGTGCCAATTCTGGGTAAACAAAACCAGCCATAGTTAACGATTATTAATAAATGAGTTTGTCTAACAATGTATATGAATTAAGTTAGTTTTAACGTCGCCTCACCTTAACCTAACCTGTGCTCAACGAGTTCGCCTAGATGGCCCTTGGAAATTCTGTTAAGTAAAAATTTGTGATTTTTTTTAGTCGTTTTCATGGGGACAGTGTTGCAGTTTCCACATTCCAGCCGTCAAAATGTGGTGCCAGCCAGGGCTATTGGTATTTGGGGGGGGGGGGTTCTGAAGTTGTAAGGTAAGTGAATAGTATTAGGGACTTCTTACTGTTTGAATAATTACAAGCATTAGAAAAATATCCAGTTAATTTTGTATTTATGAATATTGGTCTACAGTCTAATAAATACAATATCAATTTTTCTACAAAATCAGGCAACTTCAACCTTCAATAACCTGCCTTCATTTGAGATGAATCAAATGTCTTCACGAAGTCATATAAAAGACATAATTTTATATTACTGACACATCTATATCAGTACTAATTAACAATTCAACATTTAAATTGTAAAATAATGATAAAAATTATTTTTAAACAACATCTTAGCATTATTTTAGAAACAGGCCTACAGGTATTTTTTACAAGGAATTATTAACCACTAAAGATGACAGGCTTGCTGTGATAAGTGCTTATGGAACGAATTATGTGACTGGAAGTTTATGTAGTGTCAATTAGGCCTATATAAAATAAAAGCTGCAGTTCTAACATCCACTTTAAAATATTACATGATAATTACTATAAAATGGTGATATTTATTATCATTGCTAAATTAATAAATAATAATTATGTAAACATTAGCTTTATGAGTCAACGAACTTCAGCTGAAAACTGGTTATGCTAAGCCAATATATTGCATCGCTCTTAGCACAGCCACTTTCAACCACTGTTTGAATAAGGTAACAAATGCAGTGTAGGAATGAGGTATAGAAAGTTGATGACCACAAGCACTTCCTACAGTTTTACCATAGATTCAATAAAAATGAGTTCAGAGTTTATTTTTGGCCATGGGTGCTTCCTCTACCTGAGTAACAATACCCACGCTAAGTATTTTTATATTGACTCAAAACTATGCAGATGAAGATAAACAATTAATACAACTTGTATATTGACAAATTTCATATGCTTTTTATTCTTAAACATAAAAAATACAATTATGAAAAATCATGCTAAATGCAGGTTATTAAAGTGTTTTAAGTAAGACTTGATAACACTGCTCTTCTGGGGGTTTGGCGAGAATTATCAAAATGAGATATCAAAACATCAAAAGATTACTTTTTACAAATCTTTCATAAATTTCTGACATTGAAAATATTGTTACCATTTATAGAATTGGTCAATTTTTCTTTATTCTAATTTTCAGCCTCATGGGTACAGTGACTAACAAATTCAAGTTATGGTAAATTACTTTTTAAATAACCAAACAAATTACTTTTTATTACTAAGAAAAAAGTGATCAATCAGGTTTGTTGAAGTTACTTTGTCTGTAGTATACCGGTTTGGCCCGAATATAAGACGACCTACATTTTTTAAGGTGTTTTACAGGGAAAAAAAGGGCATGCACATAAGATGACACTGAACTTTTTGAGGTGTTGTATGAGAAAGACAATTAAATGGTCTAAATATCATTATACGTTGAAGTTACATTAAGTAAGTGTGGCTATTTTACATTAAAGGTGAAATTATAAGAAAGTAATTTATTGTTTTTAGTTCCGGTCATCATCCTCGTTTTCTTCTTCTTCTCCAAGTTCATTTTCAGAATTGGTACTGGAATCAGATTCACAACTGGAGTAGTCTTTCCACAAAATGTCATCCTCACTCTCATCCATGTTATTAGAAACTCAACCTTTTTTAAACCCCTTTACAATGGATTTGCTTTTGATTTTTCCCCAGGCTGTGATTATTCACTGGGCCAGTAACCATTTCTTCAAATTCCCTGTCGAAGTCAATGCATGGTTTATTAACAACCACATCTGAAACTTAAAGCTGAGAAGTCATTCCCCCAGGGATTATAACAAGATCAGTGTTAATTTCTGCAACCAGCTTCTTTATTTTCTCGCTTGTGTGACCATGAAGGAACTACCTCTCTGCCCTAGTAAAGCACCTGGCCAACAACCCCAAACCACCTTAAGCCAATCTGCCATACGTTCTTCAGTCATCCACCCCCTTTTTCTGTTCTCTAAAACAATCCCAGCTGGTAACTGTTCCTGCGGAAGCATTTTCCTCTTCAAAATAACATACGGTGGAAGTTTTCTTCTATTGGCAGTTACTTCTAGCATCAGAGTAATGCATGACGTTTAGTTGCCTGTAGATTTAATTATAACTGATTTTGCACCATTTCTCTCCACAGTAACATTTGACAGCATATCAAAAAACACTGGTGTTTGGTCAGCATTTGCCATTTGTCCAAGCAGGTAATTGTAGGCTCAGTTTTATAATATATCGCTGATAAGCGATCAATTTGTCAGTATGATCTGCAGGTAGGTGTTGCAATGTCGTAAACACAGACCTAAACTCCACATCATGCATTTACACCAGCCCAAGTTTGCTAAACAAATGGGCCATTTTATGCACTGTCATACGATAAATTTATCGTTCCGTATTCAAAAACATACTGCGGTGTTGTTTAGATACGTCGGACGAGTTGTTTAGATACAGCGGCTGTAATTGATTCATTTATGCACTCGCGTGCGAGTTTTTTATCGTTTCATTTTCAGACATCAGTGCTGCCAACCTTCCTGCCTAGCGTAATCCTGGCAAGTAATCAGTAGTATTCACGTCGTGGTGTTATTTTATTAATTTGTTTTGTAAATATGGAAGACGTTACTATAGAAAGGCTCACTGACAAAATTCAGAACAGGAGAGCACTATGGCATTCCATTTCCGAAGCTTATAAAAACGAACCAATATGCGGCATACAACACGCACGGATTCATTTTCCGTACTGATGATGGCAACACTGAAAAATATTTCTGATGCCTGATAAAAGTCGGAGTCAACTTGGATGCAAAACTTATCATATGATTTGAATCGGATGCATAAAGAGGCCTTAAAGTGAACAACTTTTAATGTCTGTGACACAATACGTTTCAGCACAGTGGTGAAAGTGTGCTTGGTATTTACACCTTGAGCTTGACCTTGAGCTCATTATAAAATGCACATGTGATTCATGCTACGCACATGGCAAGCCTGTGCAGCTGGCAAGTGTTACACAATACACTAGGCACTTAACACAAAATTTTTAAATGTTAGGTTGCGCATATAAGACAAGTATGGTTTTTGGAAGGGCATTTTAAGGAAAAAACCATCGTCTTATGTTCAGGCCAATACGGTAATTTGTAGAGATAACACAAACTGTCAACATAAGATACACTACACAATGCTGGTTCACTTCACTAAATTCTGTGTGTCAGCATAAATGTTTAGAATTCATAAACACGCTGTATAAGTTTTACATATGTGTGTGAATAAAATTTTGTACAGAAAACTTCATCCATTAGAAACATTATAATAATACAATAAATGTACGTACATACCTCATCCTCCTCCTCTTCAGGATCATCAAGGAGGTTTCCAACACCTTCATTTGTCATTACAAGCATTGGTCTCATCATATTGTTCCTGCTTAACAAAAGGAGAGCACAGAATTATCAAACTGCCAGGTTTATCACACACACACACACACACACACACACACACACACACACACACACACACACACACACACACACACACACACACACACACACACACACACACACACACACACACACACACACACACAGTCCCTCATAGCGCAAAGCTCAAGACTGTAAGAATGGTACAACTATGCTGCTAAACTCACAAAAACTTGCAAAATTTGTTCAGTATTTTGAAAGAAATACAGTTATTATTAGGTAAATTTCACTATATTAGATAATTTTCAAATTATCAGAAAATTTAAGAAAATTGATTACTATTTTTTTAGTAAAATAAAAATTGTGAATACAGACAATGTGTACAATAAACACTAAAAATTTGAAACTACTGCAGTTTTTTTTTTTAGTTAAATTTATAATCATAATGTCTACACGACATAATTTTACACGACCTTTCAAGTTTATGAATGCTTCTATAGGCCTATAGCTAATACTTTTCACAAGTAGAAATCTTTTTGTAAACACAGCTAGCAAACATTTTGACGGTGCTCCAAAATTTGCAAGGAGTGTTGACAGGTATTCATTCTGTCAAATATTGTAGATACTGAGTTTATCTTTTGCATAAATCTCTCATTACATAATTCCCCGCATAGACATACACAATTTTCTTAAAATTTTGATTTCTATTTTTGGTCTGTGGTGACTCTACATTTAAAAAGTTTTTATAGTAAATGCTATGTGTAGACTTGGGTTAAAATTCCCTTTAGTCTGACATCTGACTGAATTTTTACAATTTATTTCAAATTTGTTATTCCTTTTTGTGGCTACAGTGTCCTATCATTTGAAATTTCAAATCTATACATTAAAGACTATAGTTAACATTCCCTTTAATTTGATAACCCAAATGGATCTTTGAAATTTTATAAAATTTTGAACCAATTTTTGGGCCCCTGGCATGAAAAATTTGGAAATTTCCAAAACTGAACACTATATTTAGATTTCTATTAAAATTCTCTTTAATTTGATGCCCCACATGAATTTTTGTGATTTTTTTCACAATTTTACCTCCAGCCCCCTATTTTTCTTGAGGGGGATCTATCTAAAAAAAAACAGTAGCGATCTGTTGGTTAAAGTATGGACACACATGCCAAATTGTACAAAAGTCAGATGATGTGCTCGAAAGTTATTATGAGACATACCCCAAAAGATAACTACACAAACAAATACCAAGCAGTCAAGTTAAAAATTTGGAACTTGCTTCGTTTGTTCAATCAATAAAACACATTAACTGAAGCAAAAAAGTCTGCTTGCTGTTTAATATCGTTGGGAAATATTTACAAATTGTTCCATGTCACAGAATACACTGTTGTAAGTTACATGAACTATATTATTTTCTGCTATATTCAACTGATTTCAGTGTATTTTCAGTCTTCAGAAATGTTGAAAATAAATGTTTATTCTTAGCAGAAAAATCTCAAGTTGTTTTAATAATTGCTGCCATCTTCATCTCATCATTTATGCTATAATATGTGACTGGACCACCAATACATTTGTATCTTGTCTTTACTAAGTTTAAGTCTGCCTGCAACATTCAATTTCATGCACTTCTCAATAGCATTAATTTTGTTGCTGCCTGGATTTCTACATCTTCCATATCATGTTTAAATTCCACAAGCTTATTAACCATTTATTCTACCTACAAGTAAATTTATATTTTTAGCAAATCTTGTATACTCTGTAGGTAGGAATTAATATGTTTCACCATAATGGTAACATTTTATTCATTTCTAGTGGCAATCTTAAATGTGTTAATTAAACACACAAAATTAATAAATCAAAATAGTTTATTAGCAGATCATTTACAGAAATGTTCTGTACTACATTATACATAAGAATAGCCACAGTGGTGTAAATATGGATGCACTGTGACTAATGAAACTGACAGATTTACTAAACACTTGCAACAGAATGTTAATGGATCACAGTTAGAACCCTTGAGCTTGGTTCTAACACCAGCAACTGAGAGTCGCAATGGGTTATCAGAACCAGAGTCATTCGATGGAAATATTTCCAGCCTATAAACTTACATGGCTGAAATCAAAACGTGAGGCATTCCTGCCACTGGTAAAATATTTATTGCTTTTATACAGTCATTTCCCCTCAAATGTTAAATGTTAAGACAAATCAGCAAATGGTATTCCTGGCTAGAAATACCTCTTTACTTAGTCATTCAGGGCCGGTGTTAAACTGTAGGTTCCAAATACCTGTGAGAGCAGGGGGATATTTACAGGGGGGGATGGGACCGGACCCGTTGACAAATATTGTTCATCTCTTAATTTTTATCCATTTTATTATTTTTTTCATCTGTGAATGCTAATACAGTAGAAACTCTTTTAAATATACAAACAGGATTATTACACAGCATTTGCACATATGTGTGAAATATGAAATATAGACAAATAAATTCAGTCAATAGGTGTCTTCTAAACAATGTTTCAATTACGTGTATTTTATTGTGTTATTACCGTTTACTTCAATGGGATTGATTTCAAGACATTATCACATATTTTTCAACCATTTTAAACATAGTAATGTTCATTAGTCTTAACTTGATTTTTATTTTGTATGAAGCCAGTCCCCCCCCCCCCCCAGGCAAAATCCTAGTTACACAATTTTGTGAAAGAATCTGTAAACATACAAACCAATGGATTTATATAGAGGGGTTAAGAAATCAGTCCCACTACTGGTGACTTCAGAAAGAAATGAACAATTTTATTTACAGTTAAGCTTAAAAGTTGAAATTATTCCTGGATTCACTAACTGCATTAACACTGTCCATACACACAGTGATCATCGTATGGAGTGTACTTGGCAGAGACATTCCTGTCATATTTGCATAATCATTCTGTGATCTGTATATCACAACTGATAAGTACACATTTTTGAGCGAAAGTATAGGCTGAATGTAGGCTGTGACATTATCTCACTGATATGGTTAAGTAATTACGTCTACACACCATCTCTAAGTAGACTATTTATTAACAAGGTAATGCAGTATTTAAAGGTGTATTTATTTTCTTACCACAGTACAGCAATATCAAAATTAATTGGGTGCAAGTGTTTGGAAACAGCATACACTGCAAAAAACTAATTTCAGTAATTTAGATACATTATATTCAACAATGGAGACATTGTAGAGCTAGCTGACACAATGAGAACAGTACTAATCATACAGATACAGAGTTACATTCCTGAATAAAACAAACCTCATGCTTAAGCCCTGACCCGTGTTATACCAGGTGACACTAAGTAATCTATCTTGAAAATTCCGTCCAGTCTTCATTGCTGATTCTGCTTCTTTTCGTGTTTTAAAATTTAGTTCAAGAGCAGGAGTTGTTTCATCCCAGACATAGTCGATAATCTCTCCAAATTTCTATCAACAGAAAATAGCACCACTTATAGCAATTACTTGCAACTTCATGCACACAAACATATTGTTATATTATACAGGACCATAATAATATGTAAACTACATGAATTCAAGCTTTTATTAACTTGCTTTACCAATGTCCCAGTAACATCTTGAAAAGAATAGATGATGCTTCCACATTCCAAAGACACCAAAACTATCACAATAATATCTGGAAGCTTGTAAATAAAAAATAGTGACCTTGGCTGGGTTTCAACAAAAGTTACAAAATTTATTACTTGATGGTGTGCAGTGCAGTTTTACAAGTAGGACGGTAGTTACATTTAGCAAGACAAGTGTCATCAAATTATTATTGTATGGATTGGGAAATTTTTTTTATCTGGGTGATTTTTATTATTTATTGTGAACACTGGATAACCTGAAATGACAACAGCTATTCTACTATAAGTGTAATTGTTTATAAAAGTTTTGATAAAAATCTTATTGCTTTATCTGGCGTTTAATGTCTTACTCCACCAGTATAAGTTCACAGTCCTCACAATCCTCATAACAGTGATACAAGAATCTGACATCTTTAAGAACAAAACCATAGAACAGACATAGCTAATAACTACTGTACACTGATCAGTAATCAGTAATTTGTGAAACAGATACCATATGGAAGTTCATTCTAGAGGCTGTCTGAGGCATGATCCAAGATCACAAAAAAACAGCAAGGCAAGAGACATAAATTTGCTGTTTCAGCAGAAAACGTCAGGATGAGAGATGTATGTATGAAATTGAAGAATCTAAGGAACACCAGAAATAAAACTGTCACTAGGAAGCAGAAGAACAAAAGTACAAGTCAGATGACATCAAAGTGTTGAACCAGGAGCAGAGCTAGAAGTAGGACTGGTAGAGACTATGCAGTAAGAATACATGAAGTAGAAGGTATTCACTATTTCAAATATTTAAGAATCAATTGTTATTATAAAAGAACAAATAAACTCTGAAATCAAACAATTAATGGAAGTACAAACATATACTTCAAAACAAATAATGGAACAGGAGAATTAATAATAAAATAAAATAAGTCTCAGACAACAAGTGCAAAGAAACACAGTATTACCTGCAGAAGGATCAGTTAATGCCAAGGCCTACCATTTTTGGGAGCATTCACTGGGTAACTTCCCCTGTAGATTTGAAGCAATTGCATGTGCAAACCAATGGATAGAGAAAGAGAAAGCGCTATCACTTGTCCTCACTCTAAAAAAGCCTGATCCACAGCTAATACAAAAAGTCTACTTAAATTCTAAACATTTATTATGAATGAATAAAAGATATTATAATGTATTACAGTGACTGGCATCTCTGTTACCATGTGCAACTGAAAACGAGGTGACAGTACTCCAGGTAGAGTCTCTACGAGTTTTAAACAAGTATCAACCAACCAAATACACTGACCTATCCTGAAGTCCTCAAGGAATTCTGAATGCAGACGTGTGCAGAAATATATTGATTGGATCACAGATAGTCATCTACAGGAAATGATTTGATTGTCATGGCATCAAATCAGTGCAGACACTCTTGTATGAGGGCAGTCTGAAAAGTTCTCAGCCTCGACCATATGCGGCAGCACTATCCTGACATTTTTTTCTTATATTGGTACTACATCTATTGTTAGCATGTGTGAGCAATTTACTGGCCACTCTCCACATAATTTGTATTATACAGCCATCTGAAACAGAAGTGTTGTCCATATTCCTTAAAATGGAGAAAATTGGGTATCGTGTTGTCATAAAGTTCTTTGTGAAAGAAGGTATAACACCAAACGAAATTTATTAAAGATTTGTTAAAAGTGTGTGGAGACTCTTCTCCTTCATTTCCAACAGTTAAAAAATGGGCTGCTGAGTTTAAACGTGGTCGTACCAGCGTGGAAAACGATCCACATGAAGGACGTCCAAAAACATCAACAACACTAGAAACCATTGAAAAAGTGCATGATATGGTTTTGAACAATAGCCGAATTAAAGTGCACGAAATTGATGAGGCTATAGGCATTTAGAAAGGATCCGTTGAACATATTTTACATGAGGAGGAATTTCAAATGAAAAAGTTTTGTGCTAGGTGGGTACCGCACTTGCTTACAGCAGATCAAGAACGCATGTGCATGAAAATATCTGAACAGTGCTTCGAGCATTTTAATAAGAACACAGTAGATTTTTGTGTTGGTTTATTACAATGGATGAAACTTGGATCCAGTCAAAGCAGTGGGCAGAAGCTGGTTGTTTAGCACCAAAGAAGACAAAGTCAATTCCATCAGCAGAAAAAGATATGGTGTCAGTGCTTTGGGATGCTAAAGGTGTTCTGTACATCAATTACCTTGAAAAGGGTGCAACAATAACTGGGGAATATTATTACGACCTTGTATCAAAACTATATGAAAAACATTATGAAAAAAGGCCCGGTTTGCAGAAGAAAAAAAATCATTTCTCACAAAGACAATGCACCCCCTGCCCACACAGAAGTGTTTTGGCAATGGGAAAATTAAGAGGTCTCCGCTCTGAATGGTTGGAACATCCTCCCTATTCCCCAGATTTGGTTTCTCAATCTTCTGACTTTTCCCAAAACTCAAACTCTTTCTCGTCAACGTTTTTCATTGGATCAAGAGGTGATTTCAAATGTAGGGGGGTATTTTGCAGACCTTACAGAAAACCACTCCAGGGACATCATACTGGCATTGGAACATCGCTGGAATAAATGTGTTACACTAAAAGAAGATTATGTCAAAAGATAAAAATATTTTTGAAATTATACATTCATTTTGTCATTGTTGGCCCAGACTGCCCTCTTACATGACTGCTAACCTGGCTTCCCTCTGATCAACAAGACTATATCACCACATGCACTGTCATTACATGCAAAAACAACCTAAGAAGACAACAGCAACACAACTTTTAAACCATAGAGAAAAACAGGAGGTAAAAATATTACAAATGTCAAAAACCTACTGAAATCTTAAAAATACTCAGTTGCCAGAAAATAAATAATTCATGCTACCCACAATTTCTCCAGGACCATCAATTATCATAAATGTATTATGGAAGTAACCATAGTTTCTTGCAACCTTTATGTCCTAAGGGACCTGCCTGCCCTTTAGCAAACTTCTTCAGGCACACAGCTGTATGGAAAGAAGAGCTGCATCTTTTTGTATCATTTCATAAACAATTTCTACTTCCTCTAGACTCGCCAGAGGATTATAAACCATAAATCATAACACTAACATTTTGTGGAATGAGAAACAGGTTAATAAAAATGTATACGTGTTTTTGGCCATATATTCAAAATCCGAACACAGACCCTACGAGAGGTTATAAATTGATATATTTCTTAAATAATATCTTTCTTTATATTCAACGTATCAAGAATTTTATGCAATGGCACTTTTTTCTTACTTCTGTGCTGGTTATAATGGGATTGTGTTTTGCATTGACTTACTACTTACCTTATGTGTTTTATTTATGTCAAAATGGGCAGAAGCATGTGAATACCCTGATGGGATATTTTTCTACATTGCCATATTTATGTGTTTTTTATGTTCCTGCTTGTTTCAGTCAATCGTAACTCAACCTACAATCTCATTATGATTGAGAAGAGTTTAACCTGCTGATTACCTTTTTGTCACATGCAAGGATTCATGGTCGGTTTGCAAATGGCTGTGTTAAATGGTGTTAACCATTTTTGTGAATTTTCACAATTTATTGTATGTTTCATAATATGTTAATTTATTTAATATTATTATTTGCACTGGGTTTTGATATTTTTTTGTACCTGTATTACAGGCTAGGTATAAGTGGGTTTAATGGTTATTTGCTGGGCTTATGTGTTCTATCATTGTGCAATTTGTATTACTTGTTAATATTTGTGAGTGGTTATTAATCAAATATTCATCATCTTCAGCAAGGATTAAACCAAAAATGGTTTGGTCTGGTCCCAAGTAGACACACTAGAGCTGGTCACGCCAACGCTTCTTTGGACATCCCACATCTCTTCCATACTTTCGGCTTATAATTCCACAGTTGTTTGGGGATGCGGCAGTCATCCATTTGGTGTACATGTTCCAATTGTTTTGGCTGATACTGGGGAATCCTATCAAGTATACTCATAATATTCAGTTCCTGCCGTACATCGACACTTCTTTTGTAATATATCCTGGTATGTGCCTGAGAAATCTCATTTCAGCTGCTTAAATATGACTGGCTTGGGATTTTGTTAAAGTCCAATTCTCAGACCCAAACAGAAGTGTGGGGATGGCTATCACTCTGTAGAACTTTAGGCGTGTTTCTTTACTCACTGATTTTAGTATTCTCCTTATGGTCCCACACATATGGTTTAACCTGTGCAGCTTCTTCACCTCATCACTGTTTGTAACGTGAGATACATTATAGCCCAGATATTCAAAATTACTGACCTGCTCCAGAACAGTACCACCGACAACAATGTTTGCTTGTATTGGGTCAGCTCCATGAAAATCCATCACCTTGGTCTTCAATGGGAGATCTGTAATCCAAAATCCCTGCATATTCGATTCAATGGTTATACAAACATCTGCAAGCCGCTTTCCGAGTTCAATAGGATACTATGGTCATCAGCAGATAACATGTTAACTGTAGAGTTACCAATCATAAAATGTTGTGGTAGGTTCATCTGTCAACTGTGTATGACATCGTCTATATATAAATTCAAAAGAGAAGGCAACAATGGGCACACTTGTCATACTCCACAATTGACCAGGCCCACACTAGGAGTTGTGCTCTGTCTTCCTATCTCAATTGAGATTTTCTCTTCCACATAAAAAGACTTTGTAAGGCTCTAATGAGATGTTGTAGGGTCCCTTTCTTTGCCATTATTGACTACAACTGCCCCTATCCACTCTATCAAATGCCTTCCTAAAGTCGATGAAAGCTATGTATATGGTCAACTGATACTCTCTGTGCTTTTCAATGATTTGGGCTATTGTGAAGATGCAATCTAAATGTGAAACCATACAACCCTTCTTGAAACCATACTGGGTCTCTGAGAGAATAGTCTCCATTATCGCATTCAGTCATCTTGCAAGAATAGATGAATACAATTGTAAGATGTGTTAAGCAGGCTGATCACTCTACAGTTAGTACAGTCATTACTATCTCCTTTTTTTAATACGATGACTATCTTTGCCATCTCCCAATCTTCAGGAATATGATCAGTGGTCCAGCACAGATTAATAAATTTCAATAAACCATCATGCAGCAAGGTTGGCACATACTTTATAACCTCGAAATTCAACCCATCAGTGCCCCAGCAATTTTCTATTTTTACATTATTGTAGAGTAGCAAAGAATTCATCCATTGCTACTGGATCCACACATTCGATGATGTCTGCAAATTCTGTTTCCTCAAGTTGCTCCTGGGTCCACAACCACTCATAATATTGGAGCCATTCCTACTCTGTGATACTGCCGATTTTCAGGTTACCTCTTTCGGTCTGATTTAAATGGCATAATCTCAGTTTCTGTATTTTTTACGTCTAGTCCCAGTGCTTCTAATGTTGTGTGAGATATTATAGTTCTGATGTTACCCCATTCTTGATTTATATTATTACTGATGGGTGTTTGTTCCACAAACTGACTCAGCTGAGTCTGGTACAGGTGCCATATTTTCTTGGAGTAGATGTACTTTAAAAGTTTGTTTGGGGCACTGGCACTTCATAGGTTGCACCTTCCTCCACCTACCAGGAAGGTAAAACTCAACATCAAATCCTCTAAAAAGCCTTGTATCCTCTACTGGATTCCACAGTTTTTCATCTACTAAAACATAAACAATTACTGACTAAGATCCTCTAGCACACCAAGTATATTTGTATATCTCTTTATGCAGAAAGAATGTGTTTGTTATTTTAAAATTGTTGAATGCAGGAAAATCAATAAGCCATCGTCCATTCCAATTTTCTGTTCTTTCACCTTGTCTTCCCATTATATGTCCTATATGGGAATTTCCAATACATACATTGAAAAGTCCCCTGCTACTATTATATGATCGTTTCTGTTTATGTTGTTGACAACTGTCTGATGGATTTCATAAAATTCTTTTGAGTCTTCTATGACCATCCTCCGGACTATATAAAGTTACTAACTCATGTTAATAAAATCTACAAAAACATAACCTTCACTGTTGAATACAAAAACAACAATAGCATTAATTTCCTACACCTTACCACTACAAAATTAGAACACAGGTACACATTCGGTATATACAGAAAACCCATTACAACTGACACACCAATACATAACTCCTCCAATCACCCAATGCAACACAAACTATCTGCCTTCAGAACCATGATACACAGGCTAAACAACATCCCATTAGATGAAAAAGACTACCAAGATTAAACAGAACACATATCTATCAGAAGCCACTGGATACAATAGAACAATAATGAATCAACTCCTACACAAATCACAAAACAAACAACAGGTAAAGACAGAAAACAACAAATTCATAACACTAACATATATCAATAACCACACTGGAAAAATAGCCTGCAAATTTAAAAAAGCAGGATACAGCATTCCATAGAGAATTAAAAATAAAACAGAACAGAAGACACTGTCACAAAATACAAACAGCAAAACAAATTTGGTTTATCTGGTGTTTACAAATTAAACTGCTCAGAATGTAGCAAATTCTACATCGGTCAGTCAGTATGCAGCTTCAAACAGAGATACATTGAACACATGAAAGCATTACACTCTACCATCGAATTCACCTTTACAAACCATCTCATTGAGGCAGACCGCACATGCACAAACTTTAACAACATGAAAACTCCACACGTACAGTAGACACAAAAGGCTGGAAACTAAACACTCTCAAACAATTATAAATATACAATCACACAAAAATGCACACAACATCCTAAACAAACTGACAAAATTTTGAATCACACATTGTGTCAGATTGACCACATGACAACTATCTTTTGAACGATAATGCGGTCACCAAAAACAGGACAGACAGCATTCCTAGCAGCAGCTTCTGATGAAGCTCTTAATGAGCAAAAACTAGATCAGGCAGTGACATAAAAATTTTAAAATGTTTACCTAAAATAATTGTGTTCCCAGTTGGAATAATTTATTATAGTTAGTGATAACACTCGGACACATCATGGGCAACAAAACCCAAGAACTACATAAAGCTACCACTGCTTGAGCTGTGTGCCAGCAGAGTATGCATTATTTTTGTGAGAGATATCGAAGAGTTATTGTATAGATGTGAATTTTATTTAACTTTGTGATTTCTGTTGTATACAGTCCATATTGGACAATGGTATAACTAGAAGACGTATTGTAATTCTAGTGTGACGGTTTTATACAAGCGTTAATAAAAACTTTATTGACTTATCTCACTCTTGCATTGTATTTTTAGAATCATCACCGTGTAATCCTCATAACAATATGAATACACGCATAACCACTCCACATCCACATGTGCACACACACACACACACACACACACACACACACACACACACACACACACACACACACACACACACACACACACATTTTGCTGCACTTACTGCAAAGTGTGCCAGAACTTCTGCTTTGTCATCAGTTTCAAAACCAGATACTATAACTCTTGTAGGACGGTGATCCACAGAAGAATGCACAAAAATGCCACGCCCCCTATGGTAAAAAAATAATAACAAACTTTTAAGAACAACGTAGAATGGGAAAATTCCATGAGCACATTCACAGCTTCTCACAAACTATACAATATCAAAGCACTGTTTTTTTTGTACTACATTTCTGTGACAGCTGAACAAACAAGAGCAGTACCAACATCTTTATTATGATGTATATAGAGTATACTAATACATCAGAACTTGTAAACATGTAACAGAACAGGTACATCAGAACAGAACATGTAATGATCTGAACATGTAAAGATTTGTACACAGACCATTTAGAATGCATAATGTGTTACAAATAACACAAATTATAATACATAATAATAAAAAAACCGCTGACCATCTCATGCTAACACATACAAACATTATCTCACACTATCCAAACAGTTTATATGGTACATCATATACTATAATTCAGAATTACAAAATATCATTTTATAAGCAAACTGGCTTGTAACATCAAGAAGCAAGAATAATCCATTTGTAACAACATGATCAAACGTGACAATATTGGAGGATACATTACACGTCTTCCTGTCATGAAATTTCATATTTTTTTTAGAAAAATATTTTATTGCACATGTGATAGTCCCAACTGCTATAAATGTTTACACAAAACTTTTTAACTACTGTTTCACATGTTGTTCTTGTTTACAGTAATGTGATAGCTAGAAAAGCTCTCAACAGATTTGATCAGTAGGCCTACAGATACGTACTGTAATATGTGGGCAAAGAATTTAAAGCAACAAAACTGAGCATGCTCTAAAATAAAGTATTCAATTTTTTCTTTAAAAAAAGGGTAATACATCTTGACTACTCATTCTACAACTATGATTATTTATGACTGAGTATAGCACGACACGTACAGCAAGAAGGGAAAACAGAGACATGTCAATTGAACTGAATGTAAATTTTTTTTAAATGTAAAATATGTTAAGGTTCTCTAAATACTTCTACAACAAAATAATATTACAGATTTCTGAATATATAATAGCAATGAAATGGTTACTAATGGTATATGCATTTACTTTTATGTATATGCATATAAGCAAAATGTGAACATGATAAAAAGGGTACGTAAATCAATGTATAAACAAAATTATGACATTAAACTCTCTAGCAACTACACTTATTACTAAACAGAACAAATACCAATTGAGATGTGTTAATCTTATATATAAATTTTTAACCCCATTTCATCCTTTTATGAAAAGAATATGTGATGCAAACAATACACCGATCATATGCACTACAGGACACCACTTTATAAACAGCAATAACCTTTCCTATCTAGCTTGCAAGGTTTTATATAGTTGTATAATGGAAACATGTTAACCTAACCATGATGAATTATTTCAATACTGCACTCTGCTCAAGCAGGTTACAGAATCAATTCCAATACTATCTCACACAACTAAAGCTTATACAAAACATGTAATAAGAATATTCTGGAATGGATTTAATAAAGAGAATGAAATATCAGAATAAAAATTTTGAAGGTATTTAAAATGTAATAGAGTCTACAAATAGAGACAATAAACAAATGTTAAAACTATAGTCAGTATTATATTATTACCTTCCTCTGAAAGGCCGCCCCCTTCCTCTTGGCAACGCTATATTACCTGTTAACAAACCTAACGATTGTGCCTTAGTTTTCAACTCCAGAACGTGCTTCTGAAGGTCTGCTGTATCTTTACCTTCTTGTTGCCTGTTGAATATATCCAATTCAGCATCAAGTATCTGTCTTTGTGTCTTTAAAAACACAAAACAAAAAAATGCAATAAATTAAAAAAGGCAATATAATGAACCATTTTCATCCCAGTTCTTAAAAAAAGCTTTTAATTGTAATATGAGAAATTGAATTTTCTCTGCAAACTATTCAATACAATTTCTATTCTTAACATGTCCCATCTCTAAAAAAACACGGTATAAGTCAGTTAGTTAGACATGAATAAACTGCTTTTGTGCTGGTGTACGTTCATTAATGTGCATGTGTCAGCACACAATAAGACCATGGTTTTGTACAGGGCATGGATGTTTGTGTCTGTACTTTTCATAAAAAATATTAATATTTTATCAAAAGCATTGTGTTTACTTTTCATTTAGCTTATTGCTATGTTTACTGGTTTGTGAAGTAAAATGGACCTGTCTAAAGCATCTTCTTTTATAACTTCTGACAAAACGGAAGTCATACATTGCCAAAGTCCGAAAATAATTTATAATATGAAAGTTTCTGAAAGCAGAAGATGAATAATATCAGAAAGAAAGTTACAGGAACAGGTAACCCCAGTAGTCAGTGTCTCTAAATAGTGCTTTAGAATTATTAAAGCAGCATTAGTGTGTAAAGGAGATATAAAATCTTACCGCACTCCCTACTCTCCTAGAAGAAACATCAAAACCAATTATGATTTCATTACTACCACACTCTTATTGATTAAGACCCCACTAATATGGATTTATTCAGAAACCCAATACCATCACCAAAAAAGCTATACATCATTAACTGGTTAGTGAACTATGGCATACCTTGTAGTCCATCAAGGTACAATTTTAGAATCAGTATTCTAAAAACAAAGATCATGTAAGAGTTATGCACAAAAGTTTCACAGAATATACATCCCGAAACATATGCACATTGACAATTATTTATGGAACATGCTAATATTTTCAAACGCAGTATAGTCACTTTCCTCTAACCCATCTCTAACAGTATTGCCACCTTATCCCCACTACAAACTGTGTGACTGTTTCGTATCTAATAATAACATTACATATGGTAATGTTACACTGGACATATTAATTTGATGAACATGTTTCCACTGAGTTCATAAACATTAAAACAGTACAAAAGTATAATTTCCAGTAATCATAAAACAAGTCTTGTCACAATCAGCAGTACAGGTCATGCTCTACTGTCCACAAATTAATTCTTCATTGTCTTTTCCACACCACCTAGGAGGTAAACGAGTCGCCACGTTTTTTATGTGTGTTAGGTTTTGAACATATCGTCTTTCAATTGGAAGTTTCCAGAGCAGCTGCACTTCTTTACATACAGTCCTTCAATCTTCTCTTCAGGCTGTAACGTGACAAATGCATGGGGTTTTATTTTATTAAATTTTTGGGATGTAGAGAAAATATTTGTAAAGTTAATTTCCAACTCTGACCAGAACACGTGTCGTATGGTAATAGCAGTATTCTAACAAAGGCACAAAGCGTTTCAACAGTTGTGAAATCAGTACAGAAGAATGCACCAAGTCGTCATTTCCAAGAACTTTGTGAGTGTGTGACAGTGCGCCCGATCGCGCCCGACAAGCATGCGCGCGGACCCACGCCGGTGTGAAACACCAAAGATGGCTAAGAGTAACGATTTCTGTTCACTTAGTTTACCATGCTGCCGGATGTAAAGCCTAAAGTCCGCCCATCTCGTGACGTCAGCCAGTGCTGTGAGAATATCTGGTACGATTAACACACCATCAACGGCATGGGTTGAATAGGATGTACAAGCGACGAAGAACTATGAGGCCTTGTCTTCCATCTAAAAAGACGAAATTGAGTTGGCCGCGAACATATAGCAGCTCTGCGCAGTTCGCCTAGAGACTCTACCTGATCAGGTATTGCCCAAAGGGGCTCGTCAAATTTTCTAAGTTCAAATATTAAAACTCGAGTTTTCCATTAGCAATTATGTGGCAGTGAAGTGCAAACTCAACTAAAGAACGTCAACAGTGAATTCAGACACGTTATCAAATCCTAAAATGAGAAGATAAGCGCTCGAGCGATCACCACGTGCCGGCAGGGAGGGGTATTTTTTTAAATGTTAAGGGTTCTGTAATTTTCTGTGTGTGTGTGTGTGTGTAAAATGCAGACTGGGCGGTCTGATATCGATATTGTAAAAATAAGGTAAGCCAGTAACATAAGATAGAATAGAAGTTGTACTCATGTAACGAATAACAAGAAGAAGAAGAAATTATTAAGAAGCTATTTCATATGCGAAAGCATGGTAAAATTTGTTGAAATTTAAATGATTTTTAAACATTAAAATGTTAATTCTCTTCAAACAAAATTTGTTAGAATAATTATTTCGTAACCTCACACTGTTTCTGACCTCGCTTATGAAAGAACCTTGGGACCCGAGGGATACCGAAATCTTGGTAAGTACTAGCTATGAAATCTAAACTATTAACAACCAGTAAAATTATAAATCAATGTGTATTTATACAAATGGCTGCCCGAACTATGGACATTATATAAAATATTTATATAAATAAGCCAGAATTCAGAAACAGTGTGGGTATCGAAAGAATATATAATACGTAAAAATAAGGTTATGTTTGGGTTATTAAGGTACACAGTTGTGTTAGGTGTTGTGATTTCATAATAATAGTGGTTTTTTATACATAAAAGTGTTAGAGAAATAAATTTTAAATATGGGGGAAGTACAAAATAACGAAATAATAAAAATGATGCAAACACTTTTTAACGAACAGAAAAATGATTTTAACGTAAAATTCGATGAAGTGAAGAAAGAAATTAAAGAACAAGGCTGTATTTATGATAAGAGATTGAGTGAAATAGAGACGCGGTTAGGCGAAATAGAATTAGAAAATAAGAAAGTAATAGACAAATTAAAATCGAACAAAGATGACAGGGTAAGTAGTAGTGGAAATGATGATTTAAATAATGGGTTTACAAGTGATAACAATGACAACACAAATAAAAATATGGTGGTAGAAAATGATTGTGTAGATGTTGATAGCGATAACGAAATTGTAGAAAGAGTAGAAGTTGATAATAAGATGTTTGTGTGTGATGAATCAGAGAGAGAGAGTAGAAAGAATTTACAGGTAGAGTGGATGCAGGTGGTAGATTTTTCCCATAATGTTGTAGTGGGGGGTGAAGAAATTGCTTCACGTGAGTATTTGGAAGATGATAGGTCTGCAAATAAATTTCCCTGGGTTTTTTGTGCACTTCATAGGTGGTGCCGTAATGATAAGTTAGTGTCCCCTGCATATTTTGAGAGAGAGTGTGTAGCTTGGCGTGATGGTGAGAAATGTTTTGAGAGAGAGAGAAATAGGGATATTTAAAGTAAAGAGAAATTATGAAGAATTCGTAGAAAGGTTAGGCGGAGAGAGAAGTAATAATAATAATGAGTACTTACCGCATAGTGAAACTGAGATAGCAGTAGATGATGTTACCGATGATAATATAACTTACCTAATGTTAACAGAATATAATAATGGCGACAGGACTATACTCGAGCGTGACCAGGTACATGATAGAATAATATGGAATAATCATATTAATCCAAATGGCATTGTAGAAGAATATGACAAGACAGATAATCATTATGTTGATAATCATGAGATTATGTATGTAATTGTAAATGACTGGTATAATCATAAGATTAGGCTATTATTCGACGATATGGGGTAATTGTTTATTGTTTATGAACATTTAATTATATGAATAATGTGGTTTTGAAGCGCATTGTCTTATGAAACGATTTGTGGTTAATGATAAGAAATAATAAGTTGGACTGTATATTTTTTTTATGGGTTGATGTCATTATGTTAAAGGTATTTGTGTACTACAGTGTGTGTATTGTAAAAAAAAATGTTATGTAAACAATGTGTATGTGTAGGAGAGATTGATAACATTAATTATCAATTAAATTAAATTTGCAATTAACCAGTATAAAGTAATAATAATTATAAAATTTTACAGACTAAATAAGCGATGAAAGTAATTGTGAACTTTTAAATAACTGAATTAAATAAATGAAAATTAATTACTTAATTAAGGTTGTATAAAAGGAAATTTGATAATGAAGTTAAATGACTATGAAATTAAGATTCATAATGATTAGTAGATGATTAAACAGATAGTAGGTTCAAATTGAGGTATAGTATTATAAGGGGAGAAGTGATGAATTTTCTAGTGTTATATCAAGGTGAAATTTTGAAGATAGATTTTGGGTGATAATGAAATAAGGCAGGTGAGTTAAGCAGAATTAAAGTAAAGGGGCGTTAGAGAGAATACGAATTTTGAAATACTGGTAAAACACAAAAAATAGTGTTAGATATTTAGGGACACAGTAGTAGTGAGTATATGTAGAGAGATGAGTAAAGTGAATGGTAAATATATTTATTGATGATGATATTTTGTAGTAAGGATGAGGTGGTAAGGTGTGAGCAGCGTGCGGCGTGGCGATCAACCAGCGTGCGGCGTTGTGGCAGGTGATAGAGTAGTTTAAGGGAGTGTTTGCTGATACTTTGGAGGGGCAAAGGGTTAGGTATGTATATAGCCAGGTTGGGAACACACATCCTAGTACGAAGATGAGCGGTGCCAGAGGTAAGTGGAATTAGTGAAGGTGTTTATAATTGAGAGATTGGTGTCATAGTTTGTTAATGGTGGTTGTTAGTACGAAAGGGAGTAAGATTATAAATGTCTATTCAATTGAAAGTATAGAGAATACAGGTGTCACCCAGACTAATCAATGATTAAAATGTGAAGAGTTAAGTAGAAATTCATAGTAGAAAGGTAATCAGAGATGAAATATAATGTAACATGAAGGGTAATAATAAATTTGAATTTTTGTGAAGAATTAAATGATAAATAATTCATGGTTAATTAATAACAGTTCAATTGAAATTAAAATATATTGTTTATAATTGTTATACACAAATTAAAAGATGTAGGGTGTGTAGATGTTGACCAAAGTTAAATGTGATTTGGTTATTTTAAGGTAATAATCGCAATGTTAATTATAAAGGGATACAGGCCAAGTGGCAAGTTAAGTTATGGTGAGTAATAAAATCACCCAAAGTAAGGGAGAATAAGATGTTTAAATAAAGAGATTTATAGTAAAAATATAAAATTTTATTGCAACCAGTGACAATTTTGATAGAATTTGAAAATGTAAAGCTATAAAGTGTTTATTTTGAATAATTTAAATATCAATTTAATTGTTAATTATAGTAATATTTTGTTATTTTAAATGTTTTCTTTTATTGTGTTTTTGTGTTTAAAGATAGAATTTTACAGATGTGCAATGTATTTTCAAATGTAACTTGTGTATAATTTATGTAGGTCAAGGGTCTTGACTTGACCCAGTTCTGGATCAGCTGATAGGTGATGTCATATACTAGACATGTTTAGCAAGGAAGTAGAGCCAATTTTGTTTTTAATTAATTGGAATAATTTTAAATAATTTCAGGATTGAAAAAAGGAATATATTTTAATAAATTTAAATTTTTGAATTTCAAATTTTTTTTGAACAAAAAAAATTCTTGATTTTGCGCCTGCCATCTAATTAATATTTTTGAACTTTGATGATGTTATTGTTGGTGTACTAATCGTGTTTATTTTATTGAATTGTATTGTTAGAATATAGGTGTAATCACATGTTAGGTTAAGGATGTTCCTATTTTAAGAAATGTTCAATTTGTGTATTTTCTAATAACAAAAACTAAGCAAGAGAATTTTTTAGATAAAAGATTTTAGTTTGATTTTTGGATTTTAACTTAATGAAATGGTACAGCTAAGAATATGTCAATGTTTACAGTATGTAGTATAAGTGTGTGTGTGAGCCCAGTAACTGCTAAAGGCAGCCCAGTTTTCATATAAGGGGGAACATATCGGTTGAGGATCTGGCATGGTCAGATCCAAGTCCACCAGGGATTTGGATTTTTTGGGGAAACATGTTAGAAGGTGAGGTGCGCTGTGGTGCGTATCTGTTCGATTTTTCGGTGTTGGGATCTCAAACTGAGAAGTCCAGTGATCTCGTTCAGATGCGTCCATAGTCACCAAGCCAGGGGGGGTCATTTACCCATGAAGCATAGGAGCAAAAGGGGGTTGTTGGCACCAGTTCCTCACCGGTCCTCTTAGGGGTTTTAGCAATGAGATGTCTTCTGTTTCGGCAGAAGATCTCTCATTGGGGGGGTATTGTAACGTGACAAATGCATGGGGTTTTATTTTATTAAATTTTTGGGATGTAGAGAAAATATTTGTAAAGTTAATTTCCAACTCTGACCAGAACACGTGTTGTATGGTAATAGCAGTATTCTAACAAAGGCACAAAGCATTTCAACAGTTGTGAAATCAGTACAGAAGAATGCACCCAGCGTCATTTCCAAGGACTTTGCAAGTGTGTGACAGTGCGCCCGATCGCGCCCGACAAGCATGCGCGCGGACCCATGCCGGTGTGAAACACCAAAGATGGCTAAGAGTAACAATTTCTGTTCACTTAGTTTACCATGCTGCCGGATGTAAAGCCTAAAGTCCGCCCATCTCGTGATGTCAGCCAGTGCTGTGCGAATATCTGGTACGATTAACACACCATCAACGGCATGGGTTGAATAGGACGTACAAGCGACGAAGAACTATGAGGCCTTGTCTTCCATCTAAAAAAGAAGAAATTGAGTTGGCCGCGAACATATAGAGGCTCTGCGCAGTTCGCCTAGAGACTTTACCTGTACAGGTATAGCCCAAAAGGGGCTCGTCAAAATTTTCTAAGTTTAAATATTAAAACTCGAGTTTTCCATTAACAATTATGTGGCAGTGAAGTGCGTAAGTAACTAAAGAACATCAACAGTAAATTCGGACACATTATCAAATACAAGAAAATGAAAAGTCAATAGCTCGAGCGATCACCACGTGCCGGCAGGGAGGGGTATTTTTGTTAAAATGTTAAGGGCTTTTTAATAGTGTGCGTGTGTGTGTGTAAAATGCAGGCTGGGCAGTCTGAATGATATAGATTAAGGTAAGCCAGTAGAATAAGATAGAATAGGAGTGGTACTAATGTAACGAATAACAAGCTAAGAAGAAATTATTACGAAGTTATTTCATATGCGAAAGTATAGTAAAATTTGTTGAAATTTAAATGATTTTTAAAAATTAAAATGTTAATTCTCTTCATTCAAAATGTGTCAGAATAATTATTTCGTAACCTCACACTGTTTCTGACCTCGCTTATGAAAGAACCTTGGGACCCGAGGGATACCGAAATCTTGGTAAGTGCTAGCTATGAAATATAACTATTAACAACCAGTAAAATTATAAATCAGTTTGTATTTATACAAGGCTGCCTATTTGTTCTCCCAATATTCTTTGAATGACTCACCATTCTGTAAGATCTTCACCCATAATTATTATGATAGCTATACCTCCAAAGAATTTAGGAGACTGCCTACATAATCTATACTGAAGTACTCTTGATACTTGCCAAGTCAACTTGCCATATACTGGCACTCAGAACTACCTTACATATTGTTACGATGGTCTACTCGATCGTCGTAGGTACAGTGGAAACAAATTAAGTACAAGACACCAATTACGTCACTAATCACACCTTTAATAGTTACAGTAAAACAGTTCGTAATTAACAACACAGTCTCTACAACAAATCAAATGAAAACTGTACACACGCAATAAAATGTCCACAAATATTAAAACTCAATTGTATTACAATTATACCGTCCGAATATAAAACGCAACACTTCACTACTAACTACTTGCACGTACACAGTAATAACCTGAACAGCTCTGTAAATATATCGCACTACTACTCTCGAACCGCACTATCCAAAATCTCACATGGAACTGAAAACTAAGGCCGCTACCCGATGTATTTATAGTCACGCTCACACACCAGAAGCTTCCAAACTGCGTCTTATCTCTCGTGAACTACGTAATTACTACGGCCTTGACACAGTCCGAGCGCCCGAGCGAAGCCCGGCACAGTCAAGAAAATTCTCGCAAAATGCGTCTAGTAGCACGTACACCACACGCTTACATCGAGATCTTTCTGGCACATTCGATAAACGCGTAGATTGTTCTGTGCTGTTGTAGCACTGCCCCCTCCTTAAGCCTGTTCGTCCCGAACTGGCAAAGCGTCTCCGAAGTAATACTCGACCAGGAGATCTAGGTGGACGTCCTTGCGAAGGATAATTTTCCCATTCTTCGAATTCAGTCTCGTGTGATCCGAACACCACGTTCCCAGGAATGCGAGTCTTTTGTGCAACCACTAGTTTCGCTGGAATCACTCCCGTTGCGTCACCTACTGATGACCGAAATACCACTGGCTGATCCAAGTCTGTTTGGTCCTCGTCAACAACCTCTTGCGTAACCTCATCTTCAGCCACTTTACCCTCGGGCGCTTCTATCAGCTCAGGAACAAGCAAGAGTTTTGTCTCGACACCCATAGTTGGCTTTCCAATCACTTCTTTTGTCCTTATACTTATTTGTACTTCCTCTGCTAGTTCTTCCTCCATTTCCGCTGGCAACAGGGAGGGTTCCTCTTGACCAGACTTGTTGACTTTTTCTTCGATTAATGCCACTCGCTTAATCGAATGGTTGGCAGACCCTGTCGTTTTAGCCATGCAAAGCTTTAACTCCTCTTGGCCGACACACAGGACATTCTCTCTTAAGTCCACAATGAATCCGTAGGCATTCATAATGTCCGTGCCAAGAATCACTTCATCGACAATGTCTGCAACGAGCATTTGGTGGCTAAACTCAAGAAGACCCAGGCGTACACGTACGTCTACCTTTCCTAGCACCTTGACGGGGATTCCAGTCACAGTCTGTATTGTACAAGAGCTAATTAGAGGATGGCAGCTACAGACTAAGTCAGGGCGCACAATGGACATTGTTGCGCCCGTGTCAACTGTAAATGATGTTGGTTTACCATCTGCAAATCCATTAACAATCAAGTTTCCACTGATCTTATGTAGTGTGGAAACTGTGTGCTGTTCTGGGCCTTTACTTCTCCAATTGGTGCGATCAGTCTCTTCTCTCGGTATCTTCTTCTCCCAACAGTCTACCTGTAGACGACCACGTTTTCCACAGTTGTAACATTTCGGTCTTCTGTATTTTTCAAATCGTTGCGACTCTCTTGAACTTTTGAATTCTTTGTCCGACAACACTGTTTTTCTGCACCCATCATAACGGTAATGTGATACAGGGATCTTCTGACTGCAACGTGATGGCACAAACCCATTAATGTAGCGGGACGCTGACTTGGCAGCTTCAAACTCTAGGGCGTGAACAAGACCTTCTGAGCTATCTCGGTGTCTTGCCATTCGTAACACTTGCTGAAGTTCACAATCTCCGATGCCATCAATAAATGTCTGCACCGTAAACCTTATTCGGAAGTCTTTTGGTGCTTCAGGATAGGCCAATCTAATCAATCTGTCGATACTTGCTTCAAATTCTTGAAGACTTTCCCCGGAACGTTGTCGTCTTGTTCTCAACTGAGCGTAGTACACCTCTCGCAAATATTTATCACCGTAGCGTAATTCGTACCGTAGCGTTTATCACTCGGCATAGATGTTCTGGCTGTCAGGTGGCACTTTCTGTAGTAGTTCTGCCGCGGGTCCTTTTAATGAGAGGACGAGTGAAACAGCCTTGTCTTTCTCTGTCCAATTATTTGCGCATGCAGCAGCTTCAAATTGGCGGAGGTACGTTGCCCAGTGACTGTTTCCGTCAAAGGTTGGAGCTTTGACATGAACTGTCCCTACTGCAGGCAAAGTGACTTTCTCTATTAACTTATTTTCTGTGTCTTTTTGTGTCTTTATCACTGGTACAGTCTGTTCAGAAATTTGTTTTGGTTGAATCTTCATGCACTGTTCGACTTCACTTTTAATTTGTTCTTTTATGTTTGCCATTGAGTTTTCTACTGCAGATATTTTATTTGACACAGATTCTTCAATAACAGATATTTTTGTAGACATCGATTCTTCAACAATCAAGACAGATTTTTCTACTTCAGCTATTTTTAATGTCATTGATTCTTGTACCTCTGATATTTTAGTAACTTGTTTATTAAGCTCACCTCGTAGGATACCCAATTCTGCGGTACTGTGTTCTTGCAACTGTTTCTGCATAACTTCAAAAAGAGCTTCCGTTTTATCTACTTCTTGCTTACGTTTTTCATCCTGTCGTTTTTCTGCTTCTTCTCTTTCTTGTCTTCGTTCTTCTTTTTGTCTTTCTTCTGTTTCTAGCATTAGTGCTTTCTGACGTTCCTCAGCTTCTTCTCTTTCTTGTATTCGTTCTTCTTTTTGTCGTCTTTCTGCTTCTTCTTGTGTCTGCCGCAGCAGTGTTTGTAAAGCTTCCATCATCTGACTGGGATCCATGTTTACTGATTAATTACGAATCACACTCGTCTTGTACAAAGCGTCCACTGTTTCCACTGTTAACCGTTCTATCCCACTTCTGACACCACTGTTACGACGGTCTACTCGATCGTCGTAGGTACAGTGGAAACAAAATAAGTACAAGACACCAATTAAGTCACTAATCACACCTTTAATAGTTACAGTAAAACAGTTCGTAATTAACAACACAGTCTCTACAACAAATCAAATGAAAACTGTACACACGCAATAAAATGTCCACAAATATTAAAACTCAACTGTATTACAATTATACCGTCCGAATATAAAACGCAACACTTCACTACTAACTACTTGCACGTACACAGTAATAACCCAAACCGCTCTGTAAATATATCGCACTAATACTCTCGAACCGCACTATCCAAAATCTCGCATGGAACTGAAAATTAAGGCCGCTACCCGATGTATTTATAGTCACGCTCACACACCAGAAGCTTCCAAACTGCGTCTTATCTCTTGTGAACTACGTAATTACTACGGCCTTGACACAGTTCGAGCGCCCGAGCGAAGCCCGGCACAGTCGAGAAAATTCTCGCAAAATGCGTCTAGTAGCACGTACACCACACGCTTACATCGAGATCTTTCTGGCACATTCGATAAACGCATAGATTGTTCTGTGCTGTCGTAGCAATATTTTAAATATCTCATGTCTCATACACTGTTTGAGATACCAAAATGGCTAGTACTGTCATTCTACACTGCTCAAGTCTCCATTGCCCACTTCATTCACATCTCTCAGTATACTATACAAAACCTTTCATTCGAAGGTTTTTTTTAATTGACTCTCTTCTCTTTTGTCACTGACAGTGATGTAACTACAAGCTCTTTCTGGGAAGCATGATGAGACTACCTTTTGGGGGGAGGGGGTAGACTAGCTTCAAGGTTGGGCTCCAAATTTTCCTTAGGACAAATGAGATATTCAAGATTCTTCTCATATAATTACTCTATTGGCTTGAATATAAGAGGTTTCCTTAAAATGCCCTTCCAAAAACTGTACTCTTCTTATATATGCAATCTAACAGATTGTTCCACCAGTACAGAATATGCTCCATGTTTCTCGGCTATTCCAGCAGAGCCCAGCTGTAATGTTGTGTGCGTACATGACACTCAACATGCTAGGCAGTGTTACATAATACAGAACAGTCTCGTACATTCGACAGTGTTGTTCGACAAGCTTCTCAACTAGCCCAACAGTGCGGGTTTCTGCCAAAGTCATGCTGAAGTATCTTCTAGAACTTTCGATTGTTTGTTAAGGACGCATATTATGGAACCTAGCAGACTATAAATAGCCCATACCTGCCATTTAGTTTTCAGTTATTGTCGGCGATTTACACAGTGCATCTCAACTGAGATACTTTAATTAGTGATTATAGTGTGGAATGCTTTAATAGTTGACATTATTATTTGTGTGCACAGATCAACTTGAATTATTGTACGAGTATAATCTTGTTGATTACAAACTGCTAACTGAGATTAATTAAAGCTGGTGATTAGCAACTTAACTGGTGTTTTGTATTTTGTTTTCCACTGTATCATACGACGATCAGTTAGAATGTCGTAACAACAAACAAATTTTGTGTTTGTACCTGCAAAAGTGAACTGCATTTTGTATGATTTGACAGTTGCACAGGCTTGCCACATCTGTAGCATGAATCAACAGACATGACGACAGGGGACATGGCTGAATCCGTTTCGCTATATTCCATGAAAGATTGTCAGTAAAACACTATACCAACTATCCCTTAATCACAGAGAAGCTGAAAAAAATTCGTTTTGACGAATTTGTTTGTAGAGTTTCTGCGAGACATTAGACATCTCCCCGCTCCATCAAACGGGGAGTTTGAGAAAACCATTTGGCCAGATTCATTCAAAGACTTTCTGCACAATTTAAAACAAATTTCCCCCACTCCCCTTTTAATGGAAATTGACTAACAATTTGGCCAGATTTGGGTGTACATTTTCCACCTGATTGCATGACAGCTCCCCATACACAGCCTTGCGTTTATATTTTTTTTAGAATTAATATTAGGCAATTACCTGTATTAACTTCCGTCTTATGACTTCTTTAGTTTATCCTTAAAACAACGCGTTTCGAGAATAAATTTTCATCATCAGGTTTTTTTAAAAATTATAAAAACATCAAATTCACCCAAAAGGGGTCGTCAACTATTTAAAATACACAAACACAAAAACACCACACATAATTAAACACCGACACAGTCACGGCACAGTCCGATGCGCATCGTCTCGCCGCCAACGACCAACTGTTGCACTTTGTCTTATACGACCGTTATCATTGCCCGCTGACCCATCGATATCGATGGCCGTGTTGTACAGCAGATTCGATCGGAGCGAAACTTTGTCATTAAGTAGCTGGTCCGTTTGTAACTGAACGCTGTGGAGGAATATGAGATATACAGGGCTTCTAAGTTACAAACGGACCAGCTACTTAATGACAAAGTTTCGTTCCGATCGAATCTGCTGTACAACACGGCCATCGATATCGATGGGTCAGCGGGCAATGATAACGGTCGTATAAGACAAAGTGCAACAGTTGGTCGTTGGCGGCGAGACGATGCGCATCGGACTGTGCCGTGACTGTGTCGGTGTTTATTTATGTGTGGTGTTTTTGTGTTTGTGTATTTTAAATAGTTGACGACCCCTTTTGGGTGAATTTGATGTTTTTATAATTTTTAAAAAAACCTGATGATGAGAATTTATTCTCGAAACGCGTTGTTTTAAGGAAAAAACTAAAGAAGTCACAAGACGGAAGTTAATACAGGTAATTGCCTAATATTAATTCTAAATATTAGTAACGTGACTTGGAGACAATTAAAACAAAATGAATCTTGCGTTTATTTTTAACAAATTGGCTACTGATCGCCGTACATACACAAGACCAATACCATTGTCTTAGGTTTGACGCCCCCTACAACCTCCAACCAGCACAATGTCCAATTATCTATTCCCTGAGAACCAAAGACACACATGCTTCCCCAATAAATCAGCTACCGATCACCATAAGAATGCGAGACCGGTACTGATGTCTTAGTTTTGATGCCCCCCCTACAACCTCCAATATGCCATCAAGTGTTACTATGGACAAGAAGGGTGCAAAATCAGTTATAGTTAGATCTACAGACAATGAAAAATCACACACTACTGTGATACTAGGAGTAACTGCCGATAGTAGAAGACTTCCACCACACATTATTTTGAAGAGAAAAATGCAAGGAACAGTTACCAGCTGGGGTTGTTTTTAGAGCATAGGAAAAGGGTGGGTGACTCTAAAATGGAAGAATTTACAGCACATTGTCTTAAAGTTGTTTGGGGACGTCCACCAGGCATTTTACTAGGGCAGAGAGTCATGTTAATTCTTTATGCTTTTCATGGTCACACAACTGATAAAATAAAGAAGCTGGTTGCAGAAACGAACACAGACCTTGTTATAATCCCTGGGGGGAATGACTTCTCAACTTCACATTCTACATGTGGTTGTTAATAAACCATTTAAGGACCACTTACGAAAAACCAAAGTGACTGGCAATGGAAACCATGCATTGAGTTTGACAGGCAAGTTGAAGAAACCAAGCACTCAGCTACTGGCCCAGTGGATCATTATCCTTGGGGAAAATCAAAAGTGAATCCATTGTAAAGGGGTTTAAAAAAATGTAATGTTTCTAAATAACATGGATGGGAGCATGGATGACATTTTGTAGAAAGACTCAAGTTGTGAATCTGATTATAGCAGCAGTAATGAAGATGAACTTTGAGAAGAAAACAAGGATGATGACTGGGACTACAAATAAAAAGGCGCTTCATTACTTTAATTTTATCGTCTTATATTCAGGGTTTTTCCTTGGAAAACACCTTCAAAAACCTAGCGTCTTCTTATACGTGAGGCCATCTTATATGCAGGTCAAAACGGTATTTATACAATTATTTATATGCCTTATTTCAACACAATCAACTGGGTTACAAATAAGCCTACATTAAGTGATTATGGAATTTCACTGAAATTTTTTATAGCTCTGCCCTCCCCCCTCAGAAGCTATCCCTTGATCACCACCTGTGGTTACACCACTGATCACTGCTGATACTTTAATGAACAAATAATAATGGATGAATTAAAGACCTGCTAAGCAGAATTGGTGGTACATTTACAATATAACCAACATAACCTTGGCTTGTTGTGTTCAGCTCAAGAAACACCATCATGATTCTATATAGTACATTCTGTATCTATAAATTGTGTACATTCTATAAAGTACATTCTATAAATTATGTATCATGAAAGTTAATCAGAAAGTCAAAATGAATTAAGCAGACACTCAATGGCGTAGTTACCAAGGTTGTAGTCACATAACAGAGATCTGTAATTCAAAAATGTTATTTCACAGTGTATGGAGGAACAGAGCTTTTTTAATTCAGACCTCTCAAAATAATTTTTGAAATGTTTAAATTGAATTTTGAACTTGGAATTCCAAACAAAAATTCTTCTTCTTGTAGGCCTACTTCTAGTTTTTAACATTCACTCAGTCTGAACAAAATGTGCACTGATTAGCAACATCAAACACTCTGTACAAATGGATTTTTTCTTTTTAGATTTTCTAAGATTCTCACATCTATAGCAGCCTTATTGTTTCTATCATTTTGAAATTCCAGTTTTAGATATTAAATTCATAACCAGCAAATAAAATTTCCACATACAACAGCTATAACGGGGCAAAATTTGGGCTCCAAGTTTTATATACCAAGTTTTAAAATGTTTTATTGTGATAAAACAGATCTAATTAAAAATATAGAAGTAAAGGGAATTATGCGACTTCCAAATAAGGTGTAACAGGTTGTACTTTTAGCTGGTGAAGTCACGATTAGTCACCAGTTAGGCATTTATGTATGACGGAATAGCTCGATGTCTAGGTGTGGCCAGTAAAATGGTGTCATGCTGGACAACGGAAAATTAAGTGACCAGGATGGGACGGGTGGAGAAAACCAACGAAAACTGGTTTCAAAGGCATAGTTAAACGGAATCGTGGCACAGAAACGCCAGCGAAGTCAGGCAGTCTCCAGCCCACCGCCGAACAGGACAGATGTAGTTAAAAGTGCGTGTGGACAATCGGTAGGCCAGTTACAGTAGGCCTACCGAGTTTTTATAATAAAGTATTAAAATTGGAAATAAACACGTAAAATCGGTGTGAACTAAATCAAACCAAAAAATGAAGACATAAATTTGGACTTTCAGAACATTTTTTTGTGGTTTTTAAAAGTGAATTACGACTGGTGGTGCGACACCCAGGAGGCTCCAATACAAAAAGCGATAAGTAACCGTAAAGGACAAAAACCATTGACCAAAACTCTTCAAAATTTGATTTAAATTTAAAATTTACTTTTAAATAAAACTTATCAAACTAAAAATGAGATCTCATTAGGGTGTGTGAGAGAGTGAAAGAAAAAATGGAGGGGGAATTTAAACCATAAAGTACTGATTTGCGTTTGAAAACTGTCTTTTGTCTTATAAATTTGGTTGTCTTATAACATTACAACGAAAACTGATAATCTTTTTTTATTAAAATAAAATAAGATTGTGTCATAATAATGTGTTAGTTTAATTATTACGCCACTATACCCATAACCCTATCTCTGTGTCAATAAGTTCGCCCTGGAATTTTTTCTGTGAGGGAGTTTATATTTAGTTTTTATTTATCAAAATTGTTTCTTTGAGGAGTGTGAAATGGTTTCCACATTTCCTCCATAAAAATGTGGTGGCGACCTGGGGACTTTGGGAATCTTCTGGCGCTTTGAAGGTAAGTCGTAAAGAATAATAATAATCGGGGCTTAATATCTTCTTTAGATTTTTCCTACAGTTACACAGCTAAACATATATTATTTTCTTTTTTTTTAGGGTTTTTAACATGTTCATTTTTACAATGGCTATACTGGTTGTGCTAATCTGAAACTCGAATCTGACATCATATTTGTGACTGGTGACTTGATAAATCTCTTAGAATAACAAATCTTTCCTCAGAATTTCTTTAAGTTATTACATTTAAAAAAATATTTTGAATAAAGAATGTCTTTCATAAGTTTCATCGAAAACAGAACAACCTTTTCTTCAGTGGTACACATTTGGTAAGATAACATTTGTAATATAATGATAGGTTACAGGCAAATTCATCTTTTCAAATACTGTATTATTATAAATATTGAACACTACATTCCCTTGCTCTAATTTTACTCCAAGCAAAATTTTATTCTAAACCCAGCAAAACAAAACACCTTAGAATATTCCACTTCAAAAACTCTGGAAAAGACTTTGTCAAAGTTCAAAGAACACACCCTGCTTTTACATAAGCACTAACACATTAGTTTTTTGTGAAATGGACAAGAATAAACTTGCAAAAATATTCAAAAGACAGTAGATTGTATGGCAATATAGATTTTTAAAGCTGGAGTTATATACCACATTAATACACATTGTACAGTACTCCAAAATACAGATATCCTAAACACAGTTGGTTCAATTTTTGGAAAAAAAAAACACGGAGCTTTCAAAGGAACAACAGTACCTACAGATACTACTGTGGATATGGGATATGTAATGGTATAATTTCAAAAAAAAAGTGTGCTGGAAACATGATCAGATCAATGAATAATAATTTTGTTATTTTGTTTGCTTAAAATAATTTTTATGTACACAAACCATGATATGAATTAGCTTGTGATTTCAGGATATGTATAATACATTTTCCTATAGCAGAGCTATATAGCAGCTATCATATAATACAGTTTTTTAGTATGTACTGCAACAGTTGTCTAAATACCCAACATTCTAAACACATATACTAATACAATTATATTTTTGTTCAGGCTTATACTATTACCATATTTCAGATATTATTATAATTAACAAATAAAATGTATTCATTTTTATGTTAAGTATTTTTATTTAATCATTCTTTATTATATGTTTATTCCCTTTACTCACGAAAGTAGCAATTATTTTGCAACATGTATTTAAAGAATCACTTTAATTTTTCTATAACAAAAATGTAATAATTTTTAAAATTATTAGTGTTAAAAAGCTGTAACACATTTACGATTTACAAAGAACAGTTCCAAAACGAATTCTTTTTTCATAGTTTCTTAAAAATTATAGTTATCAATTTCTGGTAACCTACATTGAAGCCTCCGTTTTTATTAACAACTTGTTATTCAAATGTTTGTCATACATACCTACTTTGAGAATAACTATATAAGACAGATTTGTGGGTCTACTAGTGCAATTTAACCCTATGTGAGATCGGTTCAAATACACTCCAAAAATTAATCACATTAAATTTTGCACAAAACTGTATAAAATTCTTAACCGACTCGCTCGCTGTCATTCTCTCTTCCTCTATCAACTTCTCTTCACTCACACTTTATCTCTCTCTTCTTTTATAAAATTCTTCTCATCCTCACCCTCAATTTCACACTCATTTTTTATCAACGTACTATAATTACATTCTTTCAATCAACTTACAGACACTCTCTTCATTCACCTGACTCGCTTTCATCACCAGGAACACACGTTTCATTTGTTCAAATATTGTTTTCAATAAACAAGTACACCTCACTTGTATATGGACTTTACCTCATCTCTAGTTTTTTTCACCAACTGTGGTGATGCCTTCAGTGCCTTCGCAATGTTCATACTTTTCCTCCTGTCTACCATTTCTTCTATTTCTCTGCGGACTACATCTATGTTTTCCTGTGAAACACAACAATATCACTTACTAAACTTACATTTTCACATAACAAATGATTTTAAGATGTATTATACTTAATTTCATATATTAAGAACATTACATTTTTAATATTTGCTGACATGAATTTTCATGTACAGGATATATCAAAAAACAAATACAAGTACACAAATATTCAATTTAAGTCAGTTCAATTCTCATATTTGTATGCATAGAAGTAATTATGCTTCATTTACAATTCAATGTGATAAAGCAGATGCCAGACTTTATGACAACAATAAAACATTAAACCACTGCTTTTCGCATTCCTGACCAGAGACTTATTATAAACTTTAATTACACCCCAAGATTTAAACATATTACTCCTAGTTGGCATACATAAAGAGTCCTTGACCAAAATAACGATAACTTTTAGGAAGTCACCTACTCCTTTGTGTGTGTGTGCACGTGCTTTTTTGTTAATGTGCACTTCATTCACTCTTTTTGAAGTCACTTTACATACATCACATAAATTATAATTTTCCACACTTGTCCCGTAAAAGTCGCATTAGAACAAATTCCTTCCACACACAATTCATCTAACAGAGGAAAATGACACTTTAGAATTGACTACACAATTTTAAAAACATTTTTTATTTGTATACTGCGTGGCTCCAAACTGCTTTACGTCACCATTCATGTTGTGGACTACATTTTGTTCTAAGTCTTCATGCAATGTTACCTGCAAAATTTAAGCTAATTTTCACACTTTAAGGGAACACGAAAAAGTGATGCCATTTCATATCTGAAAATAGGAAGCTGTGTTTAACTAAATAACATGAAGCAGAACAACCAAAAATTGTTATTACATTCAAAAAAATTAGTTGACAGATCATCTTTCAGTTCTTAAAACAAAATATTTACAATTCTACTTAAATACAAATTAAAGTTTTCTTTTTTAAAACAAATGTTGCTGTGACTTCTTTACAATAGCAAATAAAATAAATATTCACTTTCCTTTCATGGTGATTACTATACAGATAAACATTGATCCATTCCTAGCTTTAGAAATTATGTGCTTTGTATCATGTTTTCTGAGTGTTCTGTATTTTTCTATGTATAAAGCATATGGAATGATATACTCTCTTTCCTGTATCATACCCGAGCAGCTCTGGAAAACCTCAGTGTTTAGGAAATGCATGGGGACAAAATCACATACCAACCAACTGATTTCTAACAGCTGATTCACTCATGTACAATAAAATACAATATTGTGGTGTGCGACTTTAACCCATACTGTTACGTCATTACAGAACGTTCTACATGTGTCTCGGCTATCCCAGCAGAGCCCAGCTGTAATGTGTGACACTTAACATGCGAGGCAGTGTTACATAATACGGAACATGCTCGTACATTCAATAGTGTTGTTCAACAAGCTCTTCAACTAGCCCAACGGTGGTGTTTCTGCCAAGGCCGAGCAGAAGTATCCTCTAGAATTTTCAAGTGTTTGTTAAGGACGCATATTATGGAACCCTGCAGACTATAAATAGCCCATACATGCCGCTTAGTTTTCAGTTTTATGTCAGGCGATTTACACAGTGCGTCTCAAGTGGTATTAGTGAAAAGTGATTATAGTGTGGAATGCTTTATAGCTGACTTTATTTGTGCGGAAAGATTAACTTTAACTTGTTGATTATAAACTGTTAATTGTGATAATTAAAACTGATTATTAGTGATTTCATTGGTGTCTTGTATTTTGTTTTCTACTGTACCATACGACGATCAAGGAGACCGTCGTAACAATATAATCAAACTTCTGGGAAGATTCTCCCATACTGATATTCATGAAAGTTTTTACAAGGAAACTGTTGTCATTCTGATTGAATTGGTGAAGAACTTTTTATACTAGTTTTATGACCCAAAAAACCTTTTTAGTTCCAAAAATCTTCCTGTGTTTAATATGTCATTACAATATATTGGTCTTTTTAAATTGTCCATCACATGGTAAAAAAATCTACTCCAATAAACCACTATCAACTCAAGAAGTTATTCATAATGTTTTTCTAACACACACTTGTAACCACTTCTAACGGTGGAAACACACACACACACACACACACACCATATACCGTATATTACCACAGTCACAGCTATATTACAGTATTTTTCTTATTATTCCTTGATTTCATAATTAGCCTTATAATCACTGGTACTTTCTCAATAACTGTACCTATACTACACTTTTGATGTTTTGAGTATTGATACAAACCACAATAAAGAAGACCAAGGAGTGTACCAATTTTAAATGTATTGTTGAATGTAATGCAAAAATACATAATGTTTTAATATGTACAATAAGGTAAAAATGTTTTGGTTTCTAGTTTATTGTTTAATGAAAACAAAACTCATGGTTTGGCAAAATACACCACGTAATACAATGACTGTGACAGAGTAACGTTTGGTAAAAATCTCAGTACAAAAAAAAAGTAATGAAAATGCAAACAAACAGAACTAAGGATTGATGTAACATTCTGTTTCTTCTTCTTCTTCAATCATGAACATGCTTAACCTAGATTTAATTGATTTATTTTATAGCTATATAACTATACTCAAACCTAACCTTGAGCACAAAAACATTACCTTTTTTCCGCAAACCTGTTATGGTTAAACAGGAGACATATCTTTATGGATTGTATTGGAACCATATGCATGGTATAAATAAACATACCGAAAAGACTGAAAATGTAGTGTGGGAACAAAGAAAAATAAAAAATCATATACGTTTTAGCAACAAAGAAATGTGTAAAATGTAATGTTTAAAGTGAAAGTGAGTTCTGTCACATAATGTAAGATGTGTACAGTAACCCTTACTTCGTTTTTTTTTTATTTGCACAAAAAAGCAAATATTATTTTAAAGCAGGGCCGGCTCACGATCAAGTTGCAAAGTTGCACAACCACCAGTTTTATTGACGGTTTTTATTAATATATTAACAGTGTTAACAAGTATTTTCTTTAGTGTGCGTACACATATACCAGTTATATGCCCAATACATTATCAGTCAATACACTTCTCGAAAACACTTAAAAAGCAACGCAAGCTTTGTCAGCCGAGCTAGGTGGTGCACTGGGCCTCTGCAACACGATAGTTATATGGAAGCAGCGTACATGCGCTTAAATGCAAAATGCAGGCTATACATTGTACAATCACATATCTCGGCTATACAAGGAAGGTAGTTGTACACTGGGCTGCAACGTGAGGTGTGTGCGCAGCCAGTCCAACGTTACTCTCATTCTCTCTATCTCTCCAATGTGGCCCGACGTGTGCGCTTTACGACAGTGTTGTTTTCAGTTATCGTTTACAAATTGGCGGTTTATTAAAGTTCAGGTTTTTTTTGTTATTGTGAGTGTTAGTGTTTGGTGCGCGTTGTAATAGCATTAATTAGGAATAAAATTATAAACATGAATTCTGTTGTCAATCTAATAAATAAACCGTTTTCTCATCTCAGCCTCAAATAAAAACTTGACATTAAAATTTTATGACTCCCATCACCAAATTTAACAATAAAGGAAAATATTAAGTCAGGTACTAGGGCATTTTGTAGAACATTTAAGTCTGATTATTATTTAAAAACTGACTGGCTGTGTGGTTGTGATACAAAGAATGCACTGTTCTGTTTTCCTTGTTTGTTGTTTTGTGGAGAACAACTCTGGACTAAATCTGGTTTGACTGATATTAATCATTTAAGTGAATATGTGAAAAATCGTCAGGCTTCAAACATACATATAAAATATGCTCTTCAATTAGCACTTGTGGAAAACAGTAAATATTGCAGAACAGTTTGACTCACAGTATAGACACAATATTGCCTTACATAATGAAAAGGTGAGGCACAATAGGTACGTGTTAAATATTATTATAAATTGTGTTTGTTTTTGCGGATCTTTCGAGTTAGCTTTAAGGGCACACGACGAATCTGACATGTCGATTAACCCAGTTATTTTTCGCGACTTAATTGATTTTAGTGCAGAACTCGATGGTGATTTAAAAACTCATTTAAAAAGTGCTACTGTATTTAAAGGCATGTTAAAAATGGTGCAGAATGAGCTTTTTAAAAATAATGTCAGAGGTCTGTCGTGAGAAAATCTCACAGGAAATTGAAGAAACTAACTTTTTAGCAGTAACTGCTGATGAAACCAGTGACATTGCTAACATATTTCAGATGGCTGTGGTTTACAGATATGTTGTGAAAGGTAGACCTGTTGAAAGATTCTGGAGATTTTTCACACCTGAGAAACATGATGCCAAAACTCTAGCAGCCTGCATTATTGAACAGCTTGAGTATCATAAAATTAACGAAACACCGGCAAAACTGATTGCCCAGATCCGTCCGTAATGGCTGGATCATCTGGTAGAGTCCAAGCTATTGTCAAAAACATTTCTCAAAGGCACATTATGTTCATTGTTACACCCACCAGCTTAATTTAGTTCTGATGAATTAAAATAAATATTTTATTAATTTATTTAGTCAATTAATCAGAGCGTTCGCATTTTCTTTGCAAGCTTACACAGAATATGCACTTGTTTTCAAGTAGTCCTCAGCGAACCAAGATGTTAGACGAAATAGTTAGAAAACGATTACCGCGATCTGTACCTACAAGACGGAACTTTCAATCTCGAAGTGTGAATATGGTTTTTCTGTACAGAAAACAAATTATACAGTGCATGAGAGATATTCTAAGTGGAGATGAAATAAGAAATTTTAAGACAATTGATGTTAAAATTTGATGTTTTATCTCAACCCCTCTTACACAACTCCAACCACACATTACTGCAACCACCAAAATTTGGAACCACCAGCCGCCACTGTTTTAAAGGTATACTGGTTTTTCTGTGTTCTTCTAATTTGCCTGTTAACCTAACAACACCATGTTTTGCTGTTACAAGAACAGGTTTAATCTATAATATTGATACAAAGGCTTCACATACAAGTTACATGCCAATGAAAAGTAATTATGACCAAAAACAAATAATTTCATAGCATACAATTAACATGTTTCTATAATCTTTAAACATTATATGAGATATTCACTGCATTTTGATACCGATTATCACATAATCAAAATATCAAAAATTAGTGCAGGTAGAGTTACTGGGAAAGTGATCATATCATTTATTACTATACAAAATTGTTTAAATATTTCCTTAAATACTATGTACAATATGTAGTAATCTTTCTTTTTTTTTGGACAGCATTCATTAAAATATACTCAAAACCAGTTCCACTTCACAACCACAGTGGCATTTAATACTTCGGGGAAGATATCTTTTTTACATCTTAAGAGGTTTTGTTAATAGCTATATTTCTGTTTCCTCTTGTACACGTGTATATGTTTTATTGACTACTTTGTAATTTGATGACTCACAACATTTAACTGTAAAATCAATGCATTCCTTTACTGCTGTGCTCAACTAGAACATTATATTTTAACAAAAATAAAAAATCTTATTATCAAAGTGTACTTCCAAATGTTGGCTGTACAAATATCAGGACTTGCTTACATCATACTTTATGGCTTTCTCGTATGTGATATAATTTTTGCCCCTTATAAATATGGTTCACATGTGCAATTCTATGATGGTCTCGTGTTGATATAACATTTATACAACACTGTTATTCACACTGATGTAACATACAGACTTGATTATTTGCATCAAAAAGTATTTCCCTCCACTTTCAAGTGACATAAATGCACATTCTGAACAAATAATTCTTTCAAGGATTGGAATGCTTGCTGGAATTTGCCTTACCACTGAATAACGGAAAAATTGTGTTAGAATATGTGTAACGGTACAGAAATGGGAATTTTATTTTATATAAATCAGTATTTAATTCAGTAATTCAGTAATTAACTTTCACCTGTGAGGAGCCCCAGTTAGCCTAAACAATTGCCCAGACGTATTGCGTAACTGCCCCAGCAGCAGGCTCTTTGTGAATCACAGTCTGCAGTTTGTCATCAGAGAGTGAACATTAGTAAGCAGCATCAGACAGTAAAAAGGTAGTGGTTTAAAATTAAATGGTGGCCTCGGGTGCAATATAGGCCGTAAAATTAATTCGACCTATATTTTAAAGCACAATAAAAAATTAAAGTGGTACAAACAGTATAACGTGCGGTCACATAGCAAAAAACATAAGAGTTCAAGTCACGTATGTCGGCCGACTTTTGTTGTGAAGCTATCCGACAAAATGTACAAAAGTGGAATTTAAAACTAAACTAAAATATGTTAAACTAAATAAGTCAGAGTATGCCGTGACAGTGAATATATTCATAAATAACAGTTCGGAGTGATGAGTGATACCGTGAGTAACACGTGACAGTGGTGAAGCGGTCTGGAACGCTGGGGACTGGTTAAGTACCCTTCAGAAACAACTAAATCAATTTTATAACTATACAAAATACTTACAAATACAGAGCTCTATTAACAGGGGTTAGAAAATAAAAATGTAAAAAAGAATGAAAGAGAGTGTGACAAAGTACTGGGTCATTATTAAGGTTAAGAAAATTGTTAGAGCCCGTTAAGAATAATAATCATAAGGATTGTTTCATTACTGTTTGATATACCGGTACAGATAACTTTATATGTTGTTTATGCTCAACGAAACAAAAAACTTTTAATCAATGTAGTAATCAACCAACCTAGAATTTGATACGTTATGGCATAACTGTAAAACATTACATTAAATAAAATTCAAATAAGTTGTTTTAGCCATATAATAAACTGTGTTATTATATTTCGTAACTCTAACCCAGGTAACCTTTCTGTAGCTGGTTTCGTCTGAACGACCCTGGACCCAGAGCTCAAAGGTAAGAGTAAGAGATTATAATATTTGTCATAAATTAATGAAGTTACATATGCAAGTGAGAAACTCAGTGACGATCTGTTAACTTTAGAAATGCTCACATGTCTTAAATTTCTAAATATGGGAAAGTCTCTTTCCTTCTGATCTTTAATGGGTCTTTTCACATATTTCAGAAGAAATAGTTAATCACCCAAAAACTAACTGTGGTTCACATAATTTTATACTAGTCATTATTTAAAACTACGTTTGAATGCTTCAATTTTTCAAAACCTGTATTGAGATGTTCAATGTACTTTTCTAATGACTCCCAATACTATTATCATGTAATCTACAAACATACTAATAGATTTTTCATTTAACCTTTGGTTTAAACAGAAGCTCTAAACAATTTCACAACTGTCACCAAACTAGTATATAACCTATTAGTCACAATGAACTGATTTTTTTTTTAAATCTAAAACACCATATATTTCCTATTCTTCTTTTACACACTGTATTTGCCTAAGGCTGTCACATCTAATCATGGCTGTAACGGGATGAATTATGAGGGGTTTTTATTTTATTAACAATTTGGTTTTGATTTTATTAAAATTGCACAATTCATTTCATATGTGTCCAGTCCTTGGTTGAATTTAACTCGCAGTCTAAACAAAGCAAGGGTACGCTGTAACTGTGGTGAAATAATTACAAAGGAATGTCGTGTTGTCAACTGTAGCACACTTCTTAGAACTTTGCGGCGGTGTGACATCTACGCCAACGCGCAACCACCAGCATGTGCGCAGATGACGCCAAGAAGCACAAAACCGAACATGGCGTGAAGACTCTATTTTTTGCCTCATGGTCTCAAGGCAGCGGAAATAAGCTTAAGTCCCGCCTATTTGTGACGTCAACCAGTAAGCACCTCAATATCGTCGACGTACAGCACACGTAAATCCTATGTGCCAGGTGTACAGCCACAAAAAATTTTGACAACTGAGACTGTGTGCGGCGACGAAATTTGTTCGCCGGCAAGGCAGTAATGTCCGGCATCAGGTATGAGCAGTCTACTAGAAACCACAGCACCTAACAGACGCAAACAGTGTAGCGTGGACCCGGTCGGACGGAACCTTATAAAACATGAAGGGCCCCGTCTAATACAACTATCCTTCCGACCGGGATCCAAGAAAAATAGTGCGCGGTCACCTAAACTTTATACCCGGGTAAATTTTCGTTTTATCAAGTCGGCCGACTAACCAAGTTGGTATCAGAGTTTATAAAATAATTCAACAGTTGAGAGTAATATGTAACGATGTAAAAATCAAGTGAGCGTGTAGAAAACAAAAAGTGAACTATCAAACGTTTGGACATAGTGCGAGAATGTTACAGGACGCGCCATGAGGTCGGCGGGGACGCTACTGCAACAAGTTACAGTATTCCATTCAAATATTTTCTTATAAAGGCCTAAATTAAGTAAATGTGGGTGTTTTAAAAATTGTCTGAATGCGAGAGTGTGGCAAGCTGGGTTCGCCTTGATTAATAAAATATACATTAGAATAAGAAAATGTTTAAATAAATGTGCCTGTTTTATCTGTTGAAAAAAGAGAGAAAAGTTGAATTAATTGAAATTTTATTTAAAATGAAGTAATGATAAAATAAAAGTTTTTTTTTATTCCATCAAACAAATGAGTGTAGCGTACGTTTGTTGTGTAACCCCATAAATATACTTGCATCTTAACGTTCGTGTGACGAACTCTGGGTTGGAGGAAGACTAAACGGTAAGTGGGAGAAAATTATTTTACGATTTAAATGTATTAAAATGTAATTAATTTTACAAATGGCGCCCGAACAGGGACTCGAATTTGAATAATTAAAATTCCACACCTACGATAGATGCAAGTTTGATTTGAGGGTTAAGTAACTACGTAAAAATTACGCAGTACATATAAAATAGTATATCAATGTACAGAGGTTAAGAGTGAAGTGGTAGATATTTTATGTAAGAAAATCTAGATTAATAACTTTGTAGATATGGCAGATAATAACGAGAATGTCAGCTTAACTGACATTGGAAACGAAAGCCACATGAATATTGAATTGAGTGGGACTGAGTCAAAAATTATGGATGAAGGAATTCATTCAACGCCAGTCCAAAGCAAAAAATCTGATACAGATGAGATGTTAACACGTTTATATAGCATGATGTGTAGCATGAATAATAAGTTCGATGAACAACAAAGTGATTCCAATGTTAAATATAATATAATGAACGACAAATTAGACAGACAAAGTAGTGAGTTTAGTTAGAAATTCGAGAAACAAAAGAATAGTTTTGACAGCAAATTAGATGTACAGAATAACAAATTTAACGAATTAAATAATCGTTTAGACAATAACGATACAAAATTGAATGAAATTAAGACTGAAATTAAAAGTGAATTTAATTGTAAATTTAATGTACTTAAATTTGACATTAATGAGATAAAAATGAAATGCGAAAGTAGTTGTAATGAATTGAAACAAGATATTGAGAAAATAGTAGTCAGTAGAAGAACGGATTAAAAGTAAAAATAATAATGATAATAAAAAATTAACAAGTGATAACAATAAGGTCGAAAAAGAGAATATAATTAAAAATGTGGTATTAGAGAATAATGTAACAAATGATAACAATGATATTGAAAATGGTAATGTAATTGAAATGGTGGTATCAGAGAGTGATACGTTGAAAATAGATAGTGAAATAGTGAGTGAGAGAGAGAGCGTTATAGGTTGTAACGGAGTAGTAATTAGTGTCGATGAATTAGAAAAAGAGTGGAAAAAGAGAGTAGATGAATATGTAGGGCAGAGGGTAAATTTTCCCCTTATTTGTGATGAACCAAGGTGTTCAAAAATGTTATTATTGGAGGGCAAGAGACCCTTATTAGTGGAAGATTTGAGTTGTTTCCCCTTTCTGTATAAGTTAGTACCCTCTGTGTGGAATGGTGTTGAAAGTGTGAGATGGTGTTATGATGAGAGAGAGTTAGATAGAGAATTGTGTGTTGATAGAGAGATAGAATTATATAAGTTGCAGAGAAATTATAATGAGTTGAAAGAGATGTTAAATGATATGAAATACTTACCTGTTAAAATAGAGAATGAGAATTATTTTGATGATACCTATTTGAATAATAATAATTTACCTTATGTTGTAATGAATGAGAAAATAACTGACTTGATAATGAACATAACTACTAATGGAGACTGGACAGAAATAAATAATGTTGATGTGGTTTATGATTATTGTGGTAAAGTGAATAAACTTAAATTTTATGGTTATTACACACAAGATAGCCATATGTGTGTAAATAAAACTGAAAACTGTTATGTGAAACCTAGAATAATTTTTGACGATGGAGGCTGAACATTAAATTCATAAATGGACAATTTTAAGTATTTTGTTTTACGGTTCAGACCTGGCAGACTTGGACAATGAAGTGCGATAAATTAAATAATAATGATGAAGAATTGTAAATAAATGTTTAGTGAATTTAATTGTGTGTATTGTAAAATGTTAGGTAAACAAGGTGTGTAGGTAGTAGAAATTGTTGTGACAATAATAATATTAATATTTTGCAGCCTAAATAAATAACAAAAATAATTTTGAAGAAGATAATAAATGAATTGTAGTTATTGGAATTGGTGAAAGTATTTAAATTTTGTTTTCAATAATTGATTTAATTAAATAATTTGAAATGTTTAAATATTCTGATTGATTTAAATGTTGTATAATTGAATTTTCTAATGGATTTAAATTGTTTTATGAGATTTGATATTAATTAATAAATAAATGTTAAATTGTTTGGTATGAAATAACATTGTTGTTAAATGTTTCAGAGGTTATGTGGAGACATTGGTGTGTGTGTGTGTGTGTGTGTGTGTGTGTGTGTGTGTGTGTGTGTGTGTGTGTGTGTGTGTGTGTGTTGTGTTCATGTCAGTAGGTGAATAATGTACTGTAAGTATAAAGTTATAATACCAATCAGATAGAATAAAATGTTTATAGGTGTGAAAAAAATTTGGATTCAATCATAAAAATGAATTGAGATAATGGTATTAAATAGAAACTGTAATTAAAAAACAATAATAACTGAAAGGTGAATTAAAATTATATTTGGTTTGAACTGTAATAAATAGACTTTGACAAATATGTTAACATTAAAAGATTTGTAGAAATTAAAAGTATAGGTATTAGGGTGATGTAATTTTGAGTGTTGAGATAAGAGTGTTTATAACACCAGTCTGACAGACTATTGTTGATGTAAACAGGTGTGTAGTATGTTGTGACTATGTCTACAGTCATGCTGAATTGACAATAACAAAAATGTTGTAGTCTGCTGAATCATTGCCAGTAGGAAAATCCTATTATGAAATAAAAGAAATTAAGATGTGTTGAAATGAAGATAATTTTTTATAATGTAAGGAAATGACTACAAAAAAATATATTGTTTAATATTGTTTTGAATATAATGTAGTCAAATCTTGTGTGATAGGATTTTGTTAATGTATGATCATTTTGAAAAAATGTAATCAATTCTGAAATTGTTAATTAAATAAAAAGTAAATTAATTTGGTAATTAAATTAATTGAAAAGATGATTTTAATAATGAACTTAACTTTATTTTCATTTGAATTCAAACTGGAATTATAAATTAAAGGCTAATTGATGTACATAATGATTAAAATATTCATTTAAAATTGAAAACTGAAAGAACGTTCAAGCTGAAACAGGGTTTGGAGAATAAGACGTGTATATTACTGTCCAAGTAACTTTTATCAATGTCAATTTATATTTTACGTTTAACTGTAGATTCCCCACCTAAGTGCGGCCATGACCTCACCGGATCATGACCGTGAAAGTAGTTAATTGTGACAAATCATAAATTTTACTTGATATAACCGGCCTGTGGTTTGTTTTATTTTGTTAACCCGGTGGTTTGTTAGATTTAGTAGGGGGGTTATTTTTTTGGGAAATCTACCAAATTTTGGAACAGGTCTATTTTCACCCAGATAGGGGTGGTAGTCCATTAGGGGCGTATCATTCATTATTAGTAAGTGTAACACTGAATTTTATTGTAACGCCGAAGCAAGGATGGGGGTGGAATAAAAGAAAAAATGTCCACCCCTTCCGCATCAGTCCTTGTGAAAGCAACTGGGCACTACAGTCCAGGGGGGGAAATAGTGAGTGTGGATGGGCGGTGACCCAGTTACAGGTCACGAGGGAGATGTGGTTTACGGCTAGGATGAGGCTGGAAAAGGCCAAGAAGCCTAGCGCAGAACACAGTAATATGTAACGGGTATCAGGGGTTAAGGGATTAAAAGGGGGTAATAGAAAAAAAAAAAAAAATTTTGGATATTTTTTGGTGCCTGCCATCAAATTGATGTTTTAAATTCTGATTATATTATTGTTTGTATGTATTAATAGTGTTATTGAATTATATTGTTTAGGATATATGTATAATCAAATGTTAGGATAAGGCAGTTCATGTTTTAATTAAATATTCAATTTATTTGTTTTTCTAATTAGTAATAATAACAAAGAGAATTAATCTATTCAGATAAGAGATTTTTTTTTGGTTTTGATACAATCTGATTTTGAACTTAGAAGAATGGTGAATTTAAATATGAATATTTTGTGATTTTAAATGATGAGTTTGTTTAGCAAATATTATAGGTGTATGTATGCGCCCAGTATTTGCCAAAGGCGACCCAGTGTGCATGAAAAGGGGAAACATCGGTTGAGGATCTGGCATGGTATAAGACCAGGGGTTTGGATTTTGGGGCGGCATGTTAGAAGGTGAGGTGCGCTGTGGTGCGTGTCTGTTCGATTTTATGGTGTTGGGATCTCGTATAGAGAAGTCCAGTGATCTCGTTCAGATGCGGCCATACTCGCCGAGTCAGGGGGGTTGTTTACCCATGATGTGTTAGAGCAAATGGGGGTTTGTTGGCACCATATCCTCACCGGTCCTCTTAGGGGTTTTAACAATGAGATTTCTTCTGTTTCGACAGAAGACCTCTCATTGGGGGGGGGTATTGTAACGGGATGAATTATGAGGGGTTTTTATTTTATTAACAATTTGGTTTTGATTTTATTAAAATTGCACAATTCATTTCATATGTGTCCAGTCCTTGGTTGAATTTAACTCGCAGTCTAAACAAAGCAAGGGTACGCTGTAACTGTGGTGAAATAATTACAAAGGAATGTCGTGTTGTCAACTGTAGCACACTTCTTAGAACTTTGCGGCGGTGTGACATCTACGCCAACGCGCAACCACCAGCATGTGCGCAGATGACGCCAAGAAGCACAAAACCGAACATGGCGTGAAGACTCTATTTTTCGCCTCATGGTTTCAAGGCAGCGGAAATAAGCTTAAGTCCCGCCTATTTGTGACGTCAACCAGTAAGCACCTCAATATCGTCGACGTACAGCACACGTAAATCCTATGTGCCAGGTGTACAGCCACAAAAAATTTTGACAACTAAGACTGTGTGCGGCGACGAAATTTGTTCGCCGGCAAGGCAGTAATGTCCGGCATCAGGTATGAGCAGTCTACTAGAAACCACAGCACCTAACAGACGCAAACAGTGTAGCGTGGACCCGGTCGGACGGAACCTTATAAAACATGAAAGGCCCCGTCTAATACAACTATCCTCCCGACCGGGATCCAAGAAAAATAGTGCGCGGTCACCTAAACTTAATACCCGGGTAAATTTTCGTTTTATCAAGCGGCCGACTAACCGAGTTGGTATCAGAGTTTATAAAATAATTCAACAGTTGAGAGTAATATGTAACGATGTAAAAATCAAGTGAGCGTGTAGAAAACAAAAAGTGAACTATCAAACGTTTGGACATAGTGCGAGAATGTTACAGGACGCGCCATGAGGTCGGCGGGGACGCTACTGCAACAAGTTACAGTATTCCATTCAAATATTTTCTTATAAAGGCCTAAATTAAGTAAATGTGGGTGTTTTAAAAATTGTCTGAATGCGAGAGTGTGGCAAGCTGGGTTCGCCTTGATTAATAAAATATACATTAGAATAAGAAAATGTTTAAATAAATGTGCCTGTTTTATCTGTTGAAAAAGAGAGGAAAGTTGAATTAATTGAAATTTTATTTAAAATGAAGTAATGATAAAATAAAAGTTTTTTTTTATTCCATCAAACAAATGAGTGTAGCATACGTTTGTTGTGTAACCCCATAAATATACTTGCATCTTAACGTTCGTGTGACGAACTCTGGGTTGGAGGAAGACTAAACGGTAAGTGGGAGAAAATTATTTTACGATTTAAATGTATTAAAATGTAATTAACTTTACATGGCCTGTATTTCACACTCTGTCAAGTATTAACTTTCAGCACCTGGTTAACTATCAAAATGGAGAACTACTTGTAACAGGGCATTTAACTCAGCATATTACAAAATACAATTTTAGTATATGAAACATACTATCGGACAGCATGCAATTTTTGTGCACAACTTGGTTCTGTGAAAGTGCGTAGTTTCTATGATGTGTATGTGCTGAAAATGTATTTTTACACACTTAGGAGTCTCGCACCAAAAGAAAGGGAGACTCAGGTGGTAAGAATAACTGGACAAAAAAGCTAAGCATGGGATCAGAGTAGGCGACGCTATACCTCACACTCAACAGTTGCCATCCAACTACCCGATAGAACAGACAACCAACAGGGTGACTTGAGCCTGCGGATGGGATAATCATGTACTACCTTATAAAGAAATACTACAGTCAACGACATTTAACGTTTTCATATATCAATAACTTTTGTAAAGTATCTCAGACACAGTTTAAAAGACAAGTTGTGATATTCAAACAGCGCAAAACTCAAGACCACGAAATTAATAAAATAAGTGCATGACAACAACAAATTCATACCATGCGTTGCGAGAGTGATGAAACACAGGAAGTTCAAGCTGTGTGCAAAATTAAGCAATGACGACTAATATGTAACTATAGACAGCTAAGTATATCAGATGTAAAACAAAAGTAATAGTGATTGAGGAGAAGAGAACAATAACAAATGAAATAACCGATGTTCAGGGGGGACACTAGCATGTGTGTGTAAGAGAGCAAGAGAGTGAAAATGGGGTGAGAGAGAAGAAAGAGAAAGTAATAAAAAAGTACAGTAAAATTGAAAGTTAAGAGCATGTGTGCAGAAACCATTTTATGAATGGACAAGTCCACTTTGAAATTGTGAATTGCGGGAGGGTAACCGAGCATCAGCTGGTAAGCAAGTGAAGGTCTTACCAACTTGCGTGTGATGTTTTAGTTACCAGTACATTCTTAGTTACTGTGTAACATACTATCTCAGTCTTCCATTTGTTATTATTATTTCAATTTATTATTATTTGTATCATTGTTTCACAGTCACTCATTTTTATTAGTTATTTAATTTTTTAGTTAATTTGTATTGGTAGTTTTTATTCTGTAATTACGTATTGTCATAATTATTTGTGTTATCATCCAGTAACGAGATTGTTACAATGGATACTTCTCCTTCAACTAGCAAAGCCAGGAAAGTTATTCATAGTCAAGCACGGGAAGTAATAATAAAGTTTTTTGTTGTCCAGGATTAAAAAGATTCTTGCAATTAAATTAATATAAAGAACGCGTTCCTTTATGTAATGATAAACTGTAGAGATAGTCGAGTGTAATTAAGGAGTGGAAGTGTACACTTTGCAAATTCCATTGCGTAAGAACAGTCAGAAAGGCTGTAGTTTTTTACATCTCAGCAGTACACAATAACATAACCAAATAACACTCAGATATGTTTATAAATCATTCTGATATGTAACAGCAACAAATTCCGATACGTGTGAACAGTACATATCATTTGCTTGAGTTGTATAGTAATACAATTATAATATTATTATTATTATTATTTGATTTATGTCAGAAACAATAAACGTATAATTCTTTTTTTAAGCCAGCTATGTGACTGTAGGTACACACACAGATAGAGATTTGTGGTGACACATTTACAAACAAGCCTTAACAGTCGCGAGTTTTTGTTACTATTAGAAACAATATTCATAGGTTGTCTGCACCATCGCTGATAACAACAATTCTCTTCTCACATTTCACAGCGACTCCCTTCACATCCCCTTTCCCCTCTGACTGTACGCGTTTTGCGCATTTACATGCCCTTAACTTTCAATTTTGCTATACTGATTTGCTTGATTTTTTTTTAATTAGTATAGTTGAGTAAGGTTTTAAAACAGAATGTTTTTAATTTTAATATGTTTAAGGCAACACCACCATGAATGGTAATTTTTATAGGTTAGTTTATTATGGGTCAATGTATACTATTTGTTGTGTTAAGTTGTTTTTTTTTTGTACAACTGTTGTCACTATATTTTTTATTTAAGTATTTATTGCTATTTCTTTTGTAACTCAATCTTTGGTAAATTTCAATATTTAATGAGTTTAATTTGAATAACAATTTTGCTGTAACTTAAGAATGTAATGATTTCTGCTTAACGAATACAACCAACATTAACTTAATACATGAGTATTTATTATATGCTTGTGTACATTATTAAATAGCTTATGTACATAACGAATCATATGAGTTAAATTATTTTGAATGTTACCTCATCTTAACCTAACCTGTGATCAATGAGTTTGTCTAACATGCCTGGGAAAAAATTATTTCATGTGGAAAATTGTGTTTTTAAGTGTTTAGGTTGTTTTCACGGGGATAGTGAAGCGATTTTCTTGTATTGTTAAAGTAGGTACGTATTGCGGCCTTCTTACTTACAACATTACATACTGACTGATAGACCCCCTTGTGTTTCACTCAAACAAGAGTGGGTGGTGTATGGACCCAAATCTATCATAGATTCAAATTTTCACTACAAATTTTCAGTCAATATGTGGTGTTGTGTTATAGATAACTAGTTAATTGGCCCTCTGATATAAGAACATCACATTACAAGGCAAACATATCTGGAATTTTTACTGAAATAATTTAAAATTTAAAAAATATATTTATGATAATTTTGTAAATAAAGCAGCAACACTTTGTGTTTGATTTAGAATTTTAATTTTCTGCCATTTTTTTTTTTTAATTAAACGTCAAATATCTCAAACTTGTGTTTGTATTTTATTTACATTATTCATATAAATTTACTTAATTTAAATTTTCAATTACATTCTCTACAAATTTTAGTTGATAGTTTTTATTGTTTATTACCAATTTAACAATGGTATTGTAAAACATCATTTTATAATAAACAATCTTGTGATTTAAACAATCTGGTTTCTGAAAGGATGTAATTACAACCTTTGGATGTAAGAACAATGCGGAAACAAAAATTAGAGCTTTATAACTACTAGTCTTGGGTTTACCAATCTGACAAAACCACTGGCAATGGCGGCTCAAGTTACCACCCTCTCAACTAATACCATTCTCATAGTTATTTAATTCTTGCATTAAGCCAACATACCTGAAGAGATTCAATTGCTTGGAGCGTATCATTGCGAGCTTCTGGGACCAAATTACCATTCTCCAATCGTTCAATTAACAGTTTCTGTTCACCCAACAGTTTTTCCACAATGTCTTGATTTTTCTTCATTATTTGTTGTGACATTTTCATTGCTTCCTGTGGAAATAAAACACAACTGTTACAATGTTATCAACTATATTATTATTAGTACAGGAAAAATATATATTATTCGGGAAAAATATTGTCCCGACACTTTCGTGAGCGAAAAAGGTAGACTTTAGCTTATATTTTATTAATCTAAAGAGTCCACAGCGAAATCGCACCTAGGGGTAGTTTTATAAGGGTTGGGAGGGGTGAAAATACGGTTTTGGGCGAATAACTTTTAAATGATTAATTTTATAAAAAAGTTGCATACAAAAGTGGTAGCTTATGAAATTCCGCATATTTTGTTTTTTTGGATGACTTTCTACGACAAAAATTAAGGGAGATACGAATTTTTTAAAAGTAGGTATTTTTCGAGATTTTGAAATAGCCCAATTTTGCGCGTGCACTGTTTGCGTTCCAATTAAAAAATAATTCGTTTATCGAAAAAACAAAAATACACATTCTTCAATTTTTAATTCTCTTCAATTTAAGCCTTCATTTATCCCGATACGACGAAAATTGATAAATATACAAAATAAAATATATATATATTGCAACAGAGCACAGGATAATAAGTTAATTTAAGTGGAATACTAATGCTATAACACATTTTATGTCATGTGAAATATTTGTGCGTCAGTGCGCGGGTGCATGGGTGATTTACATTTTATTTAATAACTTCGTTGAAAATTAACACTTCGTTCCGAAACTTGTACAGGGTATTCTCATGGTTACAAGCTACATTTTCCATATACTCAGTTCTCCACAACTTTAATTTTTTTGTTTTAAATGAAATCAGTCTTCTTTTATTTTTGTTATCTCCAAGAAAGTAATAAAATTTGTAGATTAAATCTAGACAGGCCTTTGCAGAATCGAACAGAGTTTCAGCCTGATTTCTGGCTATCATTAAGAAAATCTATGACGTTGCTAGAGTTTCCACCAATTAGAAGGTCTAAAAATTATTTGAGTCAATACTCTGTCGAGAGCACACCGTTCAGTTTCTTCCAAAGTCTTGCCAAAAAAGACGTACTCGCTGTCACGAGTTTTACGTGACAAGACAAGTCGATTTCCTTAAGACTTAGATGTTGGTTCACAGTTCGAGTTCTTCGTAACCATTGTCATTATAGAACTCAGATAATTTTAAATAGATCAATTTCTTGTGCTTTTTCACGTAGAGTGGAAGATTTCCATTAGGGGCAGATTATCTAGAGATAGTCTGAGAGTTAACACGAGAACACTTCAAGAAGCCGGATTTGTGTAAGCATAATACACAATCTATTTTTACCCAGTTTGATCCCTGAGATTAAGATTATTCAAGTTATAAACAATAACAGTTTCATATCACAGTGTGCGTGTGTGCAAAGATGTGGATTATCACTGTAGTAGTTATCGAGCAGCGGTGCAGACGACCAGCGTGCGGAGTGCCTGGTGTCTACGCAAACAGTTGGAATTCTACGTACAAGTAACATATATGTAAAACACGCCAACAGACCCATTTATTGAAAGACAATTATTTAATAAACAATTTTAAATTATAAAGTAATAAGACAATAGTAAATTTTAATGTGTTTTTGAATAAAAATTTCAATGTAACCTATCTATGCAGTTTTAATTTGTATCGTTGCATGTATATAGAGTGGGAAAGTTTAAAAGAAGTGCATCGCCGTTTCAGCAATCTGAGAAGTCTGATGACATGATTAACGAGTAATTACTATTCGTTTATTTAAGAAACATGACGAGTAAAATATAGCAGGTTTTAGATTATTTTTGCAGATTTATATTTGCCAAATAATACAAATTTTTAGACGAATAGGCTATTTTCACCATTATCGTTAATTAATTGTTATAAATAAACAACAAAATGATTAAATGTTTAATGTTTAAAAAACAGGCTTTTAAATTACATTTTTCATTATTATAAATGAGTTATAATATTACAAACTCAAAATTTATTGAAATTCCTTATTTTTATGACCTACAAAAAATGACGAGTTTTGAAATTTCGTGAAATTTTTGTTTATTAATATTTTTTTCAAATGAACTTTTCCAATTAATTCTGTTATATTTAAACTTAAAAAATTGCCAGACATTTTCTCCCTATACCCTTTTTTGGGGGTGTCAGAAGCGTTTTTTTTTTTTCAGAGTAACTACCCTTTTCACCTGGTTTTAACCAACACTGAAACCGTCATAACATCAACAGTTTTTGTTGAAATGTCCTTGGGCTCATTTTACAGGTAATTCTATGTATTTTCTTATAATAATAAGAATTATCATTTTGTTGTTTATTTATAACAATTAATTAACAATAATGATGAAAATAGCCTATTCATGTAAAAATTTGTATTATTTGGCAAATATAAATTTGTAAAAACAATCTAAAACCTACTATATTTTACTCGTCATAATGTTTCTTAAATAAACTAATAGTAATTACTCGTTAATCATGTCATCAGACTTCTCAAATTGCTGAAATGGCGATGGGCTTCTTTTAAACTTTCGCGCTCTACATATATATTTTATTTCGTATATTTATCAATTTTCGTCGTATCAGGATAAAAATGAAGGCTTAAATTGTAGAGAATTAAAAATTGAAGAATGCGTATTTTTGTTTTTTGATAAACAAATTATTTTTTAAATGGAACGCAAACAGCGCACACGCAAAATTGTGCTATTTCAAAATCTCGAAAAATACCTACTTTTTAAAAATTCGTATCTCCCTCAATTTTTGTTGTAGAAAGTCCTCCAGAAAAACAAAATACGTGGAATTTCATAAGCTACCACTTTTGTATGAAACTTTATAAAATTAACCACTTAAAAGTTATTCGCCCAAAACCGTATTTTTACCCCTCCCAACCCTTATAAAACTACCCCTAGGTGCGATTTCGCTGTGGACTCTTTAGATTAATAAAATATAAGCTAAAGTCTACCTTTTTCAGTCACAAAAGTACCGGGACAATTTTATTCCTGAAAAAACCTTTTTTCGTCTATTTTTCCTGTACTATATAAACTTTCCAAAGTCAGTATACGGTGATGCTATATTAAAAGTTGTGTGTGTGTGTGCGCGCACGCGCGCGCGCGCGTGTGCATGTTATCTGTGGGCATATACGTGTGCTACTTAATGTCTATATCTACTATGCATGCATAACAACCAAAACATACACCTAATATCCAAAGTCAGTAAAAATGTTAAGACTGTCAAGTTACATTCTATGTTTAACATACATACAGTATGCCACTTACAAGTGTAAGAGAACGTACTTTTGATTTTTCTTCTCGTTTTTTCTTTATAATATCTTTTGCAGCCTCCATTTCTTGTCGTTTCTTTAGTGCCTGACTTAGTACCTGCAACTGAATAAAAATTAACTTTTGTCAGTTTAGTTTACCCGTAAAAGCTTTCAAATCTTTTGCTCGTTTCCCTGTTCGGTTCATAGTTTGCCACAAGTAAAATTTGTATTTCATTATTTATATAGTAAGTATCCCGGAATTAGGCCGAATCATAGTTATTAATCAACAAAAACTTGTACAAATTGCTAAACAAAAACCTGACAGCAATTCAATAAATTCACACACAACTTGAAAACTCCCAGTTCACAATAAATTCATAATTCACTTGTTTGCTAATTTGGTTTTAATCAAATGTGAAAGACCTCATGTGTGTGAAGTATTAATTACTAATCTGAATCTTGTGCTTAAAGTACAAGTATGTATTTGTCAGTGTCGATGACCAGGAGGTCTCATGTAAGGGACTTCTCCACAGTGTATCTTCATTTCTAAGATAGAAAAACTCATATAATCTGTAATAAATTAATTTTACAATTCCATCTGTACTAACAAAGGGAAAGATACTTTATACAGTCAACTCCCGATTATCCGGGATAATCACAGCCAGGGTGATCACGGATAAGTCAAAATCCTGGTTAAAGCAAAAATTGTAACCTAGTGCTTAAATGAAGGTTTTAGTTAAAAATAAATTATATGCATACAATAAAGTAGTACATACCTATTATTACACAATAAAAATTAGTCAAATCACGTTTTTGTCAATTAAAATAGTACATTTACAAGCAGAACAATACGTACACAGTCAGTGTTTATACACGCTGAAAATAATCTGTTAATAATTTTTGCTTCTTAGCACTTGCTATTTTCTTTAAAATAGACAACCTTATTTTGCGTAAAACCAACTTGTCGCATAACATGTCTTCTTGTCCTTCTAAATAGTCAAGAAGCACCTCCACATAATTGAGCGCTGTCTGGTGTGTGACTTTGGGCTCGGAAACGCATTCGTCACTCCCCTCCCCTCGTCATCACTACCACTCTCACTTTCTGCTACGCCCTGCCCGCACAATATTTCGTCGTCTGTCAAAAGCATAAACGCGGGCATGTTAGCGTCGACTTCAAACCGCTCATTTATGTTATCTTGATCAATGTTTCCACCACCTGGGACACTGTTTGTTAACTGGGCCAAGTCAGCTGAGGTTGCAATGTCATCCTCAAACCCAGCGTAATCCTCATCCTCTGATATGTCAGGAAATATTTTTTCCACGACTTTCTCGTCGTAGTGGGTTTAACTTTGTCCCACGCAGCTGCAGTCTCGCAGATCACGTACAGAACACTTAGTCCCTTTAAAAAAGGTCTTCAAATCGTTCCCTTCCTCTATAAACTTTCTCAAAATACTTGACCGATAGTTACGTTTTACAGAAGCTATTACCCCTTGATCCATTGGCTGGATCAAGGCTGCAACATTGGGCGGCAGGTATTTAACAACGATCTGTCCGTCGTTGGATCTGAGCAACATTTCACTTGGATGTGATTTAGCATTGTCTAATACTAACACTGCTTTTTGGGGAAGTCCTTGTAATTTTTAAAAACTCAAACTTGTGGACAAAACTTATTGTGGAACCAATCATAAAAAATGTCTTTATTCATCCAACCTTTCTTTTGATTGTAGTAAATTACAGGCATGCTAACTGCTCATATTCCTTTAAATGATCGTGATTTTTTTTTATTTTCCTATCACTAGGAGCTTAAGTTTATGTGTCCCAGTCACGTTAGAGCAACACATTACTGTTATTCGTTCCTTACTAACATTGTGCCCCCCTCCCCCCGTACTTTTTTCATTTTCAGACGCTAAAGTTTTCGTCGGTAAGCACTTCCAAAATAATCCCGACTCGTCGGAATTGTAAATTTGTGCTGAATGTAAATTTTCATCCAAAACAAACTAATTAAAGTCTTTGCAAAACTGTTCTGCTGCATTCTGATCGCCACTCAATTTTTCTCTGCGAATTTCCAACTCTCTTATGCTGTGACGTTGTTTGAAACGTGTCAGCCAGCCAGATGATGCGTCAAAATTTCTTTCTAGGCCTAAAGCTTCGAAAAAAAAACTTAGCTTTTTCGACGCATATTCGTCCACTTACAGGATTCCCTTGTGCTCGTTAATTATTGAACCACTCAAGTAAAGCTTGGTCCAAGTTTTCGTACGTCGACTTCTTCATAGTTTTCCATTGTAGACGCCGCTACTCTGTCTGTGCCTAAAGCCAGTTTGCGCTAAGATGAGCCGTGCGATTTGATGCAGTGCGTTGTGTCTTCTAATCGCGCACGCACGCAGTGTTAAGAAGCCGTCAAATTGTATCGTAACAGATTAAACAGACTGTCATTTGCTTATAATAATTACAACTAGTGGTTTATTTGCTACAGTACTACACTGAAAATAATAGGCTTAAGAAAACTGTAATAAATTAAAGTCATTATAAGCGTACTGTGTATCAATATTTTTGCTAAAACTACAATTTTTTTAATCAAATATTTTTCCCGGTTGACCCGATCCCGGAAAATCGGGAGTTGACTGTCTAACCAAAAAATGAACCACAGTTTATAGAAACAACTCAAAATCATCCAAATTAAAAGGAAATATTTAACAGAAATTGCTTACTAAATAGAAATCAAAGTGATAGAGCCTGACTCTGAATTTTAAAAAGTATGTAAAAAAAGAAGGTAACAAAAACTGCCTTAAAAAAGAAAAGAGCAATAACTATTATACACACATATTTCTGAGAAACTTGACTGAAAGCGCACAATACTATTGCAGGTACAAATTAAATTTGAATCGCCCAACTGAACAAATCCAAATGCAGAAACTACAACAAAGTAATTTCTGGACGTTCTCATGGAAATATGCATTTTAAAATGCATTAATTTTTGTGAAAATGCATAAATCCAGAATTACCAGCCAAAACATTTTAAAAATAAGAGAACTAGAGATCAGCCAACTCCTTCAACACATGGTAATCATAGCAAACAAATAACTTGGATTTCGTTGTCCATGACGTGTCCGTTACTTAACTAAATATCACTATAATATTGACGACTCGGAACACAAAGTTTTTTATAAGTAAAAACGTAAAGTTTTACCTTACAGCCTAAACCGGCTTTCACCTATAGAAGGCTTCATCAGAGGCTGTCGTTAGTAGCGCTGCTCGTCTTGTTGTTGGCGACGAGAAAGTGTTTCGAAAGATTGAAGCTGTGTGTGTGTGGTGAGATGTGTTCGAATAATGCGTGCAATTTGAATTGTGTCTGTTCGTTTAGGATGTCATTTTTATTTGTTTTTGTGTGTTTGTATATTTCTAATTGTTCTAGAGTGTCTAGTTTTCGGCCTTTTATGTGTACGTGTAGTATGTTCATGTTATTGTCGATGTTTTTATATGTGTGGTTTGCTTCAATGAGGTGGTTTGCGAAGGTAGATTCTGTAGTGGTGTGGAGTGCTTTTGTGTGTTCAATGTATCTCTGTTTGAAGCTACGTCCTGTCTGGCCTATGTAGAATTTACTGCAATTTGAACAATTTAGTTTATATACACCGGGTAGATCGAATTTGTTTTGTGCTTTGGGCATGCGTTTTGATAGTGTGTGTTCTGTTTTGTTAGTAGTTTTGTAAGCGATTCTGTATCCTGCTTTTTTGAATTTGTGGGCAATTTTTTCTGTTTGTTTGTTGATGTATGTTAGTGTTATGAATTTGTTGTTTTCTGTCTTTGTCTGTTGTTTGTTTTGTGTTTTGTGTAGGAGTTTACTGACTATTGTTCTGTCATAACCGTTAGATTCTGCTAGATATTTTATCGTGTTTAGTTCGTCTTTGTAGTCTATTTCATCTAAGGGGATGTTGTTAAGTCTATGTATCATGGTTCTAAAAGCAGCTAGTTTGTGTTGTATTGGGTGATTGGAGGTGTTGTGTATTAGTGTGTCAGTTGTAGTTGGTTTTCTGTATATACTGAATTTGTGCACTGCCGAATACGAACACAACAATACCATAAACTTCTTAGACCTCTCCATCACAAAACTAGAACACAGGCACAAATTCAGTATATACAGAAAACCAACTACAACTGACACACTAATACACAACACCTCCAATCACCCAATACAACACAAACTAGCTGCTTTTAGAACCATGATACATAGACTTAACAACATCCCCTTAGATGAAATAGACTACAAAGACGAACTAAACACGATAAAATATCTAGCAGAATCTAACGGTTATGACAGAACAATAGTCAGTAAACTCCTACACAAAACACAAAACAAACAACAGACAAAGACAGAAAACAACAAATTCATAACACTAACATACATCAACAAACAAACAGAAAAAATTGCCCACAAATTCAAAAAAGCAGGATACAGAATCGCTTACAAAACTACTAACAAAACAGAACACACACTATCAAAACGCATGCCCAAAGCACAAAACAAATTCGATCTACCCGGTGTATATAAACTAAATTGTTCAAATTGCAGTAAATTCTACATAGGCCAGACAGGACGTAGCTTCAAACAGAGATACATTGAACACACAAAAGCACTCCACACCACTACAGAATCTACCTTCGCAAACCACCTCATTGAAGCAAACCACACATATAAAAACATCGACAATAACATGAACATACTACACGTACACACAAAAGGCCGAAAACTAGACACTCTAGAACAATTAGAAATATACAAACACACAAAAACAAATAAAAACGACATCCTAAACGAACAGACACAATTCAAATCGCACGCATTATTCGAACACATCTCACCACACACACACAGCTTCAATCTTTCGAAACACTTTCTCGTCGCCAACAACAAGACGAGCAGCGCTACTAACGACAGCCTCTGATGAAGCCTTCTATAGGTGAAAGCCGGTTTAGGCTGTAAGGTAAAACTTTACGTTTTTACTTATAAAAAACTTTGTGTTCCGAGTCGTCAATATTATAGTGATATTTAAACAAATAACCTTTAGTAACAAAAAACTTTTCCTTTAGCTTTAACACTCTACTAGCTGAATGATTCTGGGGTTGCCCATGCCATAATGTTGGGCATTTTTTATACTTTTTTTGTTAGACAATGTAAGCAACAATATCACCATAATTAATTCACATTTGGATTTTCTTATTCACATGCTTTTTCCAAAATACTTTTGCCTGTGCCAATCTGAGAATATTACACTTTGAAATTGCGGTTGCATAACATCCCCTATATACAAATTTGCATGCTCAGGACTAGCAATTCAGCCAAATTAGACCTGCATGTTTACAAAGTTCCCACACTGTAAACCAGAAAAATACAGTTGTCATGGCCCAAGATATGGGATGTCAAAACTTACAAGGGTTAGTCACAGCTCTACCATTTAGTGTGATTTGAACAATTCGATGAAGACAAAGGTAATAATAATGCATAAAAATAATGTTAGCCTACAAATTAAGTGAGTTACTTTTTCGATAATGCTTATTTGACTGTATGATTTCAAAATAGAAAATTATCACTTGAGCTTATTTGAGGATCAGTTTAATAATTTTTAAATGTACATTCAAAATTAAACGCATATTATAAATGCTTTCATTCTTTCAGTCAATGAAGCTGATAAAAAGAAACATATATGTAATTTCTTTATAAGTAATTGAATGAGTTTCATGCAGTATTCTTGAATAATATTATAAATTATCAAATTATAATTACTTCTGCAAGTTGTTGACAATATGTTTTTATTCTACATAATTTATCTACCGTTAAATTCAATGAAAACAAAATAACTCTCGAAACCTCAAACAAGACAAATCTTAAAAATGTAAGTAAACATGTAATAGAAAATATCATAGTTGAAATAGAAAACACAACTAATAAAACAGAACCAGAAAAATAAGACAAAATAAGTACTGAAGCCTCAATGGAAATAAAATTTATGACAAAATATAGTAACAAAACTCGACATATTAAAAATAAACAAAATAACACTATTAACAACATAAAACAGAAACTAACAGCTCATAAACACAAAATACAGTAATAATTTCTAAAAAAGATTTCGATGATAAAACAGAAGAATTTATAATTCATAAAGTAAATATTATTTTTATTACAATACTACAAACAAGCTTTTCACTTGTATAATAAATATTTAATTGATATTGGATTTGCAACATTGAAAATAATTACTTGAATTCTATACTGTAATGTCAGACACACAAGTAATTAAAACAGTTTTATAATTGTTTTTAAAACAATTTTACAATTGCCTTTATATATGCGTTTTACGTTTATAATTTATACGTTCATATCAAACAAAATTCATCGAATTACATATATCGAATGTTATCAAGTCAAATTCAAATGACAAATTCCCTAAGTTATATTCCGAAGATATTGGGACCACAAATTCCAAAAGTATATTTTTAAGTCAAATTCCCCCAAATTAATTCTGAAGTCAAATTCCCCAAAATATATTCTGAACACAAATTACCCAAAGTTATATTCCGAAGGTATTTGGACCACAAATACCAAAGGTATATCTGAAGACAAATTCTCACAAATTTATTTCAAAGTAAAATTCCCCAAAATATATTCTGAAGGCCAATTCCGCTAAATACATTCCAAAGACCCCCCCCCCATTTACTCTGAAGTCAAATTCAAACGACAAATTCCCAAAGATACATTCCGAAGATCTTTGGACCACAAATTCTGAAAGTATATTCTTCCCCCAAATTTATTCCGAAGTCAAATTCCCCGAAATATATTTTGAAGACAAATTCCCCAAAATATATACTGAAGGCAAATTCCACAAGATTTATTCCAAAGTCAAATTCTTCAAAATATATTCTGAAGACAATTTCCCCAAAATATATTCAGAAGACAAATTCACCCAAATTTATTCCGAAGACAAATTCCCAAAGTTATATTCCGAAAATATTGGGACCACAAATTCCGAAAGTATATTTTGGTGACAAATTCCCCCAAATGTATTCTGAAGTCAAATTCCCCAAAATATATTTTGAAGACAAATTCACCCAAATTTCTTCCAAAAACAAATTCAATAAATATATTCCAAAGACAAATTACTTCAAATTTATTCCTAAGTCAAATTCCCCGAAATATATTCTGAAGACAACTATTCCACATTTATTCCGAAGACAAATTCCCCTAAATACATTATGAAGAAAAATTCAATAAAATGTATTCCGAATACAAATTCCACCAAATTCATTTTAAAGATGAATTCTCCCAAATTTATTACGAAGTAAAATTCCCTGAAATATATTCCGAAGACAAAGTCTCCCAAATTTATTCCGAAGTCATATTCAAACGACAAATTCCCAAAGTTATATTCCGAAGATCTTGGGACCACAAATTCCGAAAGTATATTTTGAAGACAAATTACCCAAATTTATTCTGAAGTCAAATGTCCAAAAATATATGCCGAAGAAAAATCCCCCAAAATATATTACAAAGACAAATTCCCCCAAATTTATTCCGAAGATAAATTATTATCAAAAGTTTATTCCGATGAGAAATTCCAATAGTAATATTCTGAAGATATTGGGACCACAAATTCCGAAAATATATTTTGAAGACAAATCCCCCCAAATTTATTCCAAAAACAAATTCCTCAAAATATATTCCGAAGACAAATTCTCCCAAATTTATTCTGAAGTAAAATTCACCGAAATATATTCCGAAGACAAATTCTCCCAAATTTATTCTGAAGTCAAATTGCCCAAAATATATTACGAACGTGAATTCCACAAAATATATTCCGAAGACAAATTACCCAAAGTTATAGGGACCACAAATTCCGAAAACATATTTTCAAGACAAATTACCCAAATTTATTCCGAAGTCAAATGTCCAAAAATATATGCCGAAGAAAAATCCCCCAAAATATATTACAAAGACAAATTCCCCCAAATTTATTCCGAAGATAAATTATTATCAAAAGTTTATTCCGATGAGAAATTCCAATAGTAATATTCTGAAGATATTGGGACCACAAATTCCGAAAATATATTTTGAAGACAAATCCCCCCAAATTTATTCCAAAAACAAATTCCTCAAAATATATTCTGAAGACAAATTCTCCCAAATTTATTCTGAAGTAAAATTCACCGAAATATATTCCGAAGACAAATTCTCCCAAATTTATTCTGAAGTCAAATTGCCCAAAATATATTACGAACGTGAATTCCACAAAATATATTCCGAAGACAAATTACCCAAAGTTATAGGGACCACAAATTCCGAAAACATATTTTCAAGACAAATTACCCAAATTTATTCCAAAGTCAAATGTCCAAAAATATATGCCGAAGAAAAATCCCCCAAAATATATTACAAAGACAAATTCCCCCAAATTTATTCCGAAGATAAATTATTATCAAAAGTTTATTCCGATGAGAAATTCCAATAGTAATATTCTGAAGATATTGGGACCACAAATTCCGAAAATATATTTTGAAGATAAATTCCCCCAAATTTATTCCAAAAACAAATTCCTCAAAATATATTCCGAAGACAAATTCTTCCAAATTTATTTCAAAGCCAAATTCTCCCAAATTTATTCTGAAGTAAAATTCACCGAAATATATTCCAAAGACAAATTCTCCCAAATTTATTCTGAAGTCAAATTGCCCAAAATATATTACGAATGTGAATTCCACAAAATATATTCCGAAGACAAATTACCCAAAGTTATAGGGACCACAATTTCCGAAAATATATTTTGAAGACAAATTTCCCAAAATAGATTCCGAAGACAAATTCTCCCAAATTTATTTCAAAGATAAATTCTCCCAAATTTATTCCGAAGTAAAATTCACCTAAATATATTCCGAAGGCGAATTCCACAAAATATATTCCGAAAACAAATTACCCAAAGTTATATTCCGAAGATATTGGGACCACAAATTCCGAAAGTATATTTTTATGTCAAATTCCACCCAAATTTATTCCGAAGTCAAATTTCCCTAAATATATTCCAAAGAAAAATTAACCAAAATATATTCCGAAGGCAAATTCCCAAAGTTATATACCAAAGAAATTGGGACTACAAATTCCAAAAGTACATTTAAAGATAAATTCCCCATATTTATTACGAAATCAAATTCCTCAAAATATATTCTGAAGACAAATTTCCCAAAATATATTACGAAGACAACTTCACCCAAATTTATTCCGAAGACAAATTATAAAAAATATATTCCATAGACAAATTCCCATAGTTATATTATGAACATATTGGGACCATAAATTCCAAATGCATATTCCGAAGATAAATTCCCCCAAATTTATTCTGAAGACAAATCCCCAAAATTCATTCTGAAGACAAATCCCCAAAATTTATTCCAAAGACAAATTCCCCTAAATATATTTCAAAGAAATATTTCCTAAAATGTATTCCGAAGACAAATCCCCAAAATATATTCCCAAGATAAATTCCCCAAAATATATTCTGAAGTCAAATTCCCAAAGTTATATTCCGAAGATACTGGTACCACAAATTCCAAAAGTACATTTCGAAGATAAATTCCCCCAAATTTATTCAGAAGTTGAATTCCCCAAAATATATTCCGAAGACAAATTCCCCAAAATACAGTATACTGCGAAGACAGATTTCCCCAAAATTTATTCCGATGTCAAATTCCCCAAAATTTATTCTGAAGACAAATGCCCCCAAATTTATGCCAAAGGCAAATTCCCCCAAATTTATTCCGAAGAAAAATTCGCCAAAATATATTACGAAGATAAATTACCTAAAATATATTCCGAAGAAAAATTCCACAAAATATATTTCGAAGAGAAATTGACGAAGTTATATTCCGAAGATATTGTAAGGAGGCTATTTAGTAACCCCCTATTATTTTCTAAATTTTCTAATTGTAACTAGGAAGTTACTCTTTAGATCTTCATATATTTTATGATACTTTTCTCATGAGCTTAGTTATATTTGTTTCACATTTAGAAGAAAGAATTGAAGAATGAAGTCCAAACTTGTTAAAAAATAGTTTTTACTTCGATATTATAGACGTCGCATTTTGCTACATCTAGAAATTTTTAAAATTAAGTTTATCATCTCTATCAACGTGTTTAAATAAAGCATCTCTTGAATTAACATACTCTAAAATATCACAAATACCTTTATTTTCACGACAATTAGGTTGGGCCCCAATCTTGGTCCCAACTAAGTTTTATAAATTTTTCTTATGAGCTTTGTTATATTCGTTTTAAATTTAAATATAAAATTTTATTAGACCCCTCCTTTTTTAATAAATTACCCTTTTCATCTTGAATTTCTGAAGACAAATTGCCAAAGTTATATTCCAAATATATATTCTAAAGACAGATGCCGAATGTGTATTCCGGAATTTTAAAATTTGAAATTAACTTTTAGAATTTTAAACTATAAATGTTCTTTTAGGTTGATATATTCTTAAATTTCCACCACTTACATTTGGATTCCACCAACAAATTTGGGGGAATTTATCTTCGGAATATATTTAGGTGAATTTGTCTTCAGAATATACTTTGGGAAACTTGTCTTGGGAATATATTTTGAGGAATTTGACTTCTGAATATACTTTTGGAATTTGTGGCCCCAATATCTTCGGAACATAACTTTGGGAATTTGTCTTCGGAATATATTTTGGGGAATTTATCTTCGGAATAAATTTGGGGGGAATTTGTCTTCAGAATATATATTTCGCGGAATTTGTCTTAAATAATTATATTACATTTTTGTTCTTTTTTATACATTAAATTTTTGTTCTAAATTTTTTTTCTATATAAATAGTGAAATTAAAATGGATTCCTCAATCGCTGTATTTAATCAGATCGGAGAATGTGCCTTTAAAGAATTTAAGAATATTAAAGAGTTGGAACTGAATAACCAATATAAGATAGAAAGATTTGAGAAAGTTAAAACTAAATTTGGTCCTTCCATTCTGTGTCATCTAGAAGAATATAAAGTTTATTTGCCTAAAAGATTTGTTAATAAACTAGATGATAGAATTATTAAAGATTTAAATAAAAATAATAATTTTGATCTATAAGGGATTGAAAGATGATAAATATCCACTTGTAGAAATTAAAGCTAATTACACGTTTTATTAAATCCATATATAAACTCATTAAGTTATTATATATATTGTATACCAAAATCTATATTTTATATTGTGTCTGTAAATTTTCTTTCCAAAGTGAGCTAAAGAGAGCTCTTATACAAAATTTGTGAAGTTAAGTTTATAAGATATTTTAATGTTTTTTTTTTTTAATTTCTTTCTGAAAGTGAGCTAAATAGAGCTTTTATATAAAATTTGTGACGTTAATTTTATAAGATATTTTAATGTTTTTTCTATAAAATTGCATTAAATTTCTAACTGCCCCAAAAGTGTTATATGATAATTTTATAAAATATTTAAATGTTTTTTTCTATAAAATTGTATTAAAATTTCTAATGCCCCAAAAGTGGTGTAGGATCGGTGTATATATATATATATATATATATATATATATATATATATATATATTCAATCACTTTCTGCTACAGTCCGTTTCTTGATGTATATAATACATTTAATATTTATAAATAAATTTACTTCAAGATATACCTTTTTTTTCCTTATTAGGAACATGTTTCGGGTACTATCTTGTACCCATCCTCAGCCTTCCGGTTTTTTTGTCTGGTGAAGTACATGTGTTGTTGGTTGACTATTATTATTGTGGCTTCCTGTTGGCTTCTGGTATTTCAAATTGGTTTTATTGTGTGTGATTGTGGTGTATGTGTTAGTTTTTTGTGTATTTTCAATGTTGAGTGCTTTGAATATCTTCAGCCTTCGCGATCTTGTTTCTGGTGAAGTATTTGTGTGTTGGCTGCTGGATTCTATTAAGGTTGTTTGTTGCTCTTTGGTATTTTAAAGTTGTATTATTGTGTGTTATTGTGGTATATGTTTTTGTATTTTGTGTATTTTCGATGTTGAGTGCTTTGAATATTGTGTCATGTTTTGTATTGATTTGTATTTGTTCTGGTATTAGTTTTTTTTTGTGTTTTATTTTTGTATATTTGTAAATTTTCCCAAATGTTCATTATGGTGTCTTTGTGTGGTATATGTTTTATTAGTGATACATTGGTTACATCTGGGAATTCGTGTCCTGTGTTTATTGCATGTGTGGCTAAATTGGATTTATATATTTCTGGTTTTTTGTATGCATTTAGGTGTTCAAAATAACGTTTTTTCAGCTGTTTTTTTGTTTGTCATATGTAACATTTATTGCAATCTTGGCATTCAATTTTGAATATGTCGTTAGTTGTAGTATTATCTTTGTTGTGTGAGCTATTTAGATTTTGTAATTTATTTTTATTAGTTTTGTATGCTATTTTTATATCTGTGTTATTAAATAGTTTTGTTAGTTTTGTCATTTTATTATTTATATACGTGAATGTGGCCCATTTTTTGTTGTTGTTATTATTTATGTGTTGTTCAGTTTGATTAATTCTTAATTGTTCAGTTTTATTTTGTATCTGATTTTATTTTCTATTTTGATCATAGTATTTTTATTGTATCCATTTTCATAACCAATTTGGTATATTATATTTCTTTCTTTGTCAGTTTCTTGTTTGTTTAGGGGAATTTTGTACATTCTGTTAAATAGCGAATGAAATGCTGCCATTTTATGTTGTGGTGGGTGGTCAGAATGGTTAATATAATATATTATTATAATAACAACAAAAAATGGGCCACATTCACATATATAAATAATAAAATGACAAAACTAACAAAACTATTTAATAACACAGATATAAAAATTGCATACAAAACTAATAATAATAAATTACAAAATCTAAATAGCTCACACAACAAAGATAATACTACAACTAACGACATATACAAAATTGAATGCCAAGATTGCAATAAATGTTACATATGACAAACAAAAAAACAGCTGAAAAAACGTTATTTTGAACACCTAAATGCATACAAAAAACCAGAAATATATATATCCAATTTAGCCACACATGCAATAAACACAGGACATGAATTCCCAGACATAACCTATGTAACACTAATAAAACATATACCACACAAAGGCACCATAATCAACATTTGGGAAAATTTACAAATATACAAACATAAAACAGAAAACAAACTAATACCTGAACAAATACAAATCAATACAAAACATGACACAATATTCAAAGCACTCAACATTGAAAATACACAAAAAACTAACACATACACCACAATCACACACAATAAAACCAATTTGAAATACCAGAAGCCAACAGAAAGCCACAATAATAATAGTCAACCAACAACACATATGTACTTCACCAGACAAAAAACCGGAAGGCTGAGGATGGGTACAAGATAGTACCCGAAACATGTTCCTAATAAGGAAAAAAAAGGTATATCTTGAAGTAAATTTATTTATAAATATTAAATGTAATATATATATATATATATATTTTCAAGTTGTATATTCTATTCTGGTTCTTGTTTGATAACTTATTGAAACCGTTTCAATTAGTAAAATTGGAAGAATTAATCTCCTATCCTAGTAGATAATTATTTCTGGGGAGTCAGTTGAATGTCAATGTCAAAGAATCCTAAACACTTTTTAATAATAATAATAATTGTGAATAACTGAGACAGTGATTCGGTTCCCACATACCTGCTTTATAAATGTAGATGATGACATTGGGCTTTTGATTTTATGGGGGCTTTGTACAATACGTTTTGAGGCTTTACTTAAAATACCTACTGCTAGATATAGAAAAGGGGAAACTCCATTGACTTACACAACATATTGACACTACACTACTAATTTTTTCTTCTGATTTCACTGATATTATCTGTATATATATAATGAACATGTCAAATTTATTTACATTACTTTTCTTTAAACAGTGAAGTATTAGATGAATACAACTATAAAATGATGAATTATATTCATTAAAACATAAATGTGCATGATTACATATGAATCCTGCTGCGCTCTATTAGCAGGATTGTAAACAAAAATATCTGTCTATCTGTTATACACAATGCAAAGTGTAAAATACATACTTTATATTTAAACAACACTAATATCAAACATGTAATATTAGGCCTATATCTCTTGCAAAAAAAAAATCAGATGAACCACTCATTTATATCTATCAGTTATAAAATGTTAGTAAAAAATTATATATAGAGTAACACAAAATTTTAAAAAACCATTACACAATATCTAATATACAATCAAAATCATCATTAGTCACATTCACATTAATATACAACTGTCAAGTCATCTTCATAGAATAACAAATTAATGAATACTGATACTCTCCTCCCCTTTACTGTATAAAGAGAAACTATACCCTGAGTAAATAAAAACGTTTTGTAAACACAATATAGTAAACAAAACACTCCTATGTAGTAGTAAAAAACACATTAACACTAAACAATTACAAATATTATTACCATTTCACGACAAAACCAAGTGATGAAAACGAACTTGAATTCCTTTAATATGCAAAGTAAAAAAAAAATTGAATAAATATCTTTAATTTATACAACAAATTATTATTGAAAATGTTACATTTATTTTACCAGCCAACAGACTGCACATGGCCAATAATTATATAATGATACATAGAAAACAACTCATACAATTAAAAACTGGTCACAATGTTACAAAAACTTGAAGTTAATTAATACGAGCCAATTCATAATTGTTTCAAGTACATGTAAGATATTCAAGCTACGTACACATATTAGTCTACATACATATGAACTGGGAGATAATCAAGCAGCAAACACAGCATTTATGTTTACACAAAGGCACAAGCTGCACTTACATGGGCTGGCGTAGGAGCTTTACTGGCTTCAATAACAGCTTGACTAGGCTTCTTTAGTGATGTTGGTATATAAACAGTTTTTGTCAAATTTGAACCCGACAGAACAACCTAAAAAAATACAAAATTGTAAATACTAATCATAAATTATATTTGTAATAGATGTGCGTTTTGTTTTGAAGAAACATTACAAATGTTTTACAATATTGTATCCGTTAGACAGTTATACATTTTTACAACTTACCAGTCAAATTTATAAACAGGAATTAAAATGTATTATAGGGAATGCCAACAAACTTAAAAAAATCCCTGTTTATCAAGATATACATATACACAACAATAAGAAACCAACACTGGTTGGAAATGTTTATGAAATTATTCAGAAAAGGAATAGACACAGATACAACTAAAAAAAATTCTGTACAACGCAATTTGGGTTGATTCCAGTTCTACCACAAAAATAACTGGAGAAATCTCAGTCACAAGAAATTCAGAGATATATCCACTTCAACAAAAAGTAAAATTAATTACTCAGCTAAAATAATCCATTGCAAACCTCCACCCCTATACGATAACTGCATAGACAGCACACACACACACACACACACACACACACACACACACACACACACACACACACACACACACACACACACACACACACACACACACACACACACACACACACACACATGAATAGAATAATGCTATGAAAAAGGAAAAAAGGTGCAAGCGAGTTGTATCTGTCCTGTCTCTACTTTTTCCTTTGTCTTGTATTTCTCTATGACTGTTGAAATTACTATTAATAGTGAATTATTTCCAACCATTGTTACATTTTTCTTCTCATCGATGTACTTTGCAATACAGTGCATTTGACAATTTCCAAGCTTTGCTATCATAACTTTTAAATATAATGAAGCCTGGCCTCTAATCTATTGGCACAAACCGTAATTAAGAAATGTCTTGTATTTAACAAACAGAGAAACTCAAGAGAATCAGGGTGGTAAATATAATAGTAGCTACGATACTACTACTTGTAGAGTTGATTCACGGCCAGCACCATTATATCATATGGCAGTTGTGACTTTCAACCCCAAATTGACTCAGCCTGTGGAAATGAGTCCCTGGCATAACATCTTGGGTAATAAAAGGCAGTCAAATTTATATAGTCTTCCTTTGTGAAGTGCATAGCTTAAGTTGATAGCCTACCTGTTTGAACCTCATAAGCTACTGCAGTAGTATAAAAAAATAATAAATCATTATTATTAAACTTCAAGTGCAGCAGTTGTAATAATACAACAGTGGACTTGATATCTGTGTGATTGTTGCAATATTATGACAGCCCGGTTTTGCTAAGTTTAAACATGGTATGTAGCCAATATTACTATGATCTAAGAAATGGCTGTCATCTGTTGGCACTTTAAAACCAAAATTTTGTCTCTAGATGCCAGAATAATGAAGATATGAGAAATTATGATTTAATAACACAGATATGCTACTGGTTTGTTTATAGCTCGTGCATTTTTTGGTTAGGCCTCACTGTAAATTACAATCCTTCATATGTTTACTTGGGCTTCTGTGTTTCATAGTATTTTACCAGAAATAATATTTCCCTTAAACAATTATTTTTCTATTTTTGATACATTATTGTAGAATATATAACCCTCACAAGAATTAGCAAAGCAAAATGGTAACAGTGAGGCTAGGCAGGTTCTGATCTTGATTTTTTATTTTTTTTTCTAAATATAAATTTGATGTTTTTCCAAGATATTACTATTAGTAATTTTATGTATATACATTAATTCAGACTTGAAAAATATATGTTTTAAGTGCAGTGTAGGAAAAAATAATTTTCAAAGAACTTTTCTTGGTATAAAAATGTTGAAAACTACACTTTTTGTAAAGGCCACCATCAACTGAAATTTGGAGGAAAGTAAATACATTATATACTCTTAATTATAGAAAGTATATGAGAAAAAGTGCACCATTCTTTTAGAATAACTTTTAACTTCAATTTTTGTAAGCTTTCAAAAATAAGAAACGTTACAAAAAAAAAGTAGCCTACTGACAGGTGTGAAACTGGTTCTACTGGTGATTGCACTCAAAGTGTTAAAAATTAAGTAAAAATACAAATCCTGTTGTTTATGTAAATGACGAGGTTTGAAAATTGTATGCAAGACTCTTTACTTTGGAAAAATTTTAAAGAAGTTCAGTCTGTCACTATTAGATATTTTTAAGAACACTAAAATATTTCTCACCATTACTTTTTTAAGTGGACTGTGTATGTTTTCATAATAGTACCTAATTGTATAATGATGGATTTGATGAATTTGCTGTCATAAAGTTTTAAACACATTAATATACAAAATAAATGAGTAGGATTTAATACCATATAATTAGCTAAGACACTTGACAAATTTGACTTATTATGTAACAGCATTATTTTACCAATTTCAAATTTATATTTCACAACAAATACAATTTTAACTTACCGATTTAAAAGTTACATATCTACAATACATAACCAGAAAAAAGAATGCACAAAAGTTTAAGAACACAGTTACAAGTATTAAAATATTAACTCTGTATGTGAACTGCTAACTAAGCAAGGACTGGGCAATCTTCGGCAGAGTGCTTTTGTGTGACTAACACAAACTTGTAGGTATTTTTCATTGGTTTTAGTTTTTTCAATTGTTTCTTTTTTAGTAGGTTTATATTAAAGTTTATGACTACCATCTATTTACTCTACACTTAGCACCATTCATGAAATTTTTGAAGTTCCTAAAACATTTACCTCATAATTCATATATATTGACTAAAACAAGTATACTAGGAAAATATGATTGAGAGATTAAAAAGAAAATTAAAAACAGCAATAAGATCCAATATTCATAATTTCAACTGGCAATTCAGTTTTTAAAACCTACTGGAGGTTGAAGGCACAACCTGATGAGTACAGTAACTCATCAGTTTATTAAGTCAATGCATTTGTAGTGGGCACTTAAGTAAAAAACAAATGATAGCGCATCATTCATATTCACGGAACGTTAAATTAGTATCCAGAAGAGAAAGAACTACTTACATATTTTACGCTTACAAAAGAAAATAAAGAAATTTACAGCACTTTGACTTAAATAATTAAAATATATTTATTTGGACTATTTATTTAAATATGTTTAATGAAAATGGTTTTTAATAAAGAAGTATGTTAACTGCTGTACCATTTAAAATTAAATTAGTCCATAATTACTCAGCTCATTCCTATGATGCTGGTCCTGAATGCCTCACTAATATTCTTATTGAAGAGAACTGTTTAATGTGTTATGGCTCTTCTTTTTTGGTTCAGTTCCTCTTACAGGACAGGTGCCATGCACAACTGCAGAAACTGTCATTTTTTTGTAATCTTATGTTTGGGAACAAGCCACAGACTTTTCCATCATACTACAACACACTGTTCAAATAGTTTTACAGTAAACTGTTTATATTGCTCTTCTCCTTGTGCTGTTGATTCTATTAATTCTTCATTAGTTGGCTAATTAATATATTCAGCTAACAGTTCCAAATACATTTGGTTATCCAAATCTACAGTATTGCTTGTTTCATTTTCTTCACCTGTAACGCCACTTAACACTTTCACGTCTAGCAACCACATGATAGTTTCCTCCACACACCATCCATATTTGATTTTTAATTTCAAATCATGCACACCCATGTTTTATGGTAGAATGTGGGTCATACTCTTTTCATAATTCTTCAAGAGTTATGCGCTATTTAACATTCACTGTCCAGACTACTTGTTTAAATGTGCATTGCAAGAAAGAGCTACTGGAACTTTTTGTCAATAAAGAGGACTCTGTTTGTATCTTCAGAAGTTCCCAAGTTGGGACTTCCTGTATTCAACAAAAAAATATCAGTCTCATAACTTTAGGTATGCTGAGACCATCATTATACACTGTTTTAAACTAAAATACTTTAATAATTATTTAATAATTATCAAATGAGTAAAAAATCTTATTGGTCTGGAATATGATATATCTTACAAATTATGATAATGATATACACAATAACAAAGTAACAAAACTCAGGAACATTTTTGGAATGACTTAAGAACAAAACACACAAAGAAAGTGATGAAATTTTAGAAAGCGATAGTTATTTAAGTAATAATGTACAGCAATGAGATACAGGGAGTATCAAGATAAGATGTGGTTCACAAACAAGATGATATTATGTGAAGAAAATAATACCATCTCTGAATAAAACAGTGAAAAAAACTTGTATGATATTGGAAGAATACGATAGACTAGACTCAACACGAAAATTGTATGCCAAAGGGGAAATGGTAGGTGAATACTGTTAACAGGTTTAGTGAAGCCTATTCCTTGTAGGTGAAGAAACTGGAAGAACATCATTACAAATTGAAATGTAAAGATAATTTTCATTGACTCTATACATTCAAACTGAAAACTTCACAATGTTTTTTACCAGAAACTCTCCTTATTATGTTCATGTATATGTGTATATGATACTTTGTTACATGCTGTGCAAAGTATAATGAAAATAACTTATAATTAAAAATAAATATAATTTTTCAATTATGTAAACTTCTTAGCTTTATTACTTCACTAAAAAACAGGAAAATACAATGGTGAAATAATGGAATGGGTATTATCACCATATAATCTAGGTACCCATGAAAACTTAAACTTTCTTTTTAGGAAAACTGAGTTTCTGAATTTACTTTGTTATGGAGACACCTTGTTTCTAGTAAAATTATTCTTGATGTCTGCTGAAGTTTTATTAACACGTTTTTGAGTTTCAAATGTAAAAGTACAAAGTTCGGAGGCTTATAAAATACAAGATGTTGTTCACCTACAGCCTTCCTGTAGTAACCTGTAGAATCCATTGGACCATAAAGATATTGCACTTGCATATATCAGGTAGCTTCAAATTCTCACAGTGACCATTTCAAATCAGAAATGATCTATTCAAAACCTGAAATATACTTTCCAACTGATTGATTATATAATGAGACCATATATGTTATTCTACCACTACATCTTGTTTTGAAGCGATGCCAACTTGTTACATCTGAATTTAGTAATTAAATACCTATACTTGATAATTCTGAATTTTGAATACCTATATAGTTATTCCTGAGGGACACAGTTTTCAAGTCAATGTTGCTGAGCTTATACATAAATCTTTCATTGTGTTCTAATCAGGTCATCCAGGTGTGTCCATATCAAATCATCCAGGTGATGAAACCCATGGTCTCAGAATTTCATGAAATTTTTTTTATTTGTGCCTTTTGCTATCCTTATTAACCAGTAAAATTTTATTTCGATATCTTGAATACTTTTTAAGTTAAAAATTTTTTTAAATTAATGAAAAAAGGTGTAAACACCATTTCCAAGGCGTTTAGCGTCTGTGATGTTGTTTCAAGAAAAAAATCATAGCTTTGTTAGTTTTTAACATATCATAGTGATATTTGCACTTCAATTTTCATAAAAACCTGAAGATAAAGGAAAAATTTCATTTAGCAACTTAGCTCTTTCAGTACTACACCAAATATTAGCTCAAAACTGCGATTCATGAAATCTTTTAAACAAAAAACATAAAATTTTCAAATAGCAATTCTAGATAAAAGGCAAAGCAGTAACCAAAATATATATATATTTTTTTAATTAATCCTAAAAGTATGAACTAAAAGACTGTGGAAGAAAATCAGTGGTTTTTTCACTGGGGCAGTACATTTAATATAGCATGAGAAAAAAAAACAAAAAGAAACAAAAAAAAAAAACAGATAATTCACATGATTAAACGGTACAACTTGAGTAAGTATATCAATATACATACCCTAAAAAACAAAACTTATGGTTCCTTTTTGTCTATTTTTAAATAGAACATAGTATTTATTAATTTTAGTATAAAAAGCTGACTACAGTATCTTTATATCTAAACTATAAGATCTGAAATTAATTTATTTTTGATGACACAAAAGATTTATAAACGATAAGCTTAAAAAATTAGCAAATAAAACATGAACTTACAAATGCTTCTTAACAGTCTAGGTAGGCTCACTTGCTATTCACAATTGTTAGTCAGTGGAATTACAAATACAGGAAGTTTTGTTTTTGACACTAGAAGTGTTTTTAATGAAATGCCCATATCTTATTTACGGCCTCGTGTTTGTTTTAACATCTTATCCCTGATACTTTTGTAACTGGGGAGTTGACACATGAAATTACGTTGCACACAGGAATCCAGCAAATATCTTCTTTTGAGGGCCAGTGAAAAGATGGAGCAGGGCCACAGGGATGCAGAAATTTAACTTTAACATCAGCTTCATCGTAATGTTTTGATAAAACTAATCCAAAAATGCGATGGTCATCATAAGTGCAAGCAATGTAATTGTGCACACCAATGTCAGACACCTTCACTGATGGGGTTTTTCCAGAAAAATTGCAGATAGTGCAAAAGTTTTCATCAAAACTTACACGTTTTGTTGCAATTAAGTCTTCAGATTTGGGTACGAAGTGGTGAAAACTACATGTGCCAGGAACTGTTTTGGCTTTGGAAAAATGAGTCTTGAATTTTTGACATGTCTCTGAGATTGTTTCTCTTTTAATCATTGAGAATTATATGTTTTCTATTTCTGTCTTGCAAAAATCAAAGAATTTTTTATCATTGTCAATGGCATTACCAGGGCTCATTTGGATACTTGCTTTTGTCATAAGGTGTATGACTGTGCCACCCATACCATCACAAGGAGACTTCCCGTGGCTGGTGGCAAAAACAGACCATGTAGCTGTTAGTCCAAATTCATTTTTATGATATGATGGCACAAATTGAGAAATTTTTTGTAAGCAGAATGATCACTGTTGCACACCACTATATAAAAATTATCCCGATTAGCGCTTTCAAGCTTCACAGCTCATCGTCAGATCGGAATAGACAGAAATTATGTGAAAACAAACCCTTCGCCCCTCTCACCCCACCCTGCTCACACACAACAAGCTATAATATAAATGTCCCTTCCCCACCCCCTAAACCCTGTCCCACCATCTGTGCAGTTACATATTTTTCTAGCAAATTCCTTGTGTTTCAGTGTTGTGTGTGCATCCTTTTAAACTTACCCTCTTCCTCTACACACGTGGGTCAGTCACACACCCTTATTTTAAAACATCCAATTAGTACTATGCAATATAATTCTTAATCTTATCTATCTGTCCTCTATCATTTACTTCTTAATTATGTTATAAAATATTTCTTCATTATCAAATTTAATTTTAATATTAATTAAATTGTCTAACCCTTTTTCTCTTTCTTTTAATATTTCTAACTCCTCTCTAGAGGACACGATATGATAAGATTAAGAATTATATTGCATAGTACTAATTGGATGTTTTAAAATAAGGGTGTGTGACTGACCCACGTGTGTAGAGGAAGAGGGTAAGTTTAAAAGGATGCACACACACACACACACACACACACACACACACACACACACACACACACACACACACACACAAGGAATTTGCTAGAAAAATATGTAACTGCACAGATGGTGGGACAGGGTTTAGGGGGTGGGGATGGAACATTTATATTATAGCTTGTTGTGTGTGAGCAGGGTGGGGTGAGAGGGGTGAAGGGTTTGTTTTCACATAATTTCTGTCTATTCCGATCTGACGATGAGCTGTGAAGCTTGAAAGCGCTAATCGGGATAATTTTTATATAGTGGTGTGCAACAGTGATCATTCTGCTTGTGATTTCAACCACTAACACAAATATCTTCATTAAATTTTTTGCAGTTTTTATATTTCGCTGCACACCCATCACTGAAGAAATGTGCTCTGTTCATATTTGAAAATGTGTCTTTGATATATTGCACAACACCTTTTTGTGTTTCATGAACGAATGGTACATCGTGCTCCAAGTCATCAGACACTATGCACAAACTTGAAACTACTAGATCTTCACTGTTGTCAACATGTGTGTAGATCACAGCTGGATGAAGAGAGCAGCTGTTGCATGTCCAGTGATACACTTGGCCTTCATTTTGCAGAACAAAAGGATACTTTTCACTGAAATCTAGAAGAACAGTGGCCTCATCAGGTTTAAGATTGGCTTTGACTTCTTTCAAATACCTGGCCTGAGACTTTGTAATTACAAGAAAATTCCAATTACAAGAAAAGTGTGAGGGTGACTGAGCTGACCATGGTTCAAATTTTCATGTTGCAACTTGAGTACTTCACACATATTTAGGCTTACACAATGTGCTTTAAAATTATTATTGAAACAAAGTCACCTAGTATCATTAATTGTGTTATAAAATTGAACTTTTAATTACAAAAAATATTTCTGTTATGTTATATTTATTTATTTATTATCAAAATACCCTTATACCATATTGGTGTCGGGTTACATAAATTTTTTCCATCTTACTCTATCCATTGACAATGTCTTCGCTTCCCTCCACCCCAAACCTCTTTCTCTCAAAATGTTTCCCATCATTCCATCCCAAGTCAGTCGCGGTCTTCCTCTCTTCTTTCTCCCCCCTGATTCTGCCTCCCAAACCTGTTTTACCATTCTATCACTATCCATTCTCTGCATGTGTCCCCACCAGCATAGTTGTCTCTGTTCAATAAAATCCAGAATCAATATCACTTCCTCTCTTATTTGTGTATTCCTAACTCTGTTCTTCCTTGTTACTCCCACTACTCTCCTAAGATATTTCATTTCTGCCGCCTGGATTTTACTTTTTTGGCTTTTGGATAGCACCCACGTCTCACAGCCGTATGTTAAAACCGGTCTATATACTGTTTTATACACACTCATTTTCGTTTTTCTTTATATCTCCTTCTTATTTATAAATCTATTGTTTAATGCATAGTATACGTTTATTGCCTTTTCAATTCTTTCATTTAATTCGGCTTCTGTTATGTTATAATTAAAGTAATTATCATAAAATCAACTCACATACACCAAAGTTAAATAAGTTTAAAACAGTGCTAAACATCAGTTAAAAATTGTTAATATCATAGATATTTTTTAATTAAAATATTTATGTTTATTTATTTACAATTATGGCAGGCAGCATGTTATTTTCAATATTTTCATTTAGCGTGCATGCCTGATGGACAGTGTTATTTCTAGGCCTACTTTCCTTTAAGTGCACAGATACCATTACTTAATTAAAATAAATTGTAAACAACCTAGCCCTTAGACTAAAAAAAAAAAAAAAAAAAATACTTTGGTTACTGCTCTAACTTTTATCTAAAATCACATTTGAAAATTTTAAATTTTTCGTTTAAAAACTTATGAAACCCACATTTGAGCTAATATTTTGTGTAGTACTTAAGAGATGAGTTGTTAAATGAATTTGTTTCTTGATCTGCAGGTTTTTCTGAAAATGTAAGTGCAAAGGTCACTGTGATATGTTAAAAATTAGCAAAGTTATGATTTTTTTCTTGAAACAGTGTCATTAAAGCTAAAAGCCTCGGAAATGGCTTTACGCCTTTTTTTATTAAATTTAAAAACTTTTTATCTCAAAAAGTATTCAAGACATCGAAATAAATTTTTACAAGGTTAATAAGTATAGCAAAAGGAACAAATAAAAAATGTTCATGAAAATCTGAGAACCGGGGTTTCTTTTAAATTTTTAGCTGGATATTTTCAAATGGAATGACCCAATTATTAAAACGTATAGAGTTTCAAATATAGCTCCTATCTCAGAAAATAATAATCATGCTTTGAATGCTATCTGAGATAATACTTACTGTGATGTTGAAATAGTCTGTATATATTATACAACATTGTGTCTTTACCTCATAATAATGTAATAATGATTTTTTTCACTTGACCAACCAGGGGCGGATCCAGAGAGGGGGCAACAGGGGCAATTCCCCCCCCCCCCCGAGAATCTTACTTGGTAGACAACGACCCTATTTACGCGTAGTGAATTTTTAGTAGGTCGGTAACCAACTTACCAAGTGCCTGTTTACACAAGCTTAGTTTTGGATGGTTTAATAGTTTGTACAAAACTTCGTAAAACCGTCCCTGGTACCCAAGCATAGGGCTTATTCTGAATGACATTCTGAAAGATATATATATATATATATATATATATATATATGATCACTTTCTGCCACAGTCCGTTTCCTGGTGTATATAATACATTTAATATTTATAATTAAATTTACCTCAAGATGTTATTTTTCGATTTGGAACATGTTTCGAGAGTTCCTGTTCTCTCATCTTCAGCCTTCGCGATCTTGTTTCTGGTGAAGTATTTGTGTGTTGGCTGCTGGATTCTATTAAGGTTGTTTGTTGCTCTTTGGTATTTTAAAGTTGTATTATTGTGTGTTATTGTGGTATATGTTTTTGTATTTTGTGTATTTTCGATGTTGAGTGCTTTGAATATTGTGTCATGTTTTGTATTGATTTGTATTTGTTCTGGTATTAGTTTTTTTGTGTTTTATTTTTGTATATTTGTAAATTTTCCCAAATGTTCATTATGGTGTCTTTGTGTGGTATATGTTTTATTAGTGATACATTGGTTACGTCTGGGAATTCGTGTCCTGTGTTTATTGCATGTGTGGCTAAATTGGATTTATATATTTCTGGTTTTTTGTATGCGTTTAGGTGTTCAAAATAACGTTTTTTCAGCTGTTTTTTTGTTTGTCCTATGTAACATTTATTGCAATCTTGGCATTCAATTTTGTATATACCGTTAGTTGTATTATCTTTGTTGTGTGAGCTATTTAGAATTTGTAATTTATTTTTATTAGTTTTGTATGCTTTTTTTATATCTGTGTTTTTAAATAGTTTTGTTAGTTTTGTCATTTTATTATTTATGTATGTGAATGTGGCCCATTTTTTGTTGTTGTTATTATTTATGTGTTGTTCATTTTGATGGGCCACATTCGCATACATAAATAATAAAATGACAAAACTAACAAAACTATTTAAAAACACAGATATAAAAATAGCATACAAAACTAATAAAAATAAATTACAAATTCTAAATAGCTCACACAACAAAGATAATACAACAACTAACGGTATATACAAAATTGAATGCCAAGATTGCAATAAATGTTACATAGGACAAACCAAAAAAAACAGCTGAAAAACGTTATTTTGAACACCTAAACGCATACAAAAGCCAGAAATATATAAATCCAATTTAGCCACACATGCAATAAACACAGGACACGAATTCCCAGACATAACCAATGTATCACTAATAAAACATATACCGCACAAAGGCACCATAATGAACATTTGGGAAAATTTACAAATATACAAACATAAAACACAAAACAAACTAATACCAGAACAAATACAAATCAATACAAAACATGACACAATATTCAAAGCACTCAACAACGAAAATACACAAAATACAAAAACATACCACAATAACAGACAATAATACAACTTTAAAATACCAAAGACCAACAAACAACCTTAATAGAATCCAGCAGCCAACACACAAATACTTCACAAGAAACAAGATCGCGAAGGCTGAAGATGAGAGAACATGAACTCTCGAAACATGTTCCAAATAGAAAAATAACATCTTGAGGTAAATTTAATTATAAATATAATTGTTATATATATATATATATATATATGCTCTTTTTATTTTGCAAAAGAGAGAAAAAAAATGCAAAATATATTTCTCTCTTTCAGAATGCCACCAGGAAAGTGATAAAAGTCACATGCCACCCGGATATGTGATAAAAGTTAGCCTAATAAAGTTTACGCTTATACATGATTTTAATATGTATAAGTAGACAATAAATTGTACTTTTATGACTAAGTTAAAAATAACTTCCGGGGGGACAGGTTTGCCCCCTTCCCCCCGACATTAACCTCTGGATCTGCCCCCGTGACCAACAATGGTTCAATGTATACCATTCGCTTGCTCAGATAAGCTTATTTTATATTTGTGGTACATAATAAAATCGTTAAAATGAAATATCATTTCCCCAGACAGGTGAAGAACTGCAACCTCTACTAACAAATTGCTAACTGAAAATTTGTAATCATTCATCTTGAGCTATGGAAGTCTATTAGCCTATATGCTGATTCACCATTTACAATATTAGTTTAACAGAAGATAACATTGATTAATGGGGAGGAGCTAGTAACTGTAAAAGACACTGAGGAAAGTGCCAACAGAGAAGCAAGGTAAAAATATTCCATGACGAACTATTGTACTATAAAATATAAAGAAAAGGAGAAATTATTTGAATCACAATAAAATAAAATAGTTTTTTAAGAAATAGTTCAAAGCTTAAGTATCTAGAATGAGAAGAGCAACTTTCTGAATTGACTGACGAAAGTATCAATCTCCAAAGACAGTGGCACACAGAGACAATTAAGTTTAAAACTACTTACACATAAACTACAGAGAGCTTCATGCAATCAGTAATATGGATAAGGTTTATACATTTTTATTAAAAAGATAAAAATAACAAGATAATAAATATTCCAAGGTGACTACACCTTAATATTTATCAGCGACTTAGTCTGATAAGCTATTTTATTTTAGGTAAGCATGATATAATCAAGAAAAATAAATTACAATTCGCTGGGCCAAATTGGTAACTTCAATCAAGTACCACGACACTTGACATGCCAATGGACACAATGGAGAATACAGTCTATATGACATGTGTTCAAATTCAAACAGTTAACTGTGAGATGCAACAATGCATTATAAGTTGATTGTATTAACTGATACAATGAAACCATTCCTTTACATAATCTTCAGGTGTAAAAGTCTTCCAAAAAATGAGAGAATTCCTGTTGATCGTGAAGGTTTATAAAAATCATGAATAGAGAATACACCAATACTAGACTGGGCAAAAAGCACTTGAAATCATGAAACCAATCTAATTTAAGACGCCACCTCAAACTGATTTGCATTTCAAGGGGTAATGATGGCAATACTTGAACCACTTGATGAATGAATCAAACTCAAATGTAACTTACAAACACTGTACATGGTGTGTTACAAACACTCATGGAAAAAACTATACAAATAAGTGGCATTAGTAAGACGACTGTAACTGATGCTCTGAACCTGGAATTTTGTACTGTAAGATTTGGTGGAGACATCTTAAAAAATTAGAATCTCCAATAAGCTGGACGACATCAAAGATGCCACAAAATAGTTTATAACAAAAGTAACAAAATATCCAATATGATTCAGAATTTACCTGAATCACATAACAAATGAAATTCAGGAAAGATTATAGTGATACATTTTCATAAATAAAAGTACACACTAGTAAAATTCCTACATTTCATTTATTTAACCAAACTTTGCCAGACTACATTTAATTTTATTTTGTGGACTGGCCAGTCTGAATCAACAATTGCAACATTCTTATATGTTATAATAAACAAAATTATTTTGTTTATTTTACAGCAATAATTGTTTCATTACTGGTTAACAAATGTTCATTACATTTCATAAACAACCATTCCTTTACACAATTTTATAAAAAATAATATTTATACGAACTTATCGTACGGTTACATAGGCTTACTGTTACAATAAATTTTACTATTAGAAATTCAAATGTTGGTTGTTCTACTCTGTAGGTTACAAGCTTTATTTATTGTGCAGTATATTTCTCTTATAAATATATTGATAATAAATAGTCGTGTTCTTTTGGCGGGAATTTCTGGATGACTGGATGTTGTGGATGTGTACGAAACATGTGGATGGATAGTTAAGTTTTTTTTTTTAATTTAAGTACCTACAGAAAGTACCATATAATACAAGTGTACAACTGCATGTAAATTCTAGCTGAAGTTACATTTTCGTGCTTTACCTACACAAACAATTCTGCAACAGCATGCCATGTTCTAAATTAACAGTACTTTCACTACTTTTTCTTTTCAAATACTTAACACAAGACTTCTTTAAAGCATACCACCATCAGAAAATCTGCGGAACTTTCTGACTGTAAAATGTGTGTGACACAAATAACAGACACAAGCAAACACAAACACGCACACACAACTACATATATTGTGTATGATATGATAAATGTTTGCAATATATAGGAACTTCTTCTGATAAAATAAAACAAACTGTTAATTGTAATAGAAAAAGGTGTTAACCTTTTCGAGTTCTCTGGGTATTTCATTAATTGTGTTCTGTGCCTGCTGGGCAACCACAGGTGCACCCAGGCGTTCTTTGGCAGGAACTCTAGTTGGAGGTACATTTTCTTGTTTTACCTACACAAACAAAGAAGTTGAATTTGTCTTCTTAGTTATGAAAATATACTTATTTATGTTTGTATTAAAAGTAGCAAAAATCTATAAACTTACATCTATAGTTCTACATCTACTTACTAAAAGTCTACAAACTTACATCTTTTTCATTGAAATGCCAGCGAACTTTAATAAATCTGTTATTAAGAACAGCTTCTGTAGATCTATATGCCAGATTTGCTTCTACGTGGTTAGAAAATGTTATTAAAGCTGCTTCTGGATCTCCCTCAAAAGATACCTATAAGCAAATTAAAAAACTTCGTGTTATATAGTTAGTGAAATATACTTAATTTATGTACGAGGGGCATCTCAAAAGTAAGTTTCCCTGTTTAAAGAAACATAAAAAACACACGTAAAAATTAAAAAGAGAATTATACTTTTATTCAAAAACATGTACATATTTTTCAATATAAACTCCAGCCTTGTCAATACACTTGCTGTAGCATAAAAACAGTTTTTCAATTCCTTCTTTGAACCACTGCGTGCCCAGTTTTCAGAGCCAGGCATCAACTGCCTGTTTCACTTTCGTATCCATTTCAAAACCTTGTCCTCCCAGGTGTTCTTTGAGATGGGGTGAATATGGGGGATGGTCAAAAATCTTCCATCAAAGGACTCCAACAAATTCTACGTGACTCACGAGGAATGAGGACGTGCGTTGTCGTGGAGCAGAAGAACTTTGTTGCTCAACAAACCGGGCCATTTCTGCTTTATCGCTGATCGCAGTTTTTTCAGTCTCGCAATACCTCTCTGCATTTATTGTGACCCCGCCAGGCAGATAATAAACGAGCAAAACACCTTTAGCGTCCCAAAAAACCGTAGCCATCACTTTCCTGGCGGAGTGTGCAACTTTGGCTTTTTTTCGGTGCACTCTCACTCACAGCTTTCCAGACCATGCTTTGTCGTTTCGTTTCAGGGGTGGAATGATGAACCCATGTTTCATCTCCTGTTACGATGATGCGGGTCACTAGATCATCTCCTTTTTCCCGGAACATGCCGAACAACTTGCGCACGGCAGCAACCCTCTTCTCTTTGTGTTCTTGAGACAACAAATGGGATAACCACCATGTACAAACTTTTCGAAATCCCAGCACATCAATGACAATCCTCCCGATTAATGCTCGACTTGTCTGGAAATTGGCAGGTAATCGAGCAAGAATTTTGTCAAGGGTGATGCGTCTGTCCTCCAACACAATCGACTTAACGGCGTCAACAAGAGCTGGATTCTCAGTTGATGTTGAGGGTCTCCCACCCATTCTCCCTTTCAAGAATGACGTATGCCACCTGCGTACCATTAGAATGCTCATGCACTCAGGCCCATACACAGAAACTAAGTGATGATGAATTTCAGCCACGGATTCAATTTTTGCAGCAAAAAACTGAATCACACTACGCATTCACAATCGGACACGCTGGTAAATGGTACACCATGATTTTAGGATTCATGTTGTTGTTACGTTGCTACACAATGGATGAGGTTTTGGCACTACTGCCACTACACACAAATAAAAGTTTCCCAACCTTCGTCAGCCTGCTTGTGCAATTTCCCTTTGAAAAAACAAAATAGGGAAACTTACTTTTGAGATGAACCTCATACTAATGTTATTTAGACGTATTGTCAAGATGTATTTACTAGCATAAGACATACTGGGCATTATACTGAATCAACAATTGCAACATTCTTATGTTATAATAAAACTATTTTGTTTGTTTTAGAGCAATAATTACTTCATTATTAGTTAGCAAATTTTCATTACATTTCATGAACAACCATTCCTTAACACAATTTTATAAAAAATAATATTTATACGAACTATAATTAAGTATTATAAAGTTACATAGGCTTCTCAGTGGCCAACAATTATAAAGTTACAATTGTTGCCAGAGTCCATAGTTAGTTTTAGGTTTAGTAGTAACAGGACTGAGTGCTGTGTGTTGGTTGTAGGATTGTGAATAGGTTTGGTGGGTAGGGTGTTATTTTTGCTTTAAGTATTTTCAATATTTATTGTTAAAAAAGTTCTTTTGCCATTTATAATGATTTGAATATGTTCAGATATGAATACTGATTGTGTGTGTGTGTGTGTGTGTGTGTGTGTGTGTGTGTGTGTGTGTGTGTGTGTGTGTGTGTGTGTGTGTGTGTGTGTGTGTGTGTGTGTGTGTGTGTGTGTGTGTGTGTGTGTGTGTGTGTGTGTGTGTGTGTGTGTGTGTGTGTGTGTGTGTGTGTGTGTGTGTGTGTTTTAGTTCCTTTACTTGATATACTAATAAGTCAGTATAAAATAAAATGACAGTAATCCTGATAATTCAAGTTAGATCTGACTGAAACTACCTCATATACAGAATAACATAGGATAAGTTCAAAGAATATAAAAATATAGGTATGGAGAACCATACATTACTTCCATGTTCTAAGATTTATATTTAAAATCATTTTCGAAATGAAATATTATCATAGGAACTACTTCTTTCTTCAGCCTTAACCACAATACTGTGATCACTAGCGTATACCAAATCACGTTAGCTGATTTTCACTGATGATGACAGTCGACAGTACTGCCGAAACGTTTGGTTTTGTAGAAAACACTGTACCACGCCAAACAGCCCGGGAAGGAATTTTAACAACAAACTACTTCTTTGTTGCCGATAACGTAGTACCCATAACATATAAATACAAATTATCCCCTCTCCCTTCAACAATCAATTTCATTTATAGAAAATTACCCCCTTCATTTATAGAAATTACCCCCACCTCTTCATTTATAGATATTTCATCTACGTTTATACAGTGGATTATTATGATCTGCTTTTCAGGATACTTTATTTATCAAAATTAAGTAGGCTACTTTACCCTTGTTAAAACATAAAACGTTGCAGGTAAACTACCCCTTTCTCTTAACTGATCTTCACCAAAATCAATAGGCCTTGAGTTCTCTACAATTCAGGGCTGTGTGCAAAAAATTATTCGATTCTGTTTGAAGTTGCGGCTGTTATCGTTTGCCATAAAAAAAAAATTACCCTTGATAAAAAAAAAAGTTGCTAGTAAACTACCCCTTTCCCTTAACCGATCTTCACCAAAAACAATAGGTCTTGAATACTCTACAATTCAGGGCTGTATGCAAAAAATTATTTGATTCTGTTTGAATTTACAGCAGTTATCGTTCGTCATAGAAAAAATTAACCTTGTTATCACATAAAATGTTGCAGGTAAACTAACCCTTTCTCTTAACTGATCTTCACCAAAATCAATAGATCTTGAGTCCTCTACTATTCAGGAATGCATACAAAACATTATTTGATTCTGTTTGAATGTGCGCGGCAGTTATCGTTCGTCATAGAAACAATTACTCCTGTTACAACATTAAAGGTGGCAGGTAACTACTCCTTTCCCTTAACCGATCTTCACCAAAATAAATAGATCATCAGCTCTTTACAATTCAGGAACGTATACAAAACATTATTTGATTTTGTTTGAATTTACGGCAGTTATCATTTGCCATAGAAAATAATTACCCTTGATTAAAAAAAAATGTTGCAGGTAAACTACCCCTTTCCCTTAAACCGATCTTCACCAAAAACAACAGGTATTGAGAACTCTATAATTCAGGGCTGTATATGAAACATTATTTGATTCTGTTTGAAGTTGCGGCTGTTATCGTTTGCCATAGAAAAAAATTACCCTTGATAAAAAAAAAGTTGCTAGTAAACTACCCCTTTCCCTTAACCGATCTTCACCAAAAACAATATGTCTTGAATACTCTACAATTCAGGGCTGTATGCAAAAAATTATTTGATTCTGTTTAAATTTGCGGCTGTTATCGTTTGCCATAGAAAAAAAATCTACAGACACATAGATAGATAGACAGACAGACACACACACAGACACTTTTCGAAAAATGACTTTTTTTCATGTTTTGAGGGTAGTACAATCAGAATCTGCAATTATCTCGAACACGATTTTTTTTGCCATCACCATACTTCTATTTCCTTATGGAACATGGAAGTAAAAAAATACTATGTAGAGGAAAAACTGGATGTATATTAAATATTGTAGTTATAGACTGCCTGAATTGATGCTGCATTCAAGGTGTGCAGAAGAGTGTAAGTGAGACAGCTGAGGTCTGACAGGATAGGGCAGATTCATTACAGTCACAAGCTAATAAAGAATAGAATACTTCTATCTATACAAAGGGGCATAGAAAGGGACTAATTAACTTTTTATTAATTACATACTATTAACCATACGATGGTACCAATATTTACATATCAATGGCATATGCAGAGTAATCCCTACTCCTCAATTCTGATGGCACGATCTACTACACACCCAAGGGTAACCTGCCATGTGGATTCTGTTTAGTGTAAACTCAAGTATAGACATAATATTTTTGTCAGGAATGAAACACAGTGATATTTAAACTGTAAAAAACTATCAAAATTTCTTTACATTTGTTTCTACAGCAAATTCAGGCTATCATCTAAATAACATGTTATCAGTCAGCATAGCTTCAACCTGTTGTTCCACATAATTCAAACTGTTTTAATAAAAATAACCACTTGTTTTAGTTAATTTTAGAATTTGCATTCCTATTATACTTGGATTTTATAGTTAATACAACACATTCCTTGTATTTAGTTGTTCTTATCAGCTTTTTGAGAGTAGACTGATCAGCTTACTTCGAAAAACAAACTTGTTCTATAAAGTTTGTAATTGTATCTTTCATGTTTGATTTACACTCTTCAGACTGAAACAGATTTTTGGACAGGGGACATCAAATACAGATTCTTTTACCTCAGACATTTTTACCTTTTATTTGTTCAAATCTCCACGTCGTTGATCCAAATTGCCATTACCACATATTACACTCAGTTCCTGACCGATTTCTTCTTGTATGTGTCTTTGTTCTGGAAGGAGTGGTTTAATGCCATGTTTGTTTCTTGCTTATGTTTGTCTGTCTGATATTCCTCCATTTCCAGCAAAGCACTTTCTCCTATTCCTCTGCTCATTCACTTCCAAGACTATGATTCTTGCCTTGTCATTTTTGTTTTCAATCCAATTACATTACCATTTAAAAAGTTCTAGTTACACACTTATTCAATATGCACTCTGCACAAACAGTAACAAAAGATGCAAAACTTAAATAAATTACAAAAGTCTTGTAATCTTGTAACACTTCAAGTGTTAGCACTCTCTAATAATACTGTTACTAACACCCAACAAAGTCATGTAACTCTACTGGCTGCAGTTGCCTTTATAGAGCCAGGCAAAATCACTTGTAATGTTTAATGTTGTTAAGAAAGTCCATGTAACTGGAGGATAATCAAGCAGTGTGAATAATTTTCATGCATTAGCTAGTTTTTGCCAGACAGCTCTGGACTTATCTGGAACACTGCATCTACCCCTGATGACAAAACTGTGAAAACTTCTGACACACTATTGTAACAAGTATGGTATCGAACCGCGTTGAACAGCTGAGAACATTCTCCACTCCCCTGAGTGATTTTCGCTAGTGCAGATCGAGTGTTTGTTGAAGTGAAGAAGTATTGTGTTAATAATTGTGTGAAACTTTATTAATAGACATTGTTATTGCGTGTGGACAAATCTAACTGGAGATATTATACAAGTTGATTATAAATTGTTATTTGTGATAATTAAAGTTGGTGATTAGTGACTTAATTGGTGTCTTGTATATTTCTTTTCCACTGTACCATACGATGATCAAGTAGACCGTCGTAACAGTGGTGTCAGAAGTGGGATAGAACAGTTAACAGTGGAAACAGAGGACACTTCGTAGAAGAGTGGTGTTAGTGGTAGTTGATAAAAATGAAATGGATACCAGTCAGATGATAGAAGCATTCCGAGCAATGCTACAGCAAAGACAGGAACAACTAAAAGAAGAACGAAGACAGGAAAGAAAAGAAGCAGAAAAACGTAAGCGTGAAAATGAAACACCAGAGGGATGGAAAAAATAAGAATTTAGTCATCAAGCAGACGATGTTAAGACTTTTATACAAGTGGATACCACTGCAAAATTCATCCTGTTACGAGGTGAGCTGAACAAACAAGTTGACAGAATATCTGACATAGAAAAATCTATGCATTAAGCCGCTAGCACGCAGTAAGGAGGGAAAGCTGTACTGGACCTCTGCGCGGCCTATATAAAGCCTTAGCAGCCGGGTTGTCAGCGCAGTTACGTGAATGATTTTCGCTAGCGGGGATCAAGTCTTTGTCGAAGTGAAGAAGTATTGTGTTAATAATTGTGTGAAACTTTATTAATAGACATTGTTATGGCGTGTTGTGATGGTACAAACCGTAGCCAAAAGTATAACATGGGATAAATCCTTTAATCATTGTAATTTTGGGTTGTAATTTAAATAAAACAGCCAGAAAATACGGGGTCAGAAGCTTGGGTGTACATCGTAAACCAGTGAATCAGCAGCTATTGTTAGCAATGCCCATCCCTAAAGCTTGTGTCCCGACTGACGTCACAAACAAGTCACGGGCCTAACCCATGTTTACATAACCTTGGAATGTGGGCTAGGCATTACCAACCCTTAAAATTTTGCCAGCATGGAACGTTTAGTGGAGGAGGAGAACCACGTGATCAATGTTCAATAAAACTATACGCGAGCAGCTTTCTGCGCCAGATCTGTCTTCAATCTCGTGCCGTATGGCCGCATAACAGTCCGCGGATGAAATTTCGGGTGGGCCCACCACCACAAAGTATAAAAACGTAAAAATAATCTATAGTAAACAGAGGTTAAACTGTAATAACAGTTTTAAATAAGTAGAGTTAGTGGAAATCGACATAGTGCGTGTGTGATATGGCTTGGCGTCTTCAGGACAATGGACAGATAAGTAACTAATGGGGGGTAAAACAAATTTTCAAAATTGTAAAATAACACCAAACGTAATTTCATAAAGATTTACAAAAGAAAATGAGATCTCAAAAGGGTGGGGTTGAATAATTGGTATGAGAGTGTGCGTGTATGCGTAATGTGCAAGGAGTACTGGTTTGCGATTACGATTAGTAATTTTATTTCTATATTTGTTTTATTTGTGTTAACACTGTAGAACCACGATTAATCACAGTTAATTTCACTTCATGTATGTTTGCATTTATATTAATCTGTAAAAAATGAGATAAGGAAAAGAAAAGAAAGGTTATTTTTAAAAAATGTGGATAAAAATAAAAGCTAGCTTAATCTGAATACAAATTAGACTGAATTATTTACTGCAAATAACCCTATTCTGCTCTCTGGTTCATCCAAAAGGACCTTGAATTGCCCTTGAGGTGAGTAACGACGAAGTATTGGTAAGGAAATATGTTAGATATATTTGCAAATGGTGTCTGGCAATGCATACGTGAAAACAGCTGTTTTGTGTAACACGTGTATGCAAAGTATAACCCGGTAAAAAGTTTATTACTTCACAATTGGCGCCCGAACAGGGACGTTTACATAGAAGTTATGTAAACTGGGTCTACCTTGGAGAGCAGAATGAGTTATTTGAGGTAAACAAATGAGATATAAATAGATATAGGAGTAAAGGTTATGTTGTGGTAATGTAAAGTACTGGGGAGGTTATTATTTGTTCATGTTTATATTATAAGTAATAATTAAGTATTAATCAATTAATAAAAAATAATTAAAATGGTGAATAATGAAAGCAGTTTTACCGAATCAATCATAATGAGTAATGTGGAAGCAGAATCCACTCCAACGGTAACGAGAGTAAGAGAGTTGTCGATGGATGATATATTTAACTTGATGAAAACAATGTCTGAGAATATAAATAGTAATTTCAATGAAAAGTTCAAAGAATAAGATGTTAAAAGTGAAAGTAGATTCAATGAGTCGTTTTGACGTAAATGACACGAAATTTGATGAAGTCAATGTTAAATTAAATGTACAAAAAAGTAAATTTGATGAAGTAAATGTTAAATTAAATGAACAGAATACCAGATTCAATGAACTAAGCAGTAATATCAACGAAATTAATAAACATTTTAATAATACTGATGAAAAGTTTGAAAGTAATTTTAAGAAGTTAGGGGATAAAATAAGTGAAATGAATGAAAATTTTAATAGAAATGCAGATGACTTGATTAATAATATGAAAAAAACGAAACGAGAAGTGGGAAAGAGATAGATATAAATTAAAGGAGAATACAGAAAGTGAACTGAAACAGGTAAGCGGGTTTAATAGTGAGAACAATAATCATGATGATACAGGTAAGTGTAATAAAAATAATAATAATAATGGTGTCAATACAAGTGATAATTATAATGACGAAATGATAACGTATAATAACAAGGTTATAGTTTACAAGGTAAGTAATGGTGTTAATTATAACGATAATTATAATAGTGAAGTAATATCGAAGAATAATAATGGTGATACAGTTGAAAATGGGGTATCGAAAAGTGATACACTAAGTAGTAGTGATAACGAGAATATAATGGGAGTCGAGGTTAGTAGTGATGGGGTGTTAGTAAGTGTTAGTGAATTGGAGAGGGAATATGAAGAGAGTTGTAGTGTATATAGGGTGCAGAGGGTAAATTGTCCCCGGGTTATATGTGAAGTAAAGGCTTCACAAGTCTTGTTGGAGGATAAAAGTTCCTCATTAGGAGACGAATGGTCTCAAAAGGGTCCCTTAAGTTTTTGTATATCTGGTAAGGCCAGATGGTGTTTAAGTAATGTAGTATTGCCCTCTGCGTGGAATGTAAATGTGAAATGGGGTTGGGAAAGTGATTATTTTGAGAGAGACAAAGATGTAGAGATTTTCAAGTTACAGGGGTTATGAAGAGTTGTTATAGAAGTTAAATATCGAGAAAGTAGATAAAATTAAAAACTTACCTTGTGATGAAAATAATGCAGCAGATGGTGCTGATAATGTTGAAGATATTGATGACTTACCTGGTAATGAGACTGGGGTAACTGGTGTAGTAGTAGGTGATGATGATTACAGGGATATTGTAACTTACCTGGTTGTAACAAATAATAAAGGAAACTGGACCAAAATTACTAATGTAGACCGGTTTTGTGATAGAACAATAATATGGAACAATTCTGCAGATTGTTATGACGGTATAATGGATAAATCAGATGTAAATGGACATTATATTAAAAAAGAGAATATAATGTATGTAAACAAAACCGAAATGTGTAATCTGGGTACAAGACTAATTTTTGATGATGGAGGGTAGATATATATAGTGAATGAACATTTAATTATTTTAGTTTATGGTGTAATTACTTGGCTAACTTATGTAATGAGGTGAGGTAAACAATAACAAGATATGACAAAAATTGTAGATAAATTTGTATTGATGTTAAATGTATTGTGTTAAGATTATGTTGTTGGTATGTACGAGGTTTGTTCAAAAAAAGACCGGACTTTTGTCATACAAACTTTATTACTGTAATTACAACATTACAAATGTTTGTCCCCTTCAAAGTACTCCCCCCTGCTTGCAACACACCGCTCCCATCGTTTCTGCCACTGTTGGAATGCTCCCTGGAACTTGTTTTGTGAGATGGTGCGTAGTTGTCTCTGCGAATTCTGTTGAATCTCGTCAACACTTTGAAAACGACGTCCTTTCAGGGTGGTTTTCAATTTTAAAAACAGGAAAAAGTCCGCGGGGGCCAAGTCTGGAGAGTACGGAGGGTGAGGAAGGACGGCTATTTCGTTACCGGGCAAAAATTGGCTGACTAGCAGAGACGAGTGGCTTGGCGCGTTGTCGTGATGCAACACCCAGCTCTTGTTTTTCCACAGCTCAGGCCTCTTCTGGCGCACATCTTCCCTCAAACGCCTTAAAACTTGTACGTAGACTCCTTGTTAACAGTCTGACCCTGTGGCACGAATTCGTGGTGGACTACTCCTCGATAATCAAAAAAAATAATCAACATCAACTTCAAGTTTGACCGACTCATGCGTGCTTTTTTCGGTCGGGGCGACATTTTTCCAATCCATTGTGACGATTGCGCCTTGGTTTCGATGTCGTAGCCATAAACCCATGTTTCGTCTCCTGTTATGATCGTTTTTATGAAGTTTTTGTCGGTACTGGCACGATCAAGCAGCTCTTGGCTGATCTTGACACGGTTCTCCTTCTGGTCGTCGGTCAAGAGACGTGGCACAAGTTTTGCAGAGACGCGATGCATGCCAAGTTTTACGGTCAAAATTTCGTGGCACGACCCGATGCTGATGCCGACTTCCTCAGCAACCTCTCGCACAGTCAAACGACGATTTGCACGAATCATGGAACGAACAGCGTCGATGTTTTCATCGTTTGTTGACGTCGAAGGTCGTCCTGATCTTGACTCTTCCTCAATCGATGTTCTGCCTGATTTAAAACATTTAAACCACTCATGACACTGTGAACGGCTCATACAGTCTTCCTGATAGGTTTGCTGAAGCAAAGCCCACGTTTCAGTAAAAGTTTTGTCGGTCTTGCAGCAAAATTTCACACAAACGCGCTGCTCCATAAAATCTTTCATCTTTACTTCGCAGAACGGTGAATACACGTGTTTACTTCGACAGTTTTATGCCGCCAACTAATACGAGTAGAATGACGCAACAATCGGGGTCAAGTTGCCGAAGGTGGCCGCTAGGCGGCACCACATGTCGGAACACGCTCCGTTCACTGATCGGAGCGCTATTTCAAAAGTCCTGTCTTTATTTGAACAAACCTCGTACATTGTATTTTGTGTGATCGATTTATAGTTTTGATGGAATTAAATTAATTTGTGATGATTTAGTTAATTTAAAGTGTTGTAACAGATAAATTTTGGTAATGAATTTAAATTTTTGGTTGAAATTTGAATTGAATAATCAATGGTAGATGATTAAAATGTGGAATGGAAATGCAGAGTTGAAATAATGATATAACAAGTGGAATCTTTAAGAGAAAATGAAAATTAAAGTTGTAATGTTTGTAATTTTTATGCAAATTTAGAGTTGAGATGTTTATGTTAATGTAATAATGATAATGTTCATTTTGAGTGTTTATTATGTTGTATTATGTTTATCATGTGAAACATACAGTGTTTAATTCAGTAGGATGTAAGTGTGCATAGGTGTAAAACATATATCATGTATGGTAAATGCGATTCCCCAATTTCGGGCAGTCACAGCTTCACCGAACCCTGACCGTGGATTTGGCTTGTTATTCTAAATTGGTGGACTTAGAAATTTAACTGGGGTAGAATCAGGAGAATCTCATCTAATATAACTTTGGAACACGGCTATACACCTATGGGAAGAGTGATAGACCGCTTAAGGGTTCGTGAATATTTATTTTAGTAGGATTACTGGTATCCTGGATACCAGTAATACCGAATTTTGTGTAATGCCGAAGCAAGGATGGGGGTGAAATAAAAGAAAAAAATGTTCACCCCTTCCGCTTCAGTCCTTGTGGATGCAACTGGGCACTACAGTCCAGGGGGGGTAATAGTGAGTGTGGAATGAGGAGTTTAAAATGTAAAATGAAAAATAAAAATAGAGAGTGATGATTAAATCACGATATAACAAGTAATAATGTAGTGTTAAAATACACATCTGGTTCACTGTACGTATAGTATTGTATAATTTTGATTTTGTGTTCGTCATGTATAGTATACAGATTGATGATGAAGAAATTAAGAGATAAAATGAGATGTTTACATAAAAGAGTAATAGGAAGTTATTTAAATTCTGATTGGAATCAGGAAAATATTTTGAATTTGGAGTAAGAAATAATAAGATGGTCATGTAAAATGTTTGAATTAAAATTTGTATCATGTTAGGTTAACAATCTATATATATATCTTAAGACTATGTTATTTGTTCATGTAGATAAGTAAATATAAAAAACTAGTACCTCTTCAAGGCAAACCAGTACGGTTAATGGGAGACCAAATCAGTTCCGGATATAGTATAATGTAAGACCATTATTTGATGTTTTTGATTGGATGTTTCAGTGTCTGGTGATACTATGGCGCCGGTCCTGTGCTGGCCTGCACGTCAGAGCAGGGGCGTCTAGTGCCTGTCTGACCTTGCGGTGTTGGGATCCTACAACAGGAAGTCCAGTAAGGTCATTCAGGTGCGGCCGCAGTCACTGGACCAGGGAGGTAAGTAACCCATGGTTTTAATAAAATGTAAGGGGGGTCATGGCGCCATATCAGACTGATCCGCTTAAGTTGTGTCAATGAGAGTTTTTATGCTTCGGCATAAAACCTCTCATTGAGAGGGTATTGTGACGGTACAAACCGTAGCCAAAAGTATAACGGGGTAAATCCTTTAATCATTGTAATTTTTGGTTGTAATTTAAATAAAATGGCCAGAAAATACGGGGTCAGAAGCATGGGTGTACATCGTAAACCAGTGAATCAGCAGCTATTGTTAGCAATGCCCATCCCTAAAGCATTGTGTCCCGACTGACATCACAAACACGTCACGGGCCTAACCCATGTTTACATAACCTTGGAATGTGGGCTAGGCATTACCAAGCCTTAAAATTTTGCCAGCGTGGAACGTTTAGCAGAGGAGGGGAACCACGTGATCAATGTTCAATAAAACTATACGCTAGCAGATTTCTGCGCCAGATCTGTCTTCAATCTCGTGCCGTACGGCTCCATAACAGTCTGCGGACGAAATTTCGGGTGGGCCCACCACCAAAAAGTATAAAAATGTAAAAATAATCTATAGTAAACAGAGGTTAAACTGTAATAACAGTTTTAAATAAGTAGAGTTAGTGGAAATCGACATAGTGCGTGTGTGATATGGCTTGGCGTCTTCAGGACAACGGACAGATAAGTAACTAATGGGGGGTAAAACAAATTTTCAAAATTGTAAAATAACACCAAACGTAATTTCATAAAGATTTACAAAAGAAAATGAGATCTCAAAAGGGTGGGGTTGAATAATTGGTATGAGAGTGTGCGTGTATGCGTAATGTGCAAGGAGTACTGGTTTGCGATTACGATTAGTAATTTTATTTCTATATTTGTTTTATTTGTGTTAACACTGTAGAACCACGATTAATCACAGTTAATTTCACTTCATGTATGTTTGCATTTATATTAATCTGTAAAAAATGAGATAAGGAAAAGAAAAGAAAGGTTATTTTTAAAAAATGTGGATAAAAATAAAAGCTAGCTTAATCTGAATACAAATTAGACTGAATTATTTACTGCAAATAACCCTATTCTGCTCTCTGGTTCATCCAAAAGGACCTTGAATTGCCCTTGAGGTGAGTAACGACGAAGTATTGGTAAGGAAATATGTTACATATAATTGCAAATGGCGTCCGGCAATGCATACGTGAGAACAGCTGTTTTGTGTAACATGTGTATGCAAAGTATAACCCAGTAAAAAGTTTATTACTTTACAGTGTGGACAAATCTAACTGGAGATATTGTACAAGTTGTACTTTTACTCTGACACTTTTCAACATATCTATAAATTGATAATGATAATTAATACTTACATGCGATTTACCGCACTTCCCGCTGAGCACATAATACGAACATTATTTATTTTCCTAGGGTCCAGGTTCTTGTCTCAGCGAGGTTTCAGAAACAGTGTTAGTGTGAAATAAAAACTCTGACAACGGTTTTAGTGGCATGAATATTCTGTTTAATAAACTTGAATTTGCATAATTTTATAATTACAAGATCAAAATGGCGTCTTATACAAAACCTAAACAAAATGGCGTCTACAGCTACTTCCGCCAATGATATTTATTCGTTATTTTCGTTCCTTCTTTTTAATACTTAATTTGTGGCATTAACATTTTGCTAATCTATAGTTTTTCGAATTTACTTATTTTACTTAGATGATACTACTCATAAACCAATGCCTCACATTTCTTTAAATATGCCGGCACATCCATGCTACCATGCGTTCACACACACACACACATTTACAAAGTTACATTTTTATTTCATTTCAACTTTGAGCTCATATTAATAAAAGTTGGATTAATTTAAATTTGGACTTCCCTGAGGTGTAGACTTGAAGTACTGGTCGTGAGTTTCACATTTGTTGATAGATGTTCGGCTGAGATTTCCTTGTTACTTTAGTTTTCTCTTCCTTTAGCACTGACTCTAAATTTGCATTTTTTAAACTGGTATTCACTGATTAAAAGTCATATCTGTATTGACTGCTGCGTTATAATTTATTACGTCATGGTTTTCCGTCATTGTGATTACGTTTCGGACATTATTACTGCCGTTTCAGTCTGATTTTTAAATTACTTTGTGCACATCGCTGCCAATACGCACGTAGGCCTTGACCTTGAGTCGAACTGTACAGATGAAATTGCGTCGTGTTTTATATCTCTCAGGAAGCCAACCTAACCATCTTTAATATATGAAAATTACAATAAAATATCTCTTTAGGGTAAATAAATCTGAAGATGGACTTTTGTACCGTCACAAAACCCCCTCAATGAGAGGTTTTATGTCGAAACATAAAAACTTTCATTGACTCATTCACACCTTCTAAAGGGATCAGCCCAGATATGTCGCCACAACCCCCTGTAGTGTTTACATAAAAAAGAAATACAATCACTTACCCTTGGTCCAATGATGATGATCGTACCTACATGACCTTACTGGACTTCTCATGTGAGATCCCAACACCGCAAGGCCATTTGGCACTTAACGCTCCTGCTCTGACACGCAGGCCAGCTCAGGACCGCCGTCACAGCATCACTAAACTCTGAAACATTGAATACAAAATTTAAAATAGTGGCCTTATATACTTCCATATCCGCAACTGATATGTTTCCCCTTAGTTGCATTGGTTTATGTTCTTAGGCATTGGTTTTCTTAACTACAGTAAACCCTCGATTTAACGGACTAATTGGGGCTGAGGGGTGTCCGTAAAATCGAAAGTCCGTTAAATCGCAAATTTTGTTTTTTGAGGATATATTTAAATCGAATAGGCCTATAACACTTGAAATTTTAATGCTATTAATATCATGCAACTACCGTATTGTTCCGAATACAAGCCGCACTTTTTCTCCTAAAAACATGGTCGCTAATTTGGCATGCGGCTTGCATTCGCGCGCTAACGAAATTCGAAGTTATACCTGACTTCTGGTGGGACGAACGCTTTTGGTATCTACTGTATGAGTTGTTTACTGCCTAAGCAACAGTAGTTTGCCTGGCTGTAGTTAACTCTGGCGTTATGATTTATGACTACAACCGAATGTTTTAACAGCAAACTGAAGAAAGAATAGGAAGATAAAGTGTAAGTGCGTGCGCACACACGCGTGTTCGCACCCTTCTGTAGGCAGCAAGACAAAGGATGAGTAGAGGGGTGTGAGTAACATGTTTCTAAATAACGGGTAAACTACCAGTGTGGTTTTCTATTGTAACAGCGACAACATCGCTTATCTGTACTTTGTTTTATTTGGCGTTTTTGTGGTGCGTTTGCGGTATGAGTGATATTGTGGAGACTAAAGGCACGCAGTCAGATCAAATTAAACGTAACCCGTATGATGGAATTATAAATTAATTGTGATACAAAATGTAGAAAAAACATACAATCGCGAAGTCGCAAGGAAATTCGATATTGATGAATCCTGTATTCGACGATGGAGAAAACAGAAGGAACGACTTTTAAATGCAAATACTGCGCGACGAGCTTTCGCGGGACCTCAAGTTGGGCGTTTTGTAGCGGTAGAGTCCAGCGTCTGTGAATACTTAACGGCTTTTAAGAAGGCAAGGACTCCCTGTCACTAGACATGTTTTAAAATTAAAAGCTTTAGAAATCGCAGAAGAATTAAAAGTTTCCGGTTTCAAAGCCAGCTTCGGGTGTAAAAGACGAATGATGCGGTGAAATGGATTTGCGCTTAAATGACGTACATCACTTGCGCTAAAACTACCGAGTGACTACGAAGAAAAACTCCCCAGCGGTTTGTCATTCATTTACGCAAGAAGCATAATTATTCACTTGAACACATGGGAAATGCCGATGAAACGCCCGTATTTTTTATTTTTTATTTACGTATATTTACTGTGGACCAAAACGGAACCAAATCTGTAACAGTAACGATTACGGGAAATGAAAAGTTACGTGCCACTGTAATGCTTGCTGTATTAGCTGATGGACGAATATTTCACAGTGAAATAAGATGCATATCAGTGTATATTGTTCAGTGTTAGTCGTCGTGATGTCTTCCACTGAACGTGTGCGATGCCTGTGTCAACGACAACGCAAAGACAGGGATCGTGAAGAATTAAATGAATTCTTGATGAATACTCCGTTTTCATCAAATACAATCGAAGATGAGAAAATGTGCGTGTTTCAAAACAAGAAGAAAAGAAACGAAAGAGTGCTCCGATAGCCAAGCAATATCGCCAGAACAGGAGAGTCTGCAGTTTATGCACATTATATGTTTCAAAAGCCTAAAAACATTATCATGCTTTGATGTTTCAGTTTTTTTTTCTGTCAAATTCTGTCCATTAAATCCGAAGTCCGTTAAACCGAGGTCCGTTAAATCGAGGGTTTACTGTATTACGTTCTCAAATAACAAATACAAAAAACAAGATTTAAGACAGATGCCTTCTCCTTTACATTACCATCTTTACCAAGACTGGACTCCAGTCAACACTACTTTACTCCTTTCCATCACAAGAGAAAAATATAGATTCTTATAGGCTACTAAACTCATAACACGTAAAACAAAATTTTTAACTTTTCAAAAGCAACAATAATTATTTCTCTCCCTATTCATCTAAAATTCAACACAACTTATTCATGGCAGATTCTAACTATTCAACTCTATTTATCCTGCTTTACTGATACTCATTTTCTTTACAACAGAATCAGAACTATATTTTTTGTAGGTTTAATACCAATATCAACATTATTTCTTCAATACTTAACTTAGTTACCGTTGCTGCTAATCATTCCTATTACCATATAACAATAAAACATTAACATTAAACATTAACATTGTTACATTTAACTGAATAATTCACATTTAAAATGTGTATAAAACATTGATACACCTTACTACTTGAACTTCCTATTTACTCTTAACAATTCTCTTATGCCAACTTTTAATTATCATTTGTTGTGACATTAGATTCTATAAAAATTTTCAAATTTATTATTAACCTTCATATTACATGCCTTCCATTGATTATTACATTCCTACTATGAACTTTCTCTATCTAACCTTTTCATCAATTAATTTGGGTGACACCGTTATTCACTATAATCTCATTTCTTATATCTAACCTTACTCACCTTTCTTCCTTCTAACAACCACTACTAACAAGCAGATTTACATATTATGGCACCAATCTCTCCATAATAACCCCCTTCACGCCACTTTCTCTCTAATTTATTAATATACACTAACATTTCATTATCACATTTTACTCCCATTAAAATCTCATTATCACTACCAATATTTACACCATTATTTTCTAACATCATATTCTTAATTATATCATTGTTATTACCTGTGAACTCATTATTCAAATCATCATTGCTACTCACCTTGTTGTCTTTATTTTTATTCAATTTATTTATTTCTCTATTATTCTCTACCTCCATTTCATCTAAACGTGCATGTATTTCATCGATTCGTTTATTAAAGTTAACGTTTCATTTTCCGATTTAATTGAATTTCTCATCAAATTGGTTAAACTTATCATTAAAATTATTTTTAATTTCAATAAAATTATTTTCTGTTGGTTAAATTTTTCATCTAATTTAGCATTCTGTTCCTGAAATTTATCGTTAAAGTTATTTTTCTGCTCGTTAAATCTTTCATTCAACTCATTACTTTGCATTTTCATTAATTGGAACAAGTCATCTAATGATACTTTACTACCGACAGGTGTTGAGTTTGCAGCGATTCCACTCATTATTACGGATTCTGTCGCTGTGTCATTTAGATTTACGCTTTCATTGTTTTCTGCCATTTTAATGAAATTTTATTTAATAATAAACTAGCGTTTATTTTGAATTGTTGCTTATAAGTTTTTTAATCTATAATCAACATAACCTAACCATTGCTATAACCTTTTACGTGTTATGCTACGAATCATTTCACCACCCACTCTGTTTCTGAACCTGGCTTATTTTTATATAAAATAATTTTTATATAAAGTCGCAGTTCGGGCTGCCATTTGTACTTTTACTCTGACACTCTTCAACATATCTATAAATTGATAATGATAATTAATACTTACATGCGATTTACCGCACTTCCGGCCTGAGCACATGATACGAACATTATTTATTTTCCTAGGGTCCAGGTTCTTGTCTCAGCGAGGTTTCAGAAACAGTGTTAGTGTGAAATAAAAACTCTGACAACGGTTTTAGTGGCATGAATATTCTGTTTAATAAACTTGAATTTGCATAATTTTATAATTACAAGATCAAAATGGCGTCTTATATAAAACCTAAACAAAATGGCGTCTACAGCTACTTCCGCCAATGATATTTATTCGTTATTTTCGTTCCTTCTTTTTAATACTTAATTTGTGGCATTAACATTTTGCTAATCTATAGTTTTTCGAATTTACTTATTTTACTTAGATGATACTACTCATAAACCAATGCCTCACATTTCTTTAAATATGCCGGCACGTCCATGCTACCATGCGTTCACACACACACACACACACACATTTACAAAGTTACATTTTTATTTTATTTCAACTTTGAGCTCATATTAATAAAAGTTGGATTAATTTAAATTTGGACTTCCCTGAGGTGTAGACTTGAAGTTCTGGTCGTGAGTTTCACATTTGTTGATAGATGTTCGGCCGAGATTTCCTTGTTACTTTAGTTTTCTCTTCCTTTAGCACTGACCCTAAATTTGCATTTTTAAACTGGTATTCACTGATTGAAAGTCATATATGTATTGACTGCTGCGTTATAATTTACATTTTACTGGTTTAAATCATTTTTGCTGGCATTAGTTGCCGGCGAAGTTTTTACAGCGTGTTGACGCCTTGGCTGTAGTATGAAAACTGGGGAGAGCAATTGGTACAATGTATGCAAATAGAAGTGTTATGACGTCATTATTCCATTGTTTTATTCGGTTTACGTCATGGTTTTCCGTCATTGTGATTACGTTTCGGACATTATTACTGCCGTTTCAGTCTGATTTTTAAATTGCTTTGCGCACATCGCTGCCAATACGCACGTAGGCCTTGACCTTGAGTCGAACTGTACAGATGAAATTGCGTCGTGTTTTATATCTCTCAGGAAGCCAACCTAACCATCTTTAATATATGAAAATTACAATAAAATATCTCTTTAGGGCAAATAAATCTGAAGACGGACTTTTGTACCGTCACAAAGTCGATTATAAACTGTTATTTGTGATAATTAAAGTTGCTGATTAGTGACTTAATTGGTGTCTTGTATTTTTCTTTTCCACTGTACCATACGACAATCAAGTAGACCGTCGTAACAAAAATATTTATGGCATGTCAGTGTACCACTGTTTTAATTTATGTTTTTGAATGTTTGAATTTTCTTTACACTGTTTTCTATGAATGTGAAGGTTCACCATTCCTTTACATTGTTTCTACCAGTGCCATTATTATCTGTGTTTCTTTCTAGATTAGTTCTTTAGTTCTAGGAACCAACTTTATGAAGAAAATTATAGAACTATTATAATACTATTTAATATTAGAACTATTATAATACAGATATTATATATCTGTTTGAATGTGTCATCATCGAAATGCACTATTTTGTCATTCTAAGACCTGACAAAACAGATATTCTGTTGACAGTTTTATTATTATAATCGTTATATCCTTTTAAACATTACAAAAAAAATTCAGTGACATTTACCTGTATATTAACAATTTTTCCAAATTTTGAAAAGTGATTATTCAGATGAGTGATGTTGTTGAGTTCAATAGGAACTTTTTTCAACTGCAATGAACAGTTTCCTGTAGTCATGCCAGACTTGTGCACTGGCTGTCGTCTGGGACCCAGCCGACTAAAATCAAACTGTTGCTGCTTCAGTGGATGAGTAGCACAATTCTATACAAAAATTAACTTACATTATTAAAATGACTAATTGCTTACCAGACAAAATACGTAATAGAATGAGGGCAGTCATGATACCTAAAATGAAATTTTTGTAATTATTTAAATTTTGATATTAAAAAAAAACATCTTTCATATGAAATACATAATAAACAATACTACACATCAGGCCTTAAATAGCAAAGACTAATCATGTTTCGCTGATGTTTGACTGTTTGACCTACATGTAGTGCAAATTTGAGTCCAGTACATATAATGAAATTTGTTGAGAAGTCTATTATATGTAAACTACCACAGTTAAAATTAGCCAAGCACCCACAAAAATGCATTTACATCCAATACAATTAAACTAAAATTATTTGAACAAATCACTTTTGTGGTAGTTTACAGTCTATTTTATTGTGGAGAGGTATTGACAGTTCATCAGATGTCATTGGCATGTTGCCAAACCTGTCTGTTAACCAGTCTGGCACGCATGTTTTTATATACTTCGATTGAAAATAAATATTTTGAAAAATGTCTAAACAAAATAGGAAAACTGTTGGCTTCCTGATCACTTTTCTTACTAGTCTAATATATATATATATATATATATATATACTCTTATACATACTAATAATAAACTTCTTACTAGTCTTTAAAATTATTTTGTTATTTAGGCCTAGTTATTATAGTACTGCAGTTTTGGTGGATATATAGTGGTTCTTACTGTAGACTTCCTTTCCAGTGTTTTCTTCATAATTATTTTTTTGAGCACAGTACTAAAGTTCACAATTGAACTGGGTCATAATTTTTCTTCTTCTGTGCAATTGCAGAAGCTTTTAGTCTAAATTATTATTTAGAATTTTGGTACCAGACAGCTTTTTTTTAATATTTTGCTGTAACAATGCTTTTAAATTATATTTAAATAACTGCTACAAGCCGTGTATACTTTAAATACATAACATTTGCAAATCAAGTTAAAGGCATTTTTGTTGTTTGTTCACTGCTACCTGTAATTAAAGAATGTTGATGCCGTAATGAATTTCAACATTTTTCTTTTTTTTTTGTTTTTTTAACTCCTAAATTTCATTCTCAAAGTTCTAACATGACTAGTCTACATAAACTGCAACATACTTTTTTGCATAATGTGCAGTTGCAACCATTTCAATTCTTGGAAGTAACTTTCTCAAAATAATTCAAAATTGCAAGTTTCAGTTTCCTGAGCTTCACCAAAAAAAATAAACACAAGGCAGCAGTTTTTTTTTTTAATATCTTCATATTTCATAGTTAAACCTATGAAAGCTATTATTGATAATAGCTTTTATTATTAATAATAATAAAGCTATTATTGATAAAAACTTTTTGTTTGGTCTACTAAAGAATGTTATATCTAGGTTCCACTGTATTTCCAATCTATAGACCTGATGACAGATTTGCAACAAGTGCTTAGAGATGCACAGTGGACAAACATCTTGTTGCGAAGTTAACAGATTTTCAGTCATTTTGCACATTCACATAACAGTATTGTACAGTGTCTCATAGTATGAAAATCAGCTGCAACAAGGCTGATGAGAACATTAGAAACAGTGTGTGACAGGAAGAAAGAGTTTGTGTGTGAACATGATGGTTACTGCATTGTTATTCCACTGTCTCCCCTCTCTCCTCTCTGAACAGTTTACGCTATACTTGTAAATAGGGGTAATTTTTTGGCGGGTTTGGCACAATCCACCACTTTAGAAAGACTGTCCAGTTTCTACCATCTTATCTAATATTAAATTCACTACCTTGTTTCATCTTTCTCTATTAAAGGCCTTTTCTCAGCCCATAAACACAGACTGATTGCTTTCCCTCTATATGTATCTCTCACTATTCATTCCAATCTATCCAAAAGCATCTCTAATGCCCATTCTTCCTCTAAAACCAATTTATTCCTCTCCTATGTTCCCATATATTTTTGTCATTAACAGGCAAAATTCATTATTCTTAACAGGATTCTTGCACCAAATTCTTACACCTAAGATATTCTGTGCACACTCTGTGCCCTGATAAAAACTGTATAATGCAAGGAGCACCACATGTTAGTTTAATATTACATTATAATACAATTGTAAAAAAACATAAATTTGCTTATAATTAACAAATTACGTAAGAACATGTAAGTCTGTTTTCAGTTGTTGTGTGCATGTGCTTACTGCCCACAACAATAATAGGTTTAAATATTGTTATACGAGGGCTGTCCAGAAAGTAAGTTACGTTTCAGTGTGGGAGGCGATGGGGTGGGGCTAGTGCCAACATCTTGGTGACACTGGGTGGCGTGACTCAGTACGCATCCAGCTGGGGCTGGTATAGGTCTGTGTTGTGTTTCCATGCTTCACTAATAATTTTTAAAATGAGTGCTGCGATTGAAAATCCCGCGAGCTGTGAAGTGCGTTCAGTAATACGATTTCTGCACGCAGAAAACTGCAGACCGGTGGACATTCATCGGCAACTGTGTGAGGTGTATGGGAAGAATGTTATGAGTGAGGGGGGAGTAAGGCAGTGGTGTCTTATGTTTAAAAATGGCCGCACCAATGTGCACGATGATGAGCGGAGTGGCCGGCCGAGTGTTCTTACTAACAAGTTGGTGGAGAAAATCAATTAAAAAATCTGTGAAAATCGCCGCTTTATGATTACTGAGCTATCACATGAGTTTCCTCAAATTTCACGTAGTTTGCTTCATGAAGTTGTCACGATAAAGCTTGGTTACCATAAGTTTTGAGCGTGATGGATCCCGAAAATGCTTACAGAAATGCACAAAAACCAGCGGATGGCATCAGCATTGTCATTTCTTGATGCCTACGACAAGCATGGTGATTCTCTACTGGACCGTATTGTAATGGGGGATGAAACCTGGGTTAGGTACGTTAATTGTGAAACAAAAAAATCAATCCATGGAATGGGGCCATACTCGCTTGCCCAAAAAACCGAGGAAGTGTTTGCAGACCTTGTCAGCAAGGAAAATGATGGTGACACTTTTTTGGGACAGAAAAGGGGTTCTCCTGGTAGAGTTTATAGAACAGGGTACCACAATCAACTCCGAGGTTTACTGTGAAACCTTAAAAATATGCAGAGAGCAATCCAAAACAAGCGACACGGTAAGTTGAGCTCCAGGGTATTGTTCTTCCACAACAACGCCCGACCGCATACAGCAACACAAATGCAAAAACTTCTGGGAAAGTTTGGATGGGAGATTGTAATGGGACAAAATTGGTGTACCTAAATGTATGTAATAATTTTATAAAACCTATTGTTAGAGATGTGTTGGAAGTTATAACAAAGCGTAGGTGAGTCACAGAAAAGGCCCGTGGCTGACGACAATATTCAACAGCGACACAACAACGGAGTAGAGGAATTTGACGGCCTTCTAAGGTGAGGAATTTTGCTAATTACCATCACGTGACCTGTGAGCCACACAGCTCCATGTGCTTCAAACGATACATAGAGTTTCCGGTGACGAAGGACTACAAAAAGCTTCCGGGCTCGAGGGCGAGAGGCAAGTAGGTGAACCGCTTCAAACCAGTTCCAAAGGCAGAAAAAATGAATCAGTGTACCTATGCCATGCCAATTTCTCGCCCCTGTCTTACATTGTCCAGCATACGAGATACACGTGCATAATACAGTAGTGGCCTCGGGCGTTTTTGGTAGGCCGAAAATGCTACAGTAGGCCTACCAAAGAGTGTATTGAAATGTAATACAGCAGTAAACAATTTTACAACAGTATTAACAGTTTTTAAAACGAGTATTGTGATAATTCAGTGAAAAAGGGTTGACCAACATAGTATGCAACATCTGGGAACACGTGCAGATAAGTACAGTGACAAAACAAATTTAACTAGCCAAAAGTGAAGTAAAGTTTATATAATAAAACATCAATAACCAAATAAGAGCTCAATAAAAAGGGGGGTTAAAAAGATATGTAAAGAGAGTGAGAGAGTGCATGAGAGTATAAAGAGAAAGAACAAAGTACTGGTTTGCGCCATTATAATTAGTGCCTTATAATTTTGTTTGAATAATTTTTTGTGTTATCAATGTTTGAGTAGTAATTTTTGTTCAGTAATTTTTGGTTTGCATATAAAGAAAATAAAATAGATTTCTGTGCTACAATAACCATGTGTTAAGTGTAATTATTACACCGAATTACCATACCCTATTCTGTGCCAAAGGCTCGTCTAAATGAACTTGGAAGAGAGTTTTTATTTAAGGGATTTAATCAGTATCTAAATTATTTAATGGGAAGAGTGTAAAAGGTTTATACATTTCCTTCTCCAAATGTATCGGCGGCCCTGTAAGCTTTGTGGGATTTTCGGTGTTTAAGGTAAGTTCATAAAAAGATAGTAGTCAACGGGGTAAGTAAAGTAAAGCAGTATAGTATTGTCTTGTATGTTTTTTGTAATGTTATAACCGTTACAAGATTTTCAATCATCCCCCATACAGCCCTGATCTGGCACCGAGCGATTATCACCTGTTCATGCATATGAAAAAGTGGCTGCCAACACAGCGCTTTGAAGACGACGAAGAGCTGAAGGCAGGCGTTAATGAATGGTTGAAATCGCAGGCAGCAGATTTTTACGATGAGGGCTTTCAAAAACTCGTAAATCGTTACGACAAGTGTTTGAACTTGAATGGAGACTATGTGGAAATATAGTCTAAGAATGTAGTTCTCAACTGTGTAAATAAAAAAATTTGTCTTTCGTTTTTTTTATTTATTTATTCTAAACCCTAAGTTACTTTCTGGACAGCCCTCATATCATAACATACGAAGCAAAAGAAGCCAAGAGAAAACAATAAAAGGTGAATCATTTAGAATGTTGTTTGCTGCCTTCACAGGCAAGTGAATTGTTGTGAATAGATTTCATATTATGAATACAAAACCAAAAACACCATATAAAATAAAATTTACTGACCACACACGGTGGTATAATTATAAATGAATAGACAAGATGATTTCAGTTTGCTAACTACATGAATGTGAGAGCTGTATAAGAAAATTTGGCAAGATTTAGAGATGATTATAGTGATCAACACATACAACTGAAGTGACTATCTGTTATAATAGTTGAGAGTTTGTAATCAGTTAATTACTACAAAAGTAATGTGAACTGTGAATGGTGTATATTAGATTATGGTTCGTGATTGCTCTACTGTCTCTGGAATACACATTACACCCCACCAACTACTCAACTACTTTCCTTAATTGTTTCTTATGATTAAATGTTAGTTTTCTTTTTTTTTATACAAAGTGCACACAAATTGGTTTACTGACCTCTTCACTGAAGTCTGCAGGTAACTGTCTCTTCAGCTGATTAGGCTGATTATAATTTACTTCATGTACAGGAACGCTTATCAGTTCTCTTTGAACAACTGGTGGTGCTGGTGTCATATATTGCAAACTTCCACGCATTGCTGGAAGGCCCCTTTGAATACCTCCTCGTGCTCCACGTAAACCTGGTCTTCCTCCTATGTAAAATATTGAACAATATGTTTATTTCTTCACACACACACACACACGCACACACACACACACACACATCCATACGTGCACACATACGCACACGCACATACACCACACACAATTTGTATAGTTAACCTTCAAGTGAGCATTAATAATCGCACTCAACTGGATGTGTTTTGCTTAATTTGTACGTTAATCCTGCAAATATGTTACCTAATAGATGACAGGGTTTGCATGGGTTTGTCAAAAATATGAAAATATTTTATTGTACATATTTTTACAAATCAGACTGCAAGTAAATATAGACTAGTCTTTGACAACGAGGAGTACAGTAAAGAAGATTCAATTTTCAATTTGATGTGACTAGTCAAATCAGTTTGTCTGATATACACAAATTACAAAAAAATAATTTTTGACAAATAAGTAGTTAGAAAATAATAATAGCCACTGATGGTATCTATAATTATACAATGCATCCAGGTGTGTCTGTAATTATTAATACTGATTTTCATGTTCACTGCAAAAATCTACATAAATACTAATATAATGCTCAGTGAAATTTGCTTAATAAAACATTATACAACAAATAAATAAATTTCAAAAGAACTATTATAGTGTGTGTGAAACTGGATTTTTATGTCTAAATAACTCCTTGTACGATTACAGTTTTCAATAATCTTGATTACATCTTTTAACCATTTTCCCATACTGTTCATACTTTTAACATTTTGTCACCGGACAAAAACTAAGAGTTGTACAATTGTCACCATTTGTCATGCGACAAGCCTGTTGTCCAGTGACAATTTGCAAAAACTACATTTTTACAAACAAGTTTTTTTTGTTTTCAAACATCAGTGTTAACTCTTAAAAATTACGCAACAATGTTTACTGAATTCTGCATGAAAAAACTAAAAATGAAATAATATTAATTCCCATTGTTTATTAAGTATTCAAAACGTATAGTTTACGCGCGCGTGCGCGCACACACACACACACACACACACAGAGAACCCAAAGAGATATACACGCTTGTTACAATATACCCATTAGCCAATGAAATGCTGTAATAACTAGAACACCTAACCACAGAAACCAACATATTTGTCAACATGCTAAACTGATACACACTGGATTATTGCTGTACCCAATCCTTTTCACAACTTCTTCAACTGAACCATTTTTATACCGATAATAAGTTTGTAACAAGGATACACTCACTATGTTGTGAGTAGCAGTTGAAAGACACTGTTGTTAGGACTTTCAACCACTACATACAGCTTCTGAGGATGATCCCAGATTCTACGGATCAAACCTTCATGCAAAAACTATTACGATGGAAGCAATATAAGTAGAGGATTGTTATTATCTCCTGCTTTTCAAAACAGATCCACAGTAAATACAGTAAACCCTCGATTTAACGGACCTCGGTTTAACGGACTTCGGATTTAACGGACAGAATTTGACAAAAAAAAAAAAAACTGAAACATCAAAGCATGATAATCTTTGTGCATAAACTGCAGACTCTCCTGTTCTGGCGATATTGCTTGGCTATCGCAGCATTCTTTCATTTCTTTTCTTCTTGTTTCTTGTTTTGAAACACGCAAATTTTCTCATCTTCAATTGTATTTTATGAGAACGGAGTATTCATCAAGAATTCATTTAATTCTTCACGATCCCTGTCTTTGCGTTGTCGTTGACACAGGCGTCGCACACGTTCAGTGGAAAACATCATGATGACTAACATTGAACAATATACACTGATATGCATCTTATTTCACTGTGAAATATTCGTCCATCGGCTAATACAGCAAGCATTACAGTGGCACGTAATTTTTCATTTCCTGTAATCTTTACTGTTACAGATTTGGTTCCCTTTTGGCCCACCGTAAATATACGTAAATAAAAAATACGGGCGTTTCATCGGCATTTCTCATGTGTTCAAGTGAATAATTATGCTTCTTGCGTAAATTAATGACAAACCGCTGATACTGTAGGAGTTTTTCTTCGTAGTCACTCGGTAGTTTTAGCACGAGTGATGTACGTCATTTAAGCGCAAATCCATTTCGCCGCATCATTCGTCTTATACACCTGAAGCTGGCTTTGAAACCAGAGACTTTTAATTCTTCTCAATTTCTAAAGCTTTTAATTTTAAAACATGTCTTGTGACAGGGAGTCCTTGCCTTCTTAAAAGCCGTACGTATTCACAGACGCTGGACTCTACTGCTACAAAACGCCCAACTTGAGGTCCCGTGAATGCTCGTCGCGCAGTATTTGCATTTAAAAGTCGTTCCTTCTGTTTTCTCCATCGTCGAATACAGGATTCATCAATATCGAATTTCCTTGCGGCTTCGCGATTGCATGTTTTTTCTACATTTTGTATCACAATTAATTTATAATTCGCATCGTACGGGTTACGTTTAATTTGATTTGACTGCGTGCCTTTAGTCTCCACAATATCACTCATACCGCAAACGCACTACAAAAACGCTGAATGAAAACAAAGTACAGATAAGCGATGTTGTCGCTGTTACAATAGAAAACCACAGTCAGTTTAGAAACATGTTACTCACACCCCCTCTACTCATCCTTTGTCTTGCTGCCTACAGAAGGGTGCGAGCACACGCGTACGCACTTAGACTTTATCTTCCTATTCTTTCTTCAGTTTGCTGTCAAAACATTCGGTTGCAGTCATAAATCATAATGCCAGAGTTAACTACAGCCAGGCAAACTGCTGTTGCTTAGGCAGTAAACAACTTATAGATACCAAAAGCATTTGTCCCGCCAGAAGTCAGGTATAACTTCGAATTTCGTTAGCGCGCGAATGCAAGCCACAGGCCAAATTAGTGACCATGTTTTTAGGAGAAAAAGTGCGGCTTGTATTCAGAACAATACGGTATTTGCATGATATTAATAGTATTAAAATTTCAAGTGTTATAGGCCTATTTGATTTAAATATATCCTCAAAAAACAAAATTTGCGATTTAACGGACTTTCGATTTTATGGACACCCCTCAGCCCCAATTAGTCCGTTAAATCGAGGGTTTACTGTACGTTCATCTCGCTGCAAATTCTTAGATATAACTTGGCCACATAATCTGGCACGCAAAGTTCATTTAATGCAATTATATTATACTAACATCTCAATGGCAACAGTGAAGAAACTCTATAATTCCTATAAAGCTACTGAAGCTACTATACAATAACATATGTATGGATAAAATATACCCAACATTAATAAATAAAATTATTGTGAAAGTGCACATGTATGTGCACATATTATAAGTAGACAACAGCAATGTCAAACATTGCACTGAAAAACAAAGCATTTCACTCAGATGGCATCATTCATTTTTTTCACGGTTAAGTGTTAAACACAAGAAGACAATACAATACATGTACAAAAAAGACAATACAAAAAAGTAGTACAAAAATACAACAAAATGTTTAAGTGGATTAAAAATCATAAGATAATCATAAGTGGATCAATCCCGCTGGTGTTATGCTACTGGTTGATCAACAGATTCTAGTGAAATGTGAACTGAAAACTTCAGAAACATGAAAATCATACTGCTATGCAAACAAGAATATCTATTCAACAATATCTGTACTATCAGAAATCCCAAACTGTTAGCTGCCAAGAAGGTATAGATGTTCATTTGATAGATAAACATCATCGAAATCCATCATATCAGACATTACATTCCCATGACATATAGATACGAGGTCTGACACAAAAATAACGTGACTGATGCTGTAATTTTTTTTATTTACCTGATATGTACAATTACTGGTGGTTGCCTTCAAAGTAGGACCCCATTGAGTCCACACACTTCTGCATACGTTCCTTCCACTGCTCAAAACATTTCTGCATATCGCTTTCCATCAGGCTACGCAGGAGCTCTGCCATTTTCGCCTGTACTTCTTCCACCATTGAAAACTGGGTCCCTTTTAGCATAGACTTGATTTTGGGGAATAGGAAAAAAATCGCACGGTGCTAAATTGGGGGAATACGGAGGATGTTCAAGGGCTGTGATGTTTTTACTGGCCAAAAATTGTTTGACTGATAACGCATTGTGGGCAGGCACATTGTCCTGGTGCAAGTCCACCCATTCTTCCACAATTCAGGGTGCTTCTTTCTAACACATTCACGCAATTTTTCCAAAACTTGTTTATAATATTGTTGGTTAACTCTTTGACCACTGGGTACCCATTCTGCCATAACGATGCCCTGGATATCGAAGAAAATGATAAGCATTACCTTGAACTTCGAACGACTCGTGTGCTTTTTTTGCTCTTGGGGAAGATGGTGTTTTCCAATACATTGATTGCCACTTTGTTTCTGGACCGTACATGAATATCCACGTCTCATCAGCTGTAATAACAATGGGCTCTCCATCAATCCGTTCCAAAAGGTCACAACAAAATTCTGTTCTCCTTTCCTTCTGTTTATCTGACAAAACTTCCGGCACCATTTTTGCACACACCTTCCTCATGTTCAACGCTTCTGTTAAAATGCGTCGAACACTTTCTCTGTCCATATGCAACATTTCAGAAACAGCACGGACACTCAACCTTCAGTCTTTTCGTATTGTGTCAGGAACGTTTACGTTTTCGTCAATTGTTGCTGTGTGTGGTTGGCCTGGACAGTCGTCATCTTTCACGTACTCCCTGCCTTCTAAAAATCTTATGCCATTCAAAGACACGTGCACGTGACAAACATTTATCACCATAAGCTTTCAACAATATTTGGTAAGTCTCTGTTGCCGACTTTTTAAGTTTCACGAGAAACCTGATGTTAACGCACTGATCACTTTTCGTATCCGACATTTTCCGGCGAAGCGTAAAAACACGACTGTATTCAACTGCTCTCTCACTGCGACTGAGTCAACCGAGCGACTTGTAATTTGTCACCGACTGAGTCAACCTAACGACTTGTAATTTGTCACCGCGTAACAATACAGTTTAAGGTCGAACACAGTGCACGCACAATACAACACGATAAGTAGTTCCTTAGTAATGCTAACAGTCTCGTTATTTTTGTGTCAGACTTCGTACACTTTGATTACATATGTGAATTATGCTCCACGTTCATGTTCATAGATTCATGTTTTCCCACTGATAGGTAGTTGCACTTAAGTACTAAATTGTTGAGATATGTAGTGTTGAGGTGATAAATGTTCATTTGCGAGTAGCTATAACTTCACAGCAACAGTGGTAAACCAAATGATGCACAAAAATTATGCTTGTAGCAGTGTTATGTCAGAGCTTGATGTGCACTGATAAGATTCTTAAGAAACATACAATGAAAATGTTGGAAAAAAATGTCATTTATGGGCTCCAAACTACAAGATTACAAGCGATGAAAGCTGTACAATTTATTTACAATAAAACGTAGAATGGTAATGCTTGTTTCCATACACAGCAGTTTACTCAAAGCATACGTAACTGTACTAGACATTGGGCACATTACATCACGAGTTCAAGTGATCATCAATGTACTACCTTCAAGTCACAAGATATTTACGATCTCTTTCAGTTGAATTTGCAGAGTCAACAGAATCCTTTGGCTCTAAAGGAACATACTTCCTAAATTTACAGTCAATGGAAAGTCTATAATCTTTAAACATTAAACATAACTGACTGAAAATTTGTTTAGTTCTATTAATGTTTACAGCATATGGCATGGGCCAGCACAGTGTTAATGTTTGAGACTCACAATCTCAATGGCTGCGCTGCAGTTGTGAGATCAAGTCAAGGTCACAATTTGGTCTGCTGCCCACCCCTATCACAACAGGTAAATAATATGCCTGGCACGTCCAGTCTAGAAAAGTAACAAAGACACACTTACACTACATATGCACACACATACAAACAAGAATGTGCTCTCTCTCTCTCTCTCTCTCTCTCTCTCTCTCTCTCTCTCTCTCTCTCTCTCTCTCTCTCTCTCCACCATATGGCTCACCACTGCATATGGTTACTAGATGGCTGATTTTCTCTGGTGGTGGAGGTGGCGGAAGAGATGTATCCGCCACCTCCACCACAGAGGGGCAGGGCCAGGATGCACAACAGACCACAGGCCTAATGCTTTGAAGAGAGAAGAAAAAGATGATGATGTTTGCAGCACTTGCTGGTGGGGCAAAGCTTCACTTATGTAATATTGGAAAGTAAAACAGTGATCAAAAGAATGTATGTCACATGGTTGTAGTAAGTTCTCATAAAAAATTACTTACTAATAACAAAACTGATGAAGAGTTGGCTGAGTGTAGTATGAAAAAGGCGAATAGTACCACTACTGAAATAAAGTAGAATACTTTCCTCTTGTATGTTCAAGGGACGCTTATCTAAATTTGAAAGTTAATATGCTACTTGAATACAAATTGTGTTAATATTCTCAAGCAGACTTCCACGGTCGATGTCCATTTCTGTTTTTAAAGTCTTCTCCTGATATAGACTCCGCCAAAAATGTCTCGTACTACAAATGTCTCTAGCCAGTCTACTAGAAGACAACACACACAGGAAAATTTAAAATCCTGAATAAAGGAGACTACTGTGGATCTGATACAATCATCAACCAACTTTCCGGAACATACAAAGAAATATCTTTTAGTTTCATATCTGATAACGCCATTTCTCTATGATTTGCCAAAAATCCATGAGCCAGGCATCCCACTACGACCAACAGTCAGTGGCAGTGCGATTGGTTCAGCTACTCACCCCATAGCCAAACTCACTGAAGAAGAATTACAACCCTTTGTGGGAAAGACAGCCTCATTTATTAGGGATTCAGTGGACTTCGTAAGGAAAATGCGTTCCTTAACATTGGGTCAGGGAGACATTTTAGTTAGCTTTGACAACATCTCACTTTTCATAAACATTTCAGTAGATGACACCTTAAAGGTTATTGAACCTCTACTGGTGCCTGATTTATACCACTTAGCTTCAGTGTGTCTCAGTCAACATATTTTTACTGGAATGGCATACATTATGAAGAATTACAGGGATCAGCTATGGAGTCACCACTCTCCAGTTGTAACCAATATTTACTTAGAGGAATCTGAAAGACTAAAGAGGAATTGGATTCAGTGAGGCTAAATCCTACACAATTTTACACATATTAGACAATAGCTTTGTTATCAGCTCTCACAGACATGAAGAACTACAGGCTTTCTTCCAGAATCTAAACTCGACACATAATTCCATTTAGTTTACTATGGAAGTGAAAGTGAATACAGATATTCCTTTCTTATATGTACTTATATAATGGAAACCGGATGGATCTCTGAGTCATAGGGTGTACAGAAAACCTACCAATACTGATAGATACTTTCATGCAACTTCTCACCATTACTGGCCACAAAAGCACGCAATTATCAACACCCTTTTCCACAGAGCAAATAGTGTCTTTGATGATGATCATTTTCCGGAGGAGAAAAAGCACGTATCAGATGCTCTTGAGAGGAATGGCTATAAGATGAATGCTATACATACAGCATTTAAGAAGACTGACAACCCTTCAGGGACACCTACAGCAGAAGATAATAATCATAGAGCATTCTTACCATATGAAAAAGTTACCACAGACAAAATTAGCAATATCCTGATATTAAAACATGGTGCTGACCAAAATATGGTATTAAAACAGTTTTTCAACCACATACGAAGCTGACTCAATTTTTAAAACCAATCAAAGATAGAATCCTGTTCTATAAAATAGGTTAATTACCTTCTGTCAACGTTTCTTAAAATCCTTTTAGGATAACTCGAGTTTCGACACCATTTGGTGTCATCATCAGATCAGATATGAATTAGGTCAAAACATTTTGATGCATATACATCTCGTCAGATATTAAAAAAATTAAAAACAACACATAACATTACATAAATAATAAATAAACTATATCACAACAAAATAACATTACAACAATAAAATATAAAAACAATGCGGCCGCAAACGAACCTGTACAGGAACGCCCCCACGGTAAGACTAATCAATGCCAGTTTGACCTTGGTTCAATTTTATCGATCTGATATAGCCAATTTCTCGTTCTATAAGATCGATTCTATTAAATAAAACATTATTGGTATGTATTGCTTTTTCATTTAGGACACGATTGTGATCCTTCTTTATGGCTTTATATATCTCGAATCTTTCAAGGGTGTCCAGCTTTAGTGACTTTTTACATTTATGTAGGATATCTAAATTATCATTAATACTCTTTATATTATGGTTATATGAGCTCAAATGTTCTGCAAATGTAGATCTTGTTACATTTGACTTGGAGCTTGGGATATGTTCTTTATAGCGTAATTTGAAAGAACGACCTGTTTGTCCTATATAGAACTGTGTGCAATCAGAACAATTAAGTCTATATACACCAGTACCATCAAATATATCGGAAGGTATATTTTTGTTAGTAAATGTAAGTTTTTTCTCAAGTTTATTACTTGCCTTTGAGGCCAAAGTAATATTATGCTTTTTTAATTGGTTTGTTTAAAATATGGTATAGATTTTCACCATATTCTATAGCAATGTATTTGTTTACTTTTTCTTTGGATACATCAATATTTATTGGTTTATTTTGTTTTTTATTAATTATTCTGTCTACTATATGACTTTTGTATCCATTGGCTAATGCTATGTGTTTGATAATGTTTAGTTCATTGTTATAATCATCCGTAGATAAGGGCAATGCCAGCAATCTATGAATCATACAGTTGAAAAAAGCCATTTTATGTGAAATAGGGTGATACGATGAGGCGTGAATAGCATGATCTGTGATTGTTGGTTTTCTGTAAATATTATAGTTAATTTTATTATTTATTTTAGTTAAAGTTAAATCTAAAAAATTAATTTTATTATTCATTTCAGTCTCTAATGTGAATTGTAAATCATTTGTAATAGTATTCATATATTTTTTAAGCATTTCTAATTGTCTGCAATATTAGAAATGCTTAAAAAATATATGAATACTATTACAAATAATTTACAATTCACATTAGAGACTGAAATGAATAATAAAATTAATTTTTTAGATTTAACTTTAACTAAAATAAATAATAAAATTAACTATAATATTTACAGAAAACCAACAATCACAGATCATGCTATTCACGCCTCATCGTATCACCCTATTTCACATAAAATGGCTTTTTTCAACTGTATGATTCATAGATTGCTGGCATTGCCCTTATCTACGGATGATTATAACAATGAACTAAACATTATCAAACACATAGCATTAGCCAATGGATACAAAAGTCATATAGTAGACAGAATAATTAATAAAAAACAAAATAAACCAATAAATATTGATGTATCCAAAGAAAAAGTAACAAATACATTGCTATAGAATATGGTGAAAATCTATACCATATTTTAAACAAACCAATTAAAAAAGCATAATATTACTTTGGCCTCAAAGGCAAGTAATAAACTTGAGAAAAAACTTACATTTACTAACAAAAATATACCTTCCGATATATTTGATGGTACTGGTGTATATAGACTTAATTGTTCTGATTGCACACAGTTCTATATAGGACAAACAGGTCGTTCTTTCAAATTACGCTATAAAGAACATATCCCAAGCTCCAAGTCAAATGTAACAAGATCTACATTTGCAGAACATTTGAGCTCATATAACCATAATATAAAGAGAATTAATGATAATTTAGATATCCTACATAAATGTAAAAAGTCACTAAAGCTGGACACCCTTGAAAGATTCGAGATATATAAAGCCATAAAGAAGGATCACAATCGTGTCCTAAATGAAAAAGCAATACATACCAATAATGTTTTATTTAATAGAATCGATCTTATAGAACGAGAAATTGGCTATATCAGATCGATAAAATTGAACCAAGGTCAAACCGGCATTGATTAGTCTTACCGTGGGGGCGTTCCTGTACAGGTTCGTTTGCGGCCGCGTTGTTTTTATATTTTATTGTTGTAATGTTATTTTGTTGTGATATAGTTTATTTATTATTTATGTAATGTTATGTGTTGTTTTTAATTTTTTTAATATCTGACGAGATGTATATGCATCAAAATGTTTTGACCTAATTCATATCCGATCTGATGATGACACCAAATGGTGTCGAAACTCAAGTTATCCTAAAAGGATTTTAAGAAACGTTGACAGAAGGTAATTAACCTATTTTATAGTCTTAATCGCTTCTGGAGGCAAGAAAAATGTTTAAATTAGAATCCTGTTCAACACTGAAGGTTTACAAAATTCCATGTAGCTGTGGAAATACAGTAGAACTTGGCTAATTCGAACGTGCATAATTCGAATTCGTGGATAATTCGAACTTTTACCGTGGTCCCTTGAATATCCTATGTAAAACCGTGCAAAAACATCGTCTGTAATTCGAACGTTTTTTTGGTTATTTCGAAATAAAAATTTTGCTCAAATTACAAAAAATCGCCTGCAGTATGGGCTAGACCACATAACAATAGAGACACGACTGGAAACAGACAAGCAGGCATCGCCCTTTGTGAACAGATGCTTGTCCTTTGTGTCAAATTTGTGGAATTGGCGCCAGTATCTCGTGATGACATGTGACTGGCTCGTGTAACGGTACCGTCCGCCATTGTCCCTTGTTCCACGCCTCATCAGTCAGCCACCCTCACTGTTGCTTTCAGTTCAGTCTGCCTGCATTCGTGGAAGGGTTAAGTCTTTTTGAGTTGAAGCTGCAAATTCATGGAAAGACCATTTGTTGCAAATGATTTCTGATACGAGACACTAAAGACATTTTTAACGTAGACGAGACGGGCTTATTCTTCAAATGCACTCCCGACAAAACACTTGCTTTTAAAGGAGAAAGTTGTAGTGACAGCAAACACAGCAAGGAGGGCATAACACTTTTATTCTGAGCAAACATGGATGGCTTGGAAAAATTGCCTTTGCTAATGATGAGGAAGGTCACCCAACCCACGTTGTTTCAAAAATGTAAAAACAAAACCAGCTGAATATGAATCAAACAATAAAGCTTGGATGACAGGTGACATTTTCGAAAGATGGCTTTTGAAAATCAACAGGAAATTTTGGAATCAAAACAGAAGAATCGTCTTGTTTGTTGACATCTGTACAGCGCACAACACTATTCCTGTGATGGAAAACGTAAAGGTTGTGTTTTTTCCTCCAAACATGACTTCAGTAGTTCAACCTATGGACCAAGGTGTAATAAAAAATTTTAAGCATTTTTACAGATGGCTTGTAGTCCAAAACATTCTGTCAGGTGCTTATTTAGATGAGCACGAAAATATCAAGATTAACATCCTTCAAGCTGCCCGCATGTGCAACAGTGCTTGGGACCAAGTTACAGAAAAAACAATTGCTAATTGCTTTCGTAAAGGTGGTTTCTGCCACATTGAGGGTGAAGAGGAGAATAAAGCTGCTAGAGAAGTCGTACCCACTGCGGATAACTGGGAAGATGTTGGATATGACGCAGGCATTCGTTACGAAGAGTTTGTAAACATGGATGAAGACTTGGCGGTGTGCGGTGAACAGACAGATGCGGAGATAGTGGCTGATGTTATGAACAAAAGAAATGGTGGTGCATCTTCAGATGAAGAAGGGGACCAGCTAGAACTTCCAGAGATACTGATTCCAATGGCTTCACAGGCATCAAATTACATTCAAGACTTGAGACGGTTTGTTGAAGGACACCAGAACGTAAGTGACGCTACTTTCCAAGCACTTGATAAACTTGAAGAGTTTACTACAACTCAGTGCATTAACTGTAAAATGCAATCAAAAGTTTCTGGCTTTTTTAAAAAACTGTAAATGCTATATTTTGTACTGAAACGTGTTTATACGTTTGTAATACATATGTATAAGGAAATACATATGTATAGAACAGAAACACATACTGAACAACAACAAATACACCGATAAAATAATATATTGGCACAGGTATGTTGATGACATTTTACTCCTTTACAACGGCAACAAAAGACAAATAGAAAATTTCCACAAATACATTAACACTATACACCATAAATTAAAATTCACACTTGAAATAGAACTAAATAATAGCATAAACTTCTTAGACCTTACAATCACCAAAACAAACAACACACACACATACAAAATATACAGGAAACCCACCACATCAGACATGGTCATACATAACTCATCCAACCACCCAAATCAACACAAACATGCAGCTTTCAACTACATGCTCCATAGGCTCACTTCAATACCCCTAAACACACATGACTACCACGATGAATTAAACACAATCAAATATATAGCAGTCAAAAATGGTTACAACCCCAAATTAATAAATAAACTACACAAACGAATCCTAAACACAAAAAGTAAAACCCATCAGACCAACAGCACACAACCCAGCAAATACATAACACTTACATACTACAATTCCAATACACACAAAATTGCAAGCACATTTAGGAAACACAATTATACAGTAGCCTACAGAACCAACAACACCATTAGAAAACACATAAATAATACTAACAAAGACACTGACACATACAGCAAAACAGGGGTTTATAAATTAAATTGTAATGATTGTCACCAATTCTACATCGGCCAGATGGGAAGATCTTTTTCTTCCAGATTTTCAGAACATTTAAAAGCCCTCACCACAAACTACATACATTCCACATTTGCCACACATTTACATAACGAAAACCACAGTTACACAAACATAGAACACAACATGGAAATATTACACTACTTACCTAAAAGTAGAAAACTAAACACAGCTGAACAATTTGAAATATACAGATATCACACACTACAACCAAACAACATATTAAATGAACAATTACATTATAAATCACATACACTATTTGATACACTGATCCAAACACACAATTTGAACCTCAGCGCCAATCCCTTCCCACCATCAACCCCCACCACACACACCTATAGTCCGTAACGGTTATTCTGTAATCGACATTCAGTATTACTCCCACTGAGGAAGAGGAACATCACCTTGAAACGTTTGGGGAAGTGACAACGAATAGTAAGTTCATACGTGAAAGTTTATATATATATATATATATATATTAATAAATTTAATAAAGTGAAAGAAGAGGATGAATCAACAAGATAATAAGGAAATTGTTTAATAAAATAACATATTGGTTTACTGAATTTCGGTTTTTGATTTGATTTTTCTACCCTTATTAAAACTTTCCTAATTCAAATTTTTGGATAATTCGAATTTTTTACTGGTCCCTTCAGCTTCAAATTAGCCAAGTTCTACTATATCTATATTGGCCAGATGGGCTGCCTGATTTCTACAAGGATCCAAGAACATGTCAGACATACAAAGAATTTAGCAGCTGAAAAGTCGGCAGTTGGTGAGCATTCAGCCACAACTAATCACATGATAAACTTCAAAGATGTATCTGTTATAAGCCGTGCAATAAGTATTATGACAAATTGTCCTAGAAGCCACAGAAATTAATAAACACAAAGATAACATCAACAGAAAAGCAGTAACACTCAGCACAATTTGGTATCCTTTACTTTCTGGCTTGACTGTACTTTCTGTTGACTGATCGCACAAATAATCTATTCGGTGTAACACCTACAGGGCAAGGTCCACTTAACCAGATCACCCACCGCCACTTCTCCATTATATAACTGAGTTTGCTTACCAGCCTCACCATCGCATAGACCTGAGGATAGTCATTGTAATACAGGTAAAACCGTCATCGTACAAGACATTTTTGATGTGATCTACACCGGACGAAGACTTCAAAAACAAATTGTGTTATTATATCTGAAGAAATGGAACTACAACTGTAAGTTCAAGAGGCGAACATGGTAAAGAAAGCAAGTCTTTGAATAGTGAGAGAATAACATTAATGTACAGTAAAGTTTTATAATTAATTTTTATACTATAAATGTAAGTTAAATATACCTACTATTTCAGTTATCATTTTTCCAAGTTATTGATGAATGAATACAGAATACAACACTTCTACAGATAATAGTAGTACATACCCAAAGGTACATACCAAAAATAATTTGTGACACGTACTTTCCTGTGGTTATTTTACAAATATATTTTCTGTACTTAATCAGTATTCCAAACTAAGAGTTGTCTTAAATTTTGAACTGTCTTATAACTAGTGAGTGTTCTTATTACAAAATGATGTTATTTTTCTCATGACTCAAGGGAATCAACTTAACTACACATTATCTTTCACTTGTATCTTACATCAAAGAATGTGTTGGATACGAGAAGAAAAACATACAACACACAAAACATACATCAAACCCACACACCACTTGTGTGTGTCACTTGTGTGTGTGTTTTACTAAATACATTAAAGAAAAATTCTCCCTAATCAGTAAATTCTCAAAATAATTTACTGACCTGCAGGTCGTGTAAAATACTGGCGTCCCCACATCCTTGGTTCCATACTGGGAGCATCTGGATTGTACTCAGCTGTAACACATCACAATCCCATTATAACATTTTACAACTGATATATGTAATCTTAAACGGCCGTCCAAGGAAAAGATGGGAAGACGCTGCCCTGCGGATGCAAGAGAGATGTTGGGAGTGCGAGGATGGAAGTCCTTTGCTACTGATAGAGAGACGTGGAGGGTCAGGATAGAGAAGGAGGTATAATTTTACTGTTATTACACACAAGTAAAAAAATAATAATTAATAAAACTGCTCAATTTCAGTTCATAACAACTAATATTCACACCTACTCTTAAGCATTTGTAGTTATGATTAGTGTTTTCTCCTTTAACATATGTCTCATATTTAGTAACATCAATTGTTTCAGTGGCTAGACAAAGTCCCTGTTAAACTTTGTACTTATAATATCTGTAATGTAATGCCGTGTGTGCGTGCAGTGACGTCATTCCCCCCGCTAACTGCTGCCAGCGTGTCTTGCATGCTCGCAACAAGCCAGTCTAATTCAGTTAACTGCTAAACTCCGAACGGGCAACAAGCCTTCAGTTCACCAGCCGCGGCTAATTATTTTCAATTCGGAATATTCCACTTCAAATTACTAGCATGATCTTCAGTGCTTAATGCACTAATACTTATGCGATCTCGGCCTCAATTCATTATCATGACTTTCAATATTTAATTCAACTTCATTTCTCAGGCAATGTATGCCGCGCTACACTGCACGTACCATGCAATCATTTTCTAGCAACATTCAATAAACAGTTAATTCAAAGAAAATATACAGTCCACTACTTTATTTCATTTCATACCAGCCAACTCAACACCTAACGTTGTAAGACCAACTCAAGATTATTTCGAGAGCGTCGAAGACGTAACATTTTTGATCCTCCGGGCTGGATACGGATCGTGATTCGGATTAAGATTCTGATCTATATTTCATTGTAATGGGAACAAACAACGTTTTGTTCAAGCCCGAATATTCTCAAACTTAAGATTGCTGGCCGTGGCATACCTTCATTGTTTTCAAAAAAAAAAAAACTTCATAATTGACCGTACAAGATTCTGCAGGACATCATCTCTAAGACAGCAAGATATTACAATTCATCGTCACTTGTCGTACAGCAGCGAAAAATTAGAACTTCAAGCTTAAACGGAGAGCTACAGCTTCAAGCATTACCCGACCAGCGGAAACAAGACTTGCGCCACCATCCAAGGCCTGCCGAACAGGATCACCAAGGAAACAACAGGCAACGGAGCCATCTTGAATATGCCGGGGACTCATAATCCACGTGACTATGAACTAGTATTTCTTAGTTTTTCATTTATAATTTTACGTACAGTAAAAATACATTGACACATATAGTTTATAGCATTTGATATAAAATCATTAATAATTTTTATATACACAGAAATTAGTGTCAAGTGACCACAGACCTGTATTTTCACATAAATTTTCACTTACGCAATTTTACAATAATTCAGTCAGAAACTTAAGTAATGTGATGAAGCTATATGTATATTTTCACTTTGAATGAGTCATATTTTCAAATAATTTCCATATAACTATTTTTTAAAGAAAATAAGTACCTATTATAATAAGTAGTAGATTAAGTTGCATCCCGATCACTGGCTGCCGCATTATATCAGAATTTGGTAAAGTACTCAAATTACATCAATTGTTCACCTGTTCTGTGTTTATTTATCTGTTTCAGATCACAGCTTGCATTTCAATCATGACTGATGTGAAAGCGTTAATTAAAAAACGTGGCACAATTAAGGCCTCTATATCCCGTGTAAATACCTTCGCAGACAATTTCGATCCTGACATAAACAATCACCATGCTTTAAAAATTAAACTCCGCCACTTGATCGAGTTGTCCGCGACGTATGATGAAATTCAGACCCAAATTGGGGCTGAGGAATCTGATTTCACATCGGTAAGTGACAGGGTTCAGACAGAGGATGATCTCTGCACTATTGAGTGTAAGCTGCAAAATTTATTAGAATGTGTAGAAGAGGTGAACAAAAAAACCATTGATTCAAGCGGAAGTTATGCTAATTAAAATCTTCCCTATTCAGTTGGAGCCAATTAAATTGCCATGCTTCTCAGGCAACATTATTGATTGGCAGCATTATTACAACATGTTTTTTGAGTTAGTACACCTCAGAACTGACCTGACGGACATTCAGAAATTGCATTATTTGCATTCGTCACTAAGGGACGATGCTTTAAATGAAATAAAATCTCTCCCAATCACCCATGATAATTATGCGGTAGCCATTGATCTATTGAGGGCCAGGTATGATAGTAAATTAATTGTCTCAGGGTATCATATAGGGAATGCCTTGGGCATGAAGTCCATTCAACAAGAGTCCACGGTTGGCATTTCAAAATTTATTGACGAAATTACAGCAAATATAAATGCTTTAAATTCATTAAGTTTACTGGTAAATAGCTTTGAAATTATTTTCGTTCAATATTTAACGCAGAAACTCGACTACCAGACATGCCGACTATGGAAGGAAAGTCTATCCGACGAGCGATTCCCTAATTTCAACAATTTTATTAAATTTTTAAATGGTAGAAGGCAATTAATGCCAAACGTCGGCGCCTCGACCAGTTCAGTAAATAGAATACAAGTTAGCGATAAGATTCCCTATCGCAAAACTATTAAACCCGCTGATCTCACTAGGTCAACATTTCATACTCATATCAGCAATAACATTTGTCAGCTGTGTCGAGGTAAACATAGACTCTCTGAATGCCCACAATTCGTGGCTATATCTCCCTTTGAGCAAAAAAACATTTTAATCAAACACAAACTTTGCTTAAATTGCATGCGTCCAGGCCATGAGCCCTCACACTGTCCTTCCAAATTTTGTTGTAGGACATGTTCTAAACGACATCATACAATGATCCACATATCAGGCAGTAACACTTCAAGTAGGGGCAACAATCAATTTTCACTCAAACTGCAAACAAACAAATCTATTTTATTGTCCACCGCTGTCTGCTAACAACGGACCAGGCCGGTATGTAACGGGGCAAAAAGGGGGGGGCTTTTTATTTTATTAAATTGGGGTTTTATTTTATTAAAATATTAACAATTCATTTCCATCTGTGTGGTCCATCCCATGGCAATATAAAGCGTAGTTCGAACAAAGAGACGGTGATGAAACAATTGTAAAGGAATGTCATTTCGTGTTGTTGACGGTGACACAATTCTTGGAACTTTGCGGCTGTGTGACACCCGCACACAAGCGCGTTAAAACCAGCAGGTGCGCAGACGACGCCAAGTTAGTAAAACAACATGGCTTGGAGATGAATTTTGTTCGCACGTGGTTTCAACATGACGGAAACGAGATCAAGTCCTGCCCACATTTGTGACGTCGACCAGTAAACACTAAATTTCGTCGACGTCCGACACACAGGCGTAACCCTTGTTGAATGAACAGTGACGGACGATTCGATCATAAGGCATTGTAAGTTCCGCTATGCCTAACTTATGGTGGGAGACTTTGTTAGCGACGCTCGCCCCATTTGAATTGCATCGTTACCCCGGCCGGGAACGAAGTTAAAAACGTGTGCACAACAATTTTGAATTTCTATTGTAAAAAAGTATTAACCAGAAGTTAAAAATGAACTAATATAGCGAAATAGAGTCAGTGACGTAAACGGGACAAAGAAAAAATGTGAACTAAAGAAAACTTTCGGACATCAAAAAACACGCGGCACATTGCAACGAGAGGAGTGACGCCGGTTGGGTAATCCACTTCAATCCAAATAACTTCATCTATTAAAAATGTTCAATTCAATTAATTAAAACAAAATGGGATTTCAAAATGAAATGAATGTTGTGCGAGAGCAGGCTGTGCGGCCTAATTAGTTTAGTAATTTTTGTTAGTTTGGGTTAGGGTATAAGCATTAGTGTTAAATTGCGTAACAAATTTGGTTTCCTGTATAACGTAAGTAAAGTCAACCATATACAATGAGTATTACAGTGATACATAAAATAAATTGTTTGATACTATTTAGATGTTGAAGTAGATATAATAAAACAGGGTTAATTTCATATATCAAGATGTATTGGTCATTGCGTTTACCTATTTCTCTCTGCTAATGAGTACACCAGACGAGACCCTGGAAGTTTTACGAAAGGTAGGTGTTACCATAAAATACAATATTTATGATGTCAGTAATCTGTATTGCTTTAATTGATGCCCTAAAAAGAGACAAAATTCTATATTAATAATTTAATTTTAACTCGTAACGTTTTAAATGGCGCCCGTTTAACAGTGGCTTTGTAAATTAAAAAATTTAAGTTAGTTTACAAACTGGTCGAAAATGGCAGAGGGAAATAAGAATGCAACTTTGTGTGAAGGTGAAGAAGTAAAAGTAAATTTAAATGTGACACAGGACAGTTTAGTATCGACAAATATTGACGAGCACGTAAACGACACCGACAATACAACAGACGAAATAACAATTGAGACGGCAGATGCTAAGAGTAGCAGAATCGACAATGTAGACGTACTTAATCAATTAGCATTATTTATGGAAATGATGAGTAGTAAATTTGACCGACAAAACACGAATTTGAATGAGTTTAGAACGGAAGTAAATGATAAACTTGACAAACAAGACGAGAAAATGAAATCAGAAAATAATAATTTAAAATCTGAAATCAAATCAGAAATAAATGTAGTAAAAGTAGAAATGAATAACAAGTTTGCGAAAATAAGGAGCGAATTGAGAGCGAGTGAAATAAATACGAATAACAAATTAGAAAGTATGAATAAAACTATTGCGGGCATGAGAGGTGAGATAATTATAAATATAAATAATATTCAAGACGAAATAAACGAAAGTAGAACGCGGAAGGAGAAGGTAGAAAATAACACAGTTACGAGTGATTGTGACGAAATAACAGACGACCAGAGTAATAATAAAATAACAAATAATTACAAAAATGAATTAACAACCAATAGTAGTAAGATAGTTGAAAACGAGATATATAAAAATAATACAGTGAAAATAATTAGCGATCATAATAATATAGAAACAGTGAGAGAGAGAGAGGAGAGAGTGTTTGTTTGTAAGTTACACAGAGAGTATGAAGAGAATTATTTTGTGGATATAGGGCAGAGGGTAAATTTTCCCCAGTTTTATGGTAAACCAAGCTGGTTACAAATGTTTTTGAAGGGCAAGAGTCCCTTACAAGAAAGCGATGTATATCTAAATAATTTTTTAATTTTTAGTAGGCGTTTTTATGAGTCAATACCCTCTGTACGGAATGATAGCAAAAGCATGAATTGGTGTTATGATGGTGAGAGAGATTTAGAGAGAGAGTTGTGTGTTGATAGAGAGATAGAATTATATAAGTTGAAGAGAAATTATAATGAGTTGAAAGAAATGTTAGAAGTGATAAAGATAAATGATATGAAAGACTTACCTGTTAAAATAGAGAATGAGAATTATTTTGGTGATACCTATTTGAATAATAATAATTTACCTTATGTTGCAATGAATGAGAAAATAACTGACCTTATATTGAATATAACTACTGATGGAGACTGGACAGAAATAAATAATGTTGACTTGGTTTATAATAAAATAATTATAATAGAAAGTAACCCTGTAATGGGGCAAATTAAAAGGTTTTTTTATTTTATTAATTTTGGTTTTGATCTGGTTAAAATTGCACAATTCACTTCATATATGTGGCCAGCCCCAGTTTGAATATAAAGCGTAATTCTACCCCAGGAGCAGTACGCAATAGCTGTTATGAAATATTTATAAAGGAATGTCATGCTGTCGACTGTCACGATTCTAAGAACTTTGCGTCTGTATGACAACCACTCACCAATGCGCAAGCACCAACATCTGTGGAGCGCCTAACACACGCTAAACACAAGGCGCAAAACATGGCTTGATGCGATTTTGCCAAACACATGTTCTCAACATGCCGGAACCATGACTGTAAGCCACACCCATTTATGTGACGAAAGTAAAGGCAGTGAAAATTTTGTCGAGATCCAACACACAGAAAAACACACGTGTTACCTGTACAGCCACTAAAACTTCGACAACGAAGGCTGCGAACGGCAATGAAATTTGTTCGCCGGAAAGGCAGTGATGCCCGCCCGGATGTCACAGAGTCAGGAAAAGTTTGCCCCCCAGTCGACTAACAATATTGGCCATGTGTGATCAAACGAAATTTGCTGTCCGGACAATTTTAAAAGTCGGCCGACTATAACAGTAAGTTTAAATCAAAGAAAGTTTAAATCAAAGTTAAAAAGTATAGACAAGTGAATAAGTGCCGGGAATCAATGGAACAACCGCAATTTTCATCAAAAAGGAAATAGTGTGTGCGACGAGCCATGCGGTTGTCTGAGACGCTACGGTAAACTGTATTAAACCAAATAAATGAATTTTTTTTATAAATAGGGGTCTAAATAAATTAAAGGATTTTTGAATATGGGTGAATGAGTGGATGGCAATCTGGGTCGCTTTAATCGATGTATACATATAGTAGGATAAGTTAACATGGTAAAATAAATTTTAGGTTATATCTGTTTTAAAAGAAAAAGAAAGAATTTAATATGTGAATTAAAGTAGAAGGAGGAGTGAGTGTTGTATTTAAAGAAAGTAAAAAATGCAATTAAATTAGATTTGTTTCAAACGAAAAGCGAGTTTGAGTACGTTATTCAGAGGGTTAAATAACGATACGAAAAAATTACGTAAAGTACGCAAGACAATGAGTTAAGATTAGAGCAAATATAAGATGTTGTAGAAATAAGTCTAAGAGCAGTACATGTAAATAAAGAAAAGTAGTAAATTTACAATATAAAAATGGCAGACAATAATGAAGTCAGCTTCTCTGACGGTCAAACAGAAAGTCAGATAAGCAGCGACTCGGGAGTTCAAACGAATGACAGTAATTTAGAGAATCAGTTAACCGAATCGAAAATAATGGAAGGTGTGACGAGTCAATCAACACCGACCTTAGTTAAGAGAGAAAGTAGTAGTGATATGATGACTATGATGCAGTTATTGTTGAATAAATTTGATAGCAAATTTGATGAACAGAAAAACAAAATGCAAGAATTTAAAAGTAGTGTCAATGAGAAATTAGATGTACAGAATGACAAATTTAACGAATTAAATAATCGTTTTGATGAAATTAAGACCGAAATTAAAAGTGAATTTAATTGGAAATTTGATGTACTTAAATTTGACATTGATGAGGTAAAAATGAAATGCGAAAATAGTTGTAACGAATTGAAACAAGATATTGAGAAAATAGTAGAGTCAGTAGAAGAACGGATTAAAAGTAAAAATAATAATGATAATAAAAAATTTACAAATGATGACAATAATGTCGAAAATGAGAATATAATTAAAAATGTGGTGTTAGAGAGTAAGGTAACAAATGTTAACAATGATATTGAAAATGGCAATGTGATTGAAAGGGTGGTATCAGAGAGTGATACGTTGAAAATAGATAGTAAAACAGTGAGTGAGAGAGAGAAAGTGATATGTTGTAACAAGGTAGTAATTAGTGTTGATGAATTAGAAAAAGAATGGAAAGAAATAGTAGATGAATGTGTAGGGCAGAGGGTAAATTTTCCCCTTATTTGTGATGAACCAAGGTGTTCAAAAATGTTATTATTGGAGGGCAAGAGACCCTTATTAGTGAAAGATTTGAATTGTTTCCCTTTTTTGTATAAGGTTGTACCCTCTGTGTGGAAGGTTAAAAGTGTGATATGGTGTTATGATGAGAAAGATTTAGATGGAGAGTTGTGTGTTGATAAAGAGATAGAATTATATAAACTAAAGAGAGATTATAATGAGTTGAAAGAGATGTTAAATGATTTGAAGTACGTACCTGTTAAAATTGAGAGTGAAGATTATTTGGATGATACATGTTTAAATAATAATAGTTTACCTTATGATGAAAAAATAACTGACTTGATAATGAATATAACTACTAATGGAGACTGGACAGAAATAAATAATGTGGACCTGGTATATGATTATTATGGTAAAATGAATAAACTGAAATTTTATGGTTACTATACACAAGATAGCCGTATGTGGAATGCAAATAAAATTGAAAATTGTTATGTGGAACCCAGACTAATTTTTGACGATGGAGGCTGAAATTCATAAATGGACAATTTTAAATATTTTGTTTTACGGTTCAGACCTCGCAACCTTGGACAATGAAGTGTGATATAACTGAATAATTAATGATGACGATTTGTAAATAAATGTTTAGTAAATTTATTTGTGTGTATTGTAAAATGTTGGGTAAACAATGTGTATGTAGGTAATTGTGATAATAAGAATTTTAATATTTTGCAGCTTAAATAAATAACAAAAATAATTTGGAAGAAGATAATGAATGAGTTGTAGTTATTGCAATGGGTGAAAGTAATTAAAATGTTGCGTTTTCAATAATTGATTTAATTAAAATAATTTGAAATGTTTAAATATTTTGATTGATTTAAATGTTATATGGTTGAATTTTTCTAATGAGTTTAAATTATTTTATGAGATTTGAAGTTGATCATGAGAAATTAATAAATAAATGTTAAATTGCTGGGAATACATTAAATTTGGTAATTGAATATAAACTAAATAACTATAAAATTAGGAAGTTAAGATAAGACAATAAGTGGTAGCGGGTAGATGTTCCCCACTTGTCCCAGTGGGGTTCGTCTATTTCAGGGACGCGCCCCTGCCCACGCGAGCCTTGGCTTTCTCCATTTACTCTTATTTTTGGAGGAAGCTTGTCCTTACCTTTAGTCCTAGTTCTTGACCTTTTAATGATCCTTACCCTTTTATCTTCCCGATTCCCTTAACCATCCCCTTAGAGAAAACATAATAATAGTTACATAAATTGGCACACTTTTTCGAACCATTTGATTGCCTTAATTCTAAATAATACATTAGGGTAATCCTCAAAATTAAAAACTGGCGTTATTCACGAATTGTAAACTCATCCCTTAATTAGGTAGGTAGTGGAGAAGTTTTGTGGCTGAGTAGACAAACGAGATAATAAATTTCTGTACAGTCTAACCGAATTGTTGTTTATAAGGATGGGGCTGTAGATTAGTGGTTGTGGTTTGTTTATTATCTTGGGGAAAGGAGATAAGAAAGGAACTTATGGTTGACAGCGGGGCTGTTGTTCACTTTCATTGAAGTGGGGTTCTGTTCGTCTTCAATCGCATCCCTATAAACAATTATTCGGTACATATAACATATAACCTATTTACAGGTAATTAAGGAAAAAATAATTTTGGAAAATATTTCACCGTAAAAGCTATGTAACCAAAAGGTTTAATTATTATTTTGTGGTACCTGCTATGTTAGGTTATGAGTAGGGGATAATGGTATTAAGAATGTGATTGTGGAGGAATTTAAAGAGAGATTTGAAACAAATGATGGAATGTTTGTAAAATTTATTGAAGTATTCAGAAAAACTGAAATATTAGACTAATTAGAATCTTTTTGATAAATATAATTAAAGTAATTGAAAGTGTTTTGAATGAAGAAAGAGATTAAATAGAATTGTAGTTGTCCTTGGAGTAACTTAATAATATAAAGGCTGGTGATGTGTAACTTCATTTTATTTAAATTGAACTGTAATTTTATATATATTTTATACATTAACTTCATATAGCTGTAATTAAAGTTAAACTGTTTGATATTATTAAAGAATTTTTAAGTTAACAAATAATTTAAAAGGGTCAATTTTATTAACAAAGCAAAATTAATTCTGATCTGAAGTGGTACCAGTTGATAGATATGTTAACAAAAAGATTTATAGAAACAAAAAAGTTGTAGGAAGTATATATGTCAGTATATGATGTAACTATGAATGTTGAGACTGAAGGAGTGTTTATAACACAAGTCTGGCATACAAGTGTTTATGTAAACAGGTGTGTTGTATGTTGTGACTAATGTCTACAGTCATGCTTGGTGACAATAACAAAAATGTTGTAGTGTGATGAATCAGTATCTTGAGTAAAATCCTATTGTGACATAAAAGAATTGAAGTTAAATTTTTACGGACAAAATAATAATGAGGTAATTCCTGTAACTTAGAGTTTGAGAAATTAAGGAAAATTAAATTAATTTGGTAATTAAATTAATTGGAAAAATGATTTTAATAAGAAATTTAAATTCATTCTGATTCAAATTTCAAATGTAATTGTTAAATATGTACTCTACTTAAATTGGAACCTGAAGGAAATTTTGCGTGAATGCTATCAAAAATGTTTGGGAAACTTAGAGGTGTATATTGCTGTTCATATAAATTTTATTAATGTCGATCTATGTTTTATGTTTAACTGTAGATTCCCCACCTAAGTGCAGTCATGACCTCACCGGATCATGACCGTGAAAGTAGTTAATTGTGGCAAATCATAAATTTTACTTGATATAACCGGCTTGTGGTTTGTTTTATTTTGTCAACCCGGTGGTTTGTTAGACTTAGTAGGGGGGTTATTTTTTGGGGGGAATCTACCTAATTTTGGAACAGGGCTATTTTCACCCAGATAGGGGTGGTAGTCCATTAGAGGTGTATAAATCAAGAATAGTAGGTGTAATACCGAATTTTATTGTAACGCCGAAGCAAGGATGGGGGTGGAATAAAAGAAAAAATGTCCACCCCTTCCGCATCAGTCCTTGTGAAAGCAACTGGACGCTACAGTCCAGGGGGGTAATAGTGAGTGTGGATGGGCGGTGACCCAGTTACAGGTCACGAGGGAGATGTGGTTTACAGCTAGGATGAGGCTGGAAAAGGCCAAGAAGCCTAGCGCAGAACACATTAATATGTAACGGGTATCAGGGGTTAAGGGATTAAAAAGGGGGTAGTAGAAAAAAAATAAAATAAATAAATAATTTTGGTGCCTGCCATCAAATTGATGTTAAATTCTGATTGTATTATTGTTTATGCGTAGTAATAGTGTTATTGAATTATATTGTTTAGGATATATGTATAATCAAATGTTAGGATAAGGCAGTCCATGTTTTAATTAAATATTCAATTTATTTGTTTTTTTTTATCAGTAATAATAACAAAGAGAATTAATCTATTCAGATAAGTTATTTTTTGTTTTGATACAATATTTTAAATGATGAGTTTGTTTAAAAAATATTATAGGTGTATGTATGCGCCCAGTACTTGCCAAAGGCGACCCAGTTTGCATAAAAGGGGGAACATATCGGTTGAGGATCTGGCATGATCTAAGCCAAGGATTAGGATTTTTGGGGTAGCATGATAGAAGGTGAGGTGTGCTGTGGTGCGTGTCTGTTCGATTTTTCGGTGTCGGGATCTCGCATAGAGGAGTCCAGTGATCTCGTTCAGATGCGTCCATAGTCGCCGAGCCAGGGGGGTTGGTTACCCATGAGGTGTAAGAACAAATGGGGGGTTGTTGGCACCATTTCCTCACCGGTCCTCTTAGGGGTTTAGCAATGAGATTTCTTCTGTTTCGACAGAAGATTTCTTATTGGGAAGGTATTGTAATGGGGCAAATTAAAAGGTTTTTTATTTATTTTATTAATTTTGGTTTTGATCTGGTTAAAATTGCACAATTCACTTCATATATGTGGCCAGCCCCAGTTTGAATATAAAGCGTAATTCTAACCCAGGAGCAGTACGCAATAGCTGTTATGAAATATTTATAAAGGAATGTCATGTTGTCGACTGTCACGATTCTAAGAACTTTGTGTCTGTGTGACAACCACTCACCAATTCGCAAGCACCAACATCTGTGGAGCGCCTAACACACGCTAAACACAAGGCGCAAAACATGGCTTGATGCGATTTTGCCAAACACATGTTCTCAACATGCCGGAACCATGACTGTAAGCCACACCCATTTATGTGACGAAAGTAAAGGCAGTGAAAATTTTGTCGACATCCAACACATAGAAAAACACACGTGTTACCTGTACAGCCACTAAAACTTCGACAACGAAGGCTGCGAACAGCGATGAAATTTGTTCGCCGGAAAGGCAGTGATGCCCGCCCGGATGTCACATAGTCAGGAAAAGTTTGCCCCCCAGTCGACTAACAATATTGGCCACGCGTGGTCAAACGAAATTTGCTGTCCGGACAATTTTAAAAGTCGGCCGACTATAACAGTAAGTTTAAATCAAAGAAAGTTTAAATCAAAGTTAAAAAGTATAGACAAGTGAATAAGTGCCGGGAATCAATGGAACAACCGCAATTTTCATCAAAAAGGAAATAGTGTGTGCGACGAGCCATGCGGTCGTCTGAGACGCTACGGTAAACTGTATTAAACCAAATAAATGAATTTTTTTATAAATAGGGGTCTAAATAAATTAAAGGATTTTTGAATATGGGTGAATGAGTGGATGGCAATCTGGGTCGCTTTAATCGATGTATACATATAGTAGGATAAGTTAACATGGTAAAATAAATTTTAGGTTATATCTGTTTTAAAAGAAAAAGAAAGAATTTAATATGTGAATTAAAGTAGAAGGAGGAGTGAGTGTTGTATTTAAAGAAAGTAAAAAATGCAATTAAATTAGATTCGTTTCAAACGAAAAGCGAGTTTGAGTACGTTATTCACATAACCTGAAGGTCGTATTTGTATTTCGCAGTTTCGTGCAACGGACTTTGGCTTAAGAGGTAAGATATAAAATGAATTGAAATTTTAATAATTAAATGTAATAAAAGGAACCTACACAACCCTATGTATGATTATTGTGGTAAAATGAATGAACTAAAATTTTATGGTTATTACACACAGAATAGCTATATGAGGTGCGTAAATAAAATTGAAAACTGTTATATGAAACCCAGACTAATTTTTGATGATGGAGGCTGAACATAAATTTAATAAATGGACATGTTAAATATTTTGATTTATGGTTCTGACCTGGCTGACTTGGAAAATGAAGTGTGGAAAATTGAACTATTAATGACGAATAATTTGTAAATAATTGCTAGTGAAATTAATTGTGTGTATTGTAAAATGTTAGGTAAACAATGTGTGTATGTAGTAGAAATTGTTGTGATAATAATAATATTAATATTTGGCAGTCTAAATAAAGGACAAAATAATTTTGAAGAGGATAACGAATGAATTGTAATTATTGTAATTGGTGAGAGTAGTTAAAAATGTTGTGTGTTCATTAATTAATTTAATTAAAATAATTTGAGATGTTTAAATTTTTTTTGATTGATTTAAATGTTATATAATTGAATTTTCTAATGGATTTAAATTGTTTTATGAGATGTGAATTTGATAGTAATAAATAAATGTTAAATTGTTTAGTATGGAATAACGTTGTTGTTAAATTGTTTCAGAAGGTACAGGGTGTTTGGTGTTTTATTTGTGTATTTAGGACAGTGTATGAGTGATGTACAGTACTGTGAGTATAAATTTTATAATACAAGTTATACAGAGTAAAATGTTTACAGCTGTGAAAAGATTGTGATTCAATAATGAAAATAATTTGAGATAATTGTACTAAATAGAAACCATATTCAAAAGGTAATAATAACTGAAATATGAGATAAAATAAATGTTAATAATAAGTTTGGAAATTTTGAGGAATATAAGTGTAGTGAATGAGAAATAATGAAGTGATGTTATGTGAAAGATTTAGTTAGCTATTAGTGTGCTATCGCTGTGGTGGCATGTGCCACAGTGGATAGCGGAAAGTGTTGGGGGTAACAGAGAGTGTTACCTCCATCGGAGGCCAAAATGGCGTAAAATGCACGGCACACCCTTTTATACAACTTTATATTGTATACTGATAGATTGCCGTGCCGTGCAGATAAATGATGATGATAACATGCCTGAAAGTAGAGTTGATTTCCCCGACTTTTCGGGCGATTACTGCCTTACCAGCACTAATCGTGGTTTTGGCTAGCGGTCAGCTATGGCCATAAATTAAGAACCTTGACCATAGCTGGCTTGAAATTGGTTTATATTATAAATTGATGGGGGGTGAATTTAGGGGAAATCCTGGAAACTATGGAACAGCGGCTGCCACTCTGTTCGAGTAGGAACAGCAAGGCCAGGTGGTAGACCCGTCTTAAGGGCGTATAAATTTGTAACAAGTGATATGATGATATCCAAATAATTTCCAATGTAACGCTGAAGCAAGGACACGGAGATGTTAAATTCCTCCACCTATGCCGTCCTTGTGGAAGCACATGGGCGCAACAGTCCACCATAAAAGATAATAGTGTGTGTGGCAGGGTGGTTGCTCAGGGTAGCAACGAATGAAAATTTTGTAACTTAATGATTATGACTCGCTCTTGCAGTAATTCAAGAATTGTAGTTTGATTTGACAAATAGGTGTATCAGATGTTTATCATATTGTATTTAGTATGTCTTATTGTGTTTTATTATATTATGTTAGGATATAAGGTTTGTCAACGTGTAATGTATTTCACATGACGTAAAAAATTTTGAAATGTGTCTATAGTAAGGTCGTTCACCTTGCTAATAAAATCAACTGATCAGCTGTAGTGTGTCACTTATAAATGATTTGAAAATTTCTCAATGGAGTTACATATTTGAATATAATTAAACAATTGATTGGTACAAGTGATGAATTTTAATAGAAGCTGAAACCAATTAAAGCTATACAATGTGTGATTTTGATTAATTTAAATGTCAGTTTTATTGTTAATTGTAATAATACTATGTCAATTTTAAATGTCTTATTTTATTATGTTTTATTATGTTTGAAGGTAAAAATTTTAAAGATGATTAATGTATTTTATGATGTAGCCTATGTGTAACCTGTGTAGGTCAAGGTTGTTGACTTGACCCAGTTTGATCAGCTGATGGGTGATGTAAGAAACTAGACCAGTTTTGGCAATGAAATGATGCAAATTTGGTTGTTTAATTAATTTAAATAATTTTAAATTTTCTTAACATTGAGAAAAGTACATTTTAATAAATTTAAGTTTTTTTTGAATATGAAAAAAAAATGGATTTTCTGTGCCTGTCAGCTAATTGATGTTTTTTGAGTTTTGATGGTATTATTGTTTACGTGTATTACTAATGTTTTTTATTGAATTATATGGTGTAGGATATATGTATAATCAAATGTTAGGATAAGGGAGTTCATGTTTTAATTAAATGTGCAGTTTATTTGTTTTTCTAATTATTAATAGTAACGCAGTTTGATTTCAACTTAAATAAATTTTTTTGAATGTAAGAATAAATTTTTTGCTAGGATGTAGTAATAAGTGTGTACAAGCCCAGTAACTGCTAAAGGCAGCCCAGTGTGCATGGTAAGGGGGAACATATCGGTTGAGGATCTGACTTGGTGTAAGACCAGGGGTTTGGATTTTGGGGGGTAGCTTGTTAGACGGGTAGGTGCGCTGTGGTGCGTGTCTGTTCGATTTTATGGTATTGGGATCTCGAATAGAGAAGTCCAGTAATCTCGTTCAGATGTGGCCATAGTCGCCGAGCCAAGGGGTAGTTTACCCATGAGGTATAAGAACTAATGGGGGTTGGTGGCACCATAAGCAATGAGATTTCTTCTGTTTCGACAGAAGACCTCTCATTGGGGGGGTATTGTAACGGGGCAAAAAGGGGGCTTTTTATTTTATTAAATTGGGGTTTTATTTTATTAAAATATTAACAATTCATTTCCATCTGTGTGGTCCGCCCCATGGCAATATAAAGCGTAGTTCGAACAAAGAGACGGTGATGAAACAATTGTAAAGGAATTGTCATGTTGTGTTGTTGACGGTGACACAATTCTTGGAACTTTGCGGCTGTGTGACACCCGCACACAAGCGCGTTAAATCCAGCAGGTGCGCAGACGACGCCAAGTTAGTAAAACAACATGGCTTGGAGATGAATTTTGTTCGCACGTGGTTTCAACATGACGGAAACGAGATCAAGTCCTGCCCACATTTGTGACGTCGACCAGTAAACACTAAATTTCGTCGACGTCCGACACACAGGCGTAACCCTTGTTGAATGAACAGTGACGGACGATTCGATCATAAGGCATTGTAAGTTCCGCTATGCCTAACTTATGGTGGGAGACTTTGTTAGCGATGCTCGCCCCATTTGAATTGCATCGTTACCCCGGCCGGGAACGAAGTTAAGAACGTGTGCACAACAATTTTGAATTTCTATTCTAAAAAAGTATTAACCAGAAGTTAAAAATGAACTAATATAGCGAAATAGAGTCAGTGACGTAAACGGGACAAAGAAAAAATGTGAACTAAAGAAAACTTTTGGACATCAAAAAACACGCGGCACAATGCAACGAGAGGAGTGACGCCGGTTGGGTAATCTACTTCAATCCAAATAACTTCATCTATTAAAAATGTTCAATTCAATTAATTAAAACAAAATGGGATTTCAAAATGGAATGAATGTTGTGCGAGAGCAGGCTGGGCGGCCTAATTAGTTTAGTAATTTTTGTTAGTTTGGGTTAGGGTATAAGCATTAGTGTTAAATTGCGTAACAAATTTGGTTTCCTGTATAACGTAAGTAAAGTCAACCATATACAATGAGTATTACAGTGATACATAAAATAAATTGTTTGATACTATTTAGATGTTGAAGTAGATATAATAAAACAGGGTTAATTTCACATATCAAGATGTATTGGTCATTGCGTTTACCTATTTCTCTCTGCTAATGAGTACACCAGACAAGACCCTGGAAGTTTTACGAAAGGTAGGTGTTACCATAAAATACAATATTTATGATGTCAGTAATCTGTATTCCTTTAATTGATGCCCTAAAAAGGGACAAAATTCTATATTAATAATTTAATTTTAACTCGTAACGTTTTAGGTAGGAAGCATCCAGTAAGGATTTTATTAGACTCAGGATCTCAAGCAAACCTCTGTACCATGAGTTTCGCACGCCACATGGGTCTAAAATTAACCAAGTCTCAATTACCCATCACTGGTATAAACAATTCCTTATGTTAAGCTGACTTTAGTACAAGGGTAAGGCTGAATTCTTATTACAAGGATTTTAATTTGAACGTGCATTGCGCTGTGCTTCCCAGTATTACGAATAATCTCCCTGCAGAATCGTTTGATATCTCATCCCTAAATATACCAAAGGGCATATTCCTAGCTGACCCACAACTGAACTTTTCTTCACAAATCGACATATTACTTGGTGCCCAGTACTATTTACAACTGATTGAACCTGTCAAATTCATCCGCAGCTCACACTTTCCCATAATACAGGAGACAAAATTGGGATTCATACTCGCTGGTAACCTGCCCTTTAATGTCGACATGACAAAACCTGTCTCATCATTCATAGCATGCGAAGATAACAATGCCATTTCATTGCAATTAAAAGACTTCTGGCAATTGGAGGACGTTGCTGTTCGTGCTCCCTCCGTTGAGGACTCAGAATGCGAAAGTCATTTTGTCGCTAACACTTTCCGCAATAATAGTGGTAGATTTGTGGTGTCCCTACCTCGCAGGGTATACAATTCTTATTTGGGCGATTCCCTTCCCGGAGCTATTCGCAGATTTCAATCACTGGAACGTAAGTTCAAGGACAACCCTGCTGACATCCTATCGCGTGGTTGTCTACCCCGTTTTTTACACGGTCACCCACAATGGTGGTATGGTCCATCCTGGTTGTCCCATGAGTCATCATCATGGCCCACCAGTGCTTTCGATGCCCGTTCACCCTGCGCTCATCACGATCTTGAGCAAGAACAACGTAAACAAGTCCAAACCACACTGGTTGCCGCTTCATCTACGCCTAGTTATTTTGAAAACTACTCTTCGCTTTCAAAACTCCTTCGTGTATTTTCCTACTGCCTTCGATTCATTCGGAACTCTAGGCTTCCCATAACTGATAGAAACACTTCTTTTTTAACTTCCCATGGTACACTTTTGATTTTTATTCGCCAGTCACAGCAATCGCACTTTAGCATCGAAATCAAGGAACTTGAGCCAAAACGCTCTATCCCTAATAGCAAAATTCTTTCACTTAGCCCCTTTCTGGACAATACGGGGATATTACGTGTGGGCGGACGCCTTCAGCACTCCCAGCTTACCTATGATAGCAAACACCAAATCATACTCCACCCGCATTCTCATCTCAGTAAACTAATCATAGAAGGCGAACATCTTCGTCTACTTCATGCAGGGGTACAATTGGCTCAGTACTCTCTATGGCAGAAATACTGGATAATTAATGATAAATCATACATACGATCAGTAATACACAAATGCATCACTTGCTTTCGATTCCGTGCTAGGGGCTCAAGCCAATTATTAGGACAATTGCCCTCTTCCCAAGTTACTCCTGCTAAGCCATTTTCTCAATGTGCAGTCGACTACGCGGGTCCTGTATTTATACGTCAGGGCGGGCAGCGTTCCAAATCGACGTCAAAGGCTTATATTGCTCTATTTATATGCATGGCCACTAGGCCATTCACCTTGAATTAGTTTCAGATCTTACCTCAGACGCTTTCATAGCAGCCTTAAAATGGTTTATAGCTCGTAGAGGTATCCCTTCACAGATATTCTCCAACAATGGTACAAATTTTCGTCGTCCTAGCAGTACACTTCACGACTTATACAAACTTCTCCAATCTAACGGATTTGAACAGACTACCCAGGATTTTACCAGTGCCCAAGGAATCAAATGGTCCTTCATTCCCCCGTCAGCACCTCATTTCGGTGGCCTGTGGGAGAGTGGAGTCAAGAGCGTCAAGTTTCATTTGCGGCGCGTTGTCGGCAGAACCATTCTTACGTTTGAAGAGTATTACACTATTTTAACTCAAATATAGTCCTGCCTTAATTCGCGCCCCTTGTTCGCCATCTCAAATGACTCTAGGGATCCCGAGCCTTTAACTCCAGTGCACTTCTTGGTTGGTTCTCCACTCACTTCACTCCCGGAACCTTGTAATGGGACAATTTTGAAGGAGGTATGTTTTTTTTTTATGATTTCATTTAATATCAACTATTGGGAAATAATCGGTTTGGACACCCTTTGCGGCCACCGAGACCACTAACACTTATTTGGACACCCTGTATACAATCCTGTACCGGTCCGTGCCTAGCGCACAACGATAACACCGTGGAATGTCAGCTTGTGCGCACATGCGTGTATCCTCCGTTGGGGAGGAGTAACAAAAACTTGGTGAATAACGCTCAACGACAATGGAATGTGGCAGTGCGTGTGCGCCCGTGTGCCGCTATCTGTACTCTCGACACCAAAGTCGATCACCGGAACCAGCCATGTGAGATGCCGCAGCCAATCACAGCACGAGCTGGCGGAAATGTTTTTTTGACCAACGCATTTGTAGTGTAGTCAGTCGACGAAATCCCCCATGCCCGGCCGGGACAAGGTTCGCAGTTCGCGACCTTTAAATCTTGCATTTTAACATATTCTGAAGTGTAACAGTAAATTTGAAGATAAACAGTTAAATCCGACAGTGTGAACGAAGTTAGCAGAGTGTATAGCAAAAGTGAAAAATGTGACAAATAAACAGGACATTCATTTACATGCGCGACGCCACACGCGGTCAGCCGAAGGACTCTGGTTAAGTAGTCGACTCAAACCTAATTTCAATTATTTTTCAAATTCATAAAAAACGGGGGTTATAACTAAATTAAAGGGAATCTGATAGTATGAGAGAGAGAGAGAGAGAGCAATATGGGTCGCTTTCATAATTTAGATACCATGGTTAGAATGTTAAGTGTTTAGTCATAAGTATCGCAACTATTTTCATTTCATGTATGACAAGTATCAATGTTTTCAAGCAAAGTTTTTTCGAATGAACCGCTAGTAACTTAAAATTGAACTGATATTCCAATAATTATTAACGATGTAATGTAAAAGAAATTGATGAAGAGGGAGTTAAAATTTAATAGTTAATATCAAAAAATTAAAAGTTAATAAAAAGTGTCAATTAAACACATCAATGTGTGTTTGTCATTGCATTGCCCGTTTTTCTCTGCCTGAGTACATCAGACGACATCCTGGTAAACCCTTATATATATTTGCAACTGGTAAGTGACAGTTTCTTCAGTATGTCAACAATTTAATTAATTAATTTAAAGCTAATAACACTTCAATGGCGCCCGAACAGGGACTTTGTAAATTAGTATAATACAAATTTACAAACTGATCGAAAAATGGCAGAGAAAAGCGAGAGTGTAAATTTATGTGAAGATGTTGGGGAGGGGTCAATTCTCAATGTTACGCAAGACGATTTAATATCGACAAATATTGACGAAAGTATAGACAATACAACACACGAATTAACGATTGAGACAGTAGACGCAAAAGTAAGCGATAATATAAATATATTTAACCAATTAGCATTGATGATGGAGATGATGTCAGGAGTGAAAAATGAGATGTCAGGAGTGAAAAATGAAATGTCAGGAATGAAAACTGAGATTAAATCAGAAGTAAATTCTATAAATGATAAACTAACTGATTTAAATAACGAGTTTATAAATGTGAGGAGCGAATTGAGAGCGAGTGAAATATATATGAATAGCCGTTTAGAAAGTATGAGTGAGGTTATTGTTGGAGTGAAAGATGTGTTGACTAGTGATATCAATAAGATACAAACTGAGTTGAAAAATGATATAAAAATAATTAACGAAAAACAAAAAGAGAGAATGTTGGAGACAAATAAAAAATTTGACACATTGACAAGTAAATTTAATGATAAAATTAAGAAGCAAAATGACAAAATTGACTGTAATGTTCAGTGTATAATTAATGAATGTGAACAAATCAAACGAGCTAGTGAAATACAAGAAAATATAAATGATGAATTCAGAAGTAATTTTGAACAAGTTGATGCGATTAAGATTAATGTTACTAGTTTAAAGAATAAACAAGCAGAACATGAGCGTGAAATAATTAAAGTCAGAGAAGACTTGAATGTAACCATTAACCAGAAATTAAGTAATGTGAGTGAGAGAGTGAATGTGGAAGTAGAATTAGGATATTTTAGTAATGAAAGTAGGGGAGTGAACCCCATACAATTTTTGAACTCTATAAAAAGTTTTAATAAATATAACCAAGAAAGTTGGGAGATTAAGTTAGTAAGAATTTTGAAGTACTTTAAAGGGGATGCCAAAATATGGGCGGATGCTCATAACGATAACTGGGTAGATTTTAATGAGTTTGAGCAGGCATTTAGAAATAAGTACTGGTCAGAAGAGAAACAAGAGGGGTTACGTAGTATCATAATGGGGTGGGGAAACTTTAATATTAAACACATGAGTATTACATCGTATGTGACGAGACTATATAGTCAAGTTAAATATTTAGAACCACCAATGCCTCTTTCATCTTTTATTAGATACATCAGTAAACATTTACCCAAGGACATACGGTCCACAATCAGAACCCGGGATTTTGCCAATATCGCAGAGTTAGAAAAAATATTAGAGGCATACCAGAGTATGAAAGAGGAAGAGGATAATAAGTATCAATTTAGAGTTAGTGAATCGAACCAAACAAATACTGAAATAAGACAACCAGACCATTTTATTAGTAATGTGAGTAGATCAGGGGAGGGGGCGTGGTTATGTCCAAACCCTAATTGTGGAGCCAGTAATTATAATGGGTCGCGGAGTCAATGTTACCGGTGTCAGTGTCCGAGGAGTAGTGCCCAAGGGAGAGGGGAGAATTATAATAGGGGTTGCGATCAATTTAGAGGGAATCATAGGGGGAGAGGTTTTACTAGTAATCGGGGAGTGTCAGGAAATTTTAATCAGAGAGGAAGAGGGGGATATGTTAGTAACCCAAATGAAACTCGGGGCGTAGAAGTACCAGCTCATAATCAAAACAGTAGGGGGGTTTACAGCGAACCACCACCTTCACATCCGTTAAACTAAAAAGGGCGGTTGAAAAAGAAAGCCCCCAGCCGTCTAGTTGTCACATGACAATAGGGTCACTAATTACTAATATACACAATGATTTATCTGACGAAGAAGCGGGAGAGAGTAATAATGCTTTCGGGATGGCAGAATTTGAAGCCGAAGTATTTAGTTCTAAATATATTTTTCTAGTAGATTCAGGGAGTGAACTGACTGCTATAGACGATAGAATGTTTGAAAAAATCAAAAATCAGACTACAGAAACAATTCCACAATTACCAGTACTGAGAATTAGTGTTATAGGAGTAACGGGTGTTCGCAGTAAAAAAGTAACCAAACAAATAATGCTACAATTAAAAGTAAATGAGAACACAATAAATGTACCTTTCTTAGTTATTCCAGGACTAAATATGGGAGCTATAATAGGTAATGATTTTTTGAATAATTTCAAAGTAGAATTAAACTATTACACACAGACTATGAAATTAAATAATAATAATAATATAATTGAAATACCATTCATACAAAAGAAAGTTGTAGGAATGAAAGCATTAAAAATAATTAGTAAGGGAATGTTAATTTCTGACAATGATATAAATGAGTGTAGACCCTTAATGATAAATTATTGTAACTTGAGAGTAAATAATAATGAGTTATTTGACAATGAAAATAATTGGGAGGAGAAAATGAATAAAATCCTATATCAAGAGGGGGAATTTAGCTACCAAGACAGAGAAAAAATAGTACTAATAATAAACAAAAATAAATCAGTTTTTTCAGATGAACCCGGTTTGGTAAAGAATTTTAAAGGTAAATTAGTCGTTAAAGAAAAAACACCCTTTGCACCTAAAGCCTATCCGGTACCATACTCCAAGAGGGGTTTAGTACAGGAGGAAATAAATAAAATGTTGAGGGAAGGTATAATAGAAAAATCTACATCACCATATTCCAACCCTTTAGTAGTGGTGACAAAGAAAGATTTATCGATAAGATTATGTTTAGACGCAAGACAAGTAAACAGAATAATTGTTCCAGACAGAGAATCACCGGAACCAGTAAGCGAAATTCTGCAACGTTTTAGTGGGACCAAATACATCACCACTTTAGACTTGACTGCAGGCTACTGGCAGATAGAGCTGGAAGAGGAGTCTCGGCAGTATGTGGCATTTCTATACAACGGTAGGAATTACCAATTTAGAAGACTACCTTTTGGACTCAACGTAAGTGTTTCAATTTTTATCAAATGCCTGGATTATGTGCTAGGGAGAGAGATTTTAGAATTCACAACCGTTTATGTAGATGATATAGTAATTACATCACCAGACATTGATACACACTGTGAAAGGTTAGATAGGGTATTAAGTAGACTGCATGAGTATGGCATAACCGTTAAATTTAAGAAGTCAGAATTTTTGAAAGAACAAGTTAATTTTCTAGGACATATAATTTCAGCAAGGGGTATTAGTACAGACCCTAAGAAAGTAGAAATAATACAAAATTTTCCGATACCAAAAAATGTTAAACAGTTGCAAAGTTTTTTAGGATTGTGCAATTATTATAGGCAATTTGTAGACAAATATTCATATTTAACAGTACAGTTGGGACATTTATTAAATAAAGACAATCGATGGCGGTGGAATTTAAAGGAGCAAAATATATTTGAGCTGATAAAAAATAAATTCCTAAACACAGTTATATTAGCTCATCCTAATTTTTCAGAGCCATTTTATATACACACAGACGCGTCAGACATTGCCTTAGGAGTAGAGTTGTTTCAGTTAGATGGGAGTGATAACCACAAAGTAGTAGCTTTTGCAAGTAGATCTCTATTAACTAGTGAAAAGAACTACACTACGACGGAGAAGGAGGCGTTATCAATTGTTTTCGCCTGTAGGAAGTTTAGAACGTACTTGTTAGGAAATAAAGTAATCATAAGGTCCGACCATCAAGCTTTAACGTTTTTAAAAAACTGTAAATTAACGCATGGTAGGTTAGTGCGGTGGATGTTAATATTACAAGAATATGACTTAACAATTGAGTATTGTAAGGGTAAAGAAAATATAGTAGCTGATGTCCTATCCAGAACAGATTTTGATAATAATACCGAAGTAGACATAGCAAATACATATAAAATATTTATAGTAAAAGAAGCGGGGAACGTAAATATGAAAAAATTAATAAGTAACTTAGCAACAGAACAAGAAAGAGACACCGAACTTAATAAAATAATATTAGCTTTGAGTCAAATACCCAACGTACCTCATAAGTGGGAGAAACATTTTAGCTTGTTTAATAAACACTTATTTCATCGGGCAAATGAACAGGGAGATGATTGGAAGTTATGTATCCCTAAAGTTATAATACCTGGAGTAGTGAGAGACTGCCATCTAAGGCATGGCCATATAGGCCCCAAGAAATGTAGTGATATATTAAAGGAGTCATGTAAATTTAATAATATGGAAAGAACGGTGCGTAAAATATTACAAACATGTGAAATTTGTCAGAAAGCTAAAGTAAACAATCGTAAACAGGAGGGTTTAATGCAACATGTAATGCCAGACAGTCCTTTAGCATTAGTTGCCGTTGATTTATATGGCCCGTTACCCAAAGGTCGAGGAGGGGTAAATTATTTATTTGTTGTATTAGATGTTTTTACCAAATTTGTAAAATTGTACCCGATTAAAAAGGCCACCTCATCAGTGTTGGCTAGGAAAATAGTGAATGAATACCTTGTTGAAGTAGGTAAGCCGAAAATAGTATTATCAGATCATGGTTCGCAGTTCACCAGCAACACCTGGCGGGAAACTTTAGGTTGGTAAAATATTTTAGTTAAACATACATCAGTGTATCATCCACAGTCAAATCCAAGTGAACGGGTTATGCGGGAGTTAGGTAGAATGTTTAGGACTTTTTGCTATAAAAAACATTCTTTGTGGGCCACTTTTGTGTGCAAAATTGAGGGGTATATTAACAATAGTTTACATGAATCCACTAGTTACAGCCCATGTGAGTTGATGTTTCAGAGAAGACCGTCACGCATATTAGAAGAGCTAGTAAAGTTTCCAACCCGGACGGAAATACCACATGATAGGAAATTGGTAATCGCTAGGGAGCGCCTGCTGAGTAAGGCCGAACAGAGGAAACGGAGGCATGACCGGAATTTAACACCCATACAATACGAGGTAGGACAACTAGTATTAATAAAAAATCACGATCAATCATCAGCATTGGACAAAGAAATTAAGAAATTCTTCCTATTGTATGACGGTCCATATGAGGTTAGCCAAGTGAAAATGGAGAATGCGTATGTTTTAGTAGATTTGCAAACTCGAGAAATAAAGGGAACCTATAATGTGACCCAGTTAAAAAAGTATTATCTAGCTGAGTGATGATGGATGTATTTGTACATATTAAAATTATCATACATAAACAGACATTTTTATATTCTATTATTATAAATTGTTACTATTGTTTATACACACATTATGTATTTTATATAATATTTTATATAATACCACCAAGACTAGAAATGTCATGTAATTTAAATTTTTATTTAAAAAAAAAAAAAAAAAAAAAAAAATATTATACTTGTGATTCCCCAAATTTTCGGGCGGTCACGGCCTCACCGAACCCTGACCGTGGAATTGGTTTAGCTTTAACAGCTATGGTTGGGGCACATTACGATTACGCGCTGACCATAACTGGCCATAGCTGTTATCGTTGTAAAGGTGTACTTTGAAATTGATGGGGGGTAAATAAAAAGGGGAATCACCAAACTATGGAACAGCGGCTGCCACTCTGTTCGAGAAGGAACAGCAGAGCCAGGTGGTAGATCCGTTTAAGGGTGCATGATTATTAACGAGAACATGATGATGTTCACCAATTTAAACTTAACAGCGGAAGCAGAGACACGGAGAGGTAAAACCCTGCTCCAAAATATACAGTCTCTGTGGAAGCGAAAGGGCGAAACAGTCCTCCATAATCTGAAATAGAGTGTGTGGCTGGGAGGTGGCTCAGAGGAGCCACGAATGTAAATTTTATAACATAAAAATGTTTTACTAATTCAAATTTGATCCTATAAAAAAACTGCTTGTGCTCTGTTAAATAACTAGCTGCTCAGACAAGTCAATACAAGTCGTTCATGCTATAATTTTAAGTGTATTATTATTATTGTTGTACGTTAGATATAAGAATTGATAAAGATATATTTCATGCAATTTGCTCAATTTTGAAATGTGTTTACAATTAGCTAGGGAAGGTGTTTATTTGAATAATTTAAATGTCAATCCAATGGTTAATTATAATAATACTTTGTTAATTTTAAATGTTGTATTTTATTATGTTTTTGCGTTGCAAGACTGAATTTTACAGGAGTTTAATGTATTCACAGATGTAACTTGTACATAACGTATGTAGGTCAAGGATCTGGACTTGACCCAGTTTTGGTCAGCTGATGGGTGATGTTCTATACTAAACCAGTTTTGGCAAAGAAGCGAGGCCAATTTTGTTTATTCGTTAATTTAAATAAGTTCAAATAAATTTCCTATTGAGAAAAAATGTTATAAAATGTAAATTTTTGAATTTAAATTTTTTTTGTTTTGAAAAAAAAAATGATAGGTAGGAATTAACAAGTACGTGTATGCGCCCAGTATTGCTGAAGGCGACCCAGTTTGCATGTAAGGGGGAACAGATCGGTTGAGGATCTGGCATGATATAAGCCAGGGAGTGAGGGTTTTGGGGGGTAGCATGTTAGAAGGTGAGGTGCGCTGTGGTACTGGTCGGTTCGATTTCTCGGTGTTGGGATCTCTTACGGAGAAGTCCAGTGATCTCGTTCAGATGAGTCCATAGTCGCCAAGCCAGGGGGGTAGTTTACCCATGAGGTGTTAAGAAATTAAAGGGGGGTTGTTGGCTCCATATCCTCACCGGTCCTCTTAGGGGTTTTGGCAATGAGATATCTTCTGTTTCGGCAGAAGATCTCTCATTGGGGGGGTATTGTAATGGGACAATTTTGAAGGAGGTATGTTTTTTTTTTTATGATTTCATTTAATATCAACTATTGGGAAATAATCGGTTTGGACACCCTTTGCGGCCACCGAGACCACTAACACTTATTTGGACACCCTGTATACAATCCTGTACCGGTCCGTGCCTAGCGCACAACGATAACACCGTGGAATGTCAGCTTGTGCGCACATGCGTGTATCCTCCGTTGGGGAGGAGTAACAAAAACTTGGTGAATAACGCTCAACGACAATGGAATGTGGCAGTGCGTGTGCGCCCGTGTGCCGCTATCTGTACTCTCGACACCAAAGTCGATCACCGGAACCAGCCATGTGAGATGCCGCAGCCAATCACAGCACGAGCTGGCGGAAATGTTTTTTTGACCAACGCATTTGTAGTGTAGTCAGTCGACGAAATCCCCCATGCCCGGCCGGGACAAGGTTCGCAGTTCGCGACCTTTAAATCTTGCATTTTAACATATTCTGAAGTGTAACAGTAAATTTGAAGATAAACAGTTAAATCCGACAGTGTGAACGAAGTTAGCAGAGTGTATAGCAAAAGTGAAAAATGTGACAAATAAACAGGACATTCATTTACATGCGCGACGCCACACGCGGTCAGCCGAAGGACTCTGGTTAAGTAGTCGACTCAAACCTAATTTCAATTATTTTTCAAATTCATAAAAAACGGGGGTTATAACTAAATTAAAGGGAATCTGATAGTATGAGAGAGAGAGAGAGAGCAATATGGGTCGCTTTCATAATTTAGATACCATGGTTAGAATGTTAAGTGTTTAGTCATAAGTATCGCAACTATTTTCATTTCATGTATGACAAGTATCAATGTTTTCAAGCAAAGTTTTTTCGAATGAACCGCTAGTAACTTAAAATTGAACTGATATTCCAATAATTATTAACGATGTAATGTAAAAGAAATTGATGAAGAGGGAGTTAAAATTTAATAGTTAATATCAAAAAATTAAAAGTTAATAAAAAGTGTCAATTAAACACATCAATGTGTGTTTGTCATTGCATTGCCCGTTTTTCTCTGCCTGAGTACATCAGACGACATCCTGGTAAACCCTTATATATATTTGCAACTGGTAAGTGACAGTTTCTTCAGTATGTCAACAATTTAATTAATTAATTTAAAGCTAATAACACTTCAATGGCGCCCGAACAGGGACTTTGTAAATTAGTATAATACAAATTTACAAACTGATCGAAAAATGGCAGAGAAAAGCGAGAGTGTAAATTTATGTGAAGATGTTCGCACCGCAAACGGCATCCTACGTCGGCCCATTCACAAATTATGTCCAGTTCCAGTGGCCTCAGATTAATTACATTAGCATTCATGCGATATGTATCATTGATTTGAACTTTTATCGCATTCTCGTGCTTCATGCCCAGGACATACCCCGGGTGATCGCATGCTTGCCATTTGTTATTCTTATTATATTATTATTATGCTTTTATTATTGTATTATTATGTATCATTATAATATTATTATGTGTTATTGAATTTTTTGGGATCATTATTCTATTATTATGTACTGTCAACTATTATGTCTTTCGGATTCTTATATTATTATGCATTATTGAATTTTTTGGTATCATTATTCTATTATTATGCATGTCAATTTTTATGCCTTTTATTATTGTATTATCATATTGTTATGTACTACTGAATTTTTTGGTGTCATTATTCTATTGTTATGCATGTCAATTGTTATGCCTTTTATTATTGTATTATCATATTGTTATGTACTACTGAATTTTTTGGTGTCATTATTCTATTGTCATGTAATGTCAATTATTATGCACTATTCACATGACTTAAACTACAAAATCACCTGATTTTGTGCGGGCAGTATGTTAAACTTTGTACTTATAATATCTGTAATGTAACGCCGTGTGTGCGTGCAGTGACATCATTCCCCCCGCTAACTGCTGCCAGCATGTCTTGCACGCTCGCAACAAGCCAGTCTAATTCAGTTAACTGCTAAACTCCGAACGGGCAACAAGCCTTCAGTTCGCCAGCTGCGGCTATATAATTATTTTCAATTCGGAATATTCCACTTCAAATTATTAGCATGATCTTCAGTGCTTAATGCACTAATACTTAGGCGATCTCGGCCTCAATTCATTATCATGACTTTCAATATTTAATTCAACTTCATTTCTCAGGCAATGTATGCCGCGCTACACTGCACGTGCCATGCAATCATTTTCTAGCAACATTCAATAAACAGTTAATTCAAAGAAAATATACAGTCCACTATTCATTTCATACCAGCCAACTCAACATCTAACGTTGTAAGACCAACTCAAGATTATTTCGAGAGCGTCGAAGACGTAACAGTCCCATATGAGTCCTAATCTAGCCACTGAGGTGATACTATAAAGGGGCAAAACATCTGGTGTTATTAAAATGATAAGATGTGTTAACCAAAACATATTTTTCTTTATAAAGTATTTAATTTTACTTATGGTTACATGAACTAATTAGTTATTTTTTTTATAACAAATAAGCCAATTGAATATATGTCACTTAATTTCTAAATTATTATAATAATCATGAAACTAAATAAGACAATACTTTCAAACACAATGTCTAGAATTAACCTAATAAATGTAATATGATACTGCCATGTGTCACTTTGTACTTATTTATTTTTCTTTTTTTTTTTATAATTACAATAACTGTTAAATCGTTCCACATTTAACACAAACACACAACAGGTCAAAAGCTAACTTGAAAAAGGCAATCCTTTTAATATACAACTCTACCACCCCCACAAAGAATGGAAATGTCAAAGTAAAACTAATAACAAATAAGACATGATGTGCTGTTCCTCAGATCTGCATGAATTGTGTTTCTGAGTTTAGTTAACAGAGTTTGGTTTTCTCATGGGTTTCTATATCCATCTGTACTGGCTTCAGTAACTAGTCTGACATAATCAATCCTTTCTAACAAAACAATCCACACACCCCAATTTTACATAGTAGGGCATCAATTAAACCAAAAGGAAATTTATCCAATATATTCTTTAGAGAAGTAAAAAGTTAGTCCTGGATCTGAAGATATCCAGAAATCATAAGAAAGACGATTTACAATGTTCAATTTTCAAAAACAAATTATTTTTCCTACGAAACGTATTATTCTGTTGAAATGTACTCAGAAATACGAATGAATTTTTTTCTTGGTTTCTTCAAAAATACACAGATGGCTTCCAGTCTAGTGCTCTCAACTCCACATACAGCTGTATGTTCAGTAGATTAAGTGGAGACAATGATCGTCCTAGTTAAATTTTTCCTACTGGTCATGGGCTTCACCAGTGCCCAATTATTGTGATGATATGATGATGATGTGATCACATTATGATGATATTGAATATTTGGTGTATGGCCAAATTTCTGAAAGACAAGGGTCATTCTTTTCTATTTTTATAAGTTATAATCTTTTAATATTGCTAACATAATTGATATAATATTCTAGACATATATAATTTATTTCTATATTGTCAGGTAATTTAAAGAAACTTGTACGGTGAGTGTATTCTTTCACTAGATTACGTTTAAGTCCTGAAAATAAGATGACTCAAATAGAAAAATCCAGTGTTTATTTGCAGTTAAGTATTATACATTACATTCGTAACTTTTCTGTGAACTAAAACAAAACCATTAAACAGTTCAACAATTTAAAATATTCTTAGCATTGATTAAGGTAGAAATAAATACTTTGGCTATGGTGTCTTATTGTCAATGGTGTCCAATACCTTTTTTATGGACATAGCACTTGGCTACAAAGTTGACCTAAGATAAGTTTTTAGTTTTCGAAGAGCACAGAAACTTCTTTCTGCCTCATAACTAGATGCTGGGCACACAAGCAAAAGATGAACAAACCTCCTACATTTCTGAAAAGATCTCTACTTCTTTAGTCATCAAGATCATCTTCACATCATTAAACATATTACCTTGTATCTTTGTAGAAACAGTTTTATTTCTACTTTAAATGATGATGAGTTAATTTCTGGATAAGAAGCTAATGTTTCATATCCTTGCTTTTGCAAAAAAATGTTTTCTAGCAAAACCTGTTTCTTCATACCAGGCTGACTGAGAATTTGATGTTGAAACCCTGCTACAGCTGTGTACAGTAGTATTAAACAGACATGAATCAGAGCGCAGGTTGTAGTGGGGAGAAGACGGCAGCAGTGAAAGGCACGAGAGAGGAAAATGTCTACTAACGCAGTTGAAAATATTGGTCTACTCTCTGAATTGTTAATAAGACGCGAATGTGACAAGAGTACTCTATTTTGACACGGGTTGACTTTTAATACCTAATGTGCCGAAGTTACGCTTCTTTAATAATTAAAGATGAACGATAATAGTTAAATTTACGTTTTTCTCTGTAAAAGTAGTAAAATTTGAAAACTGATATCACTTATAATGACAGCTGAAATAAAGCAGTTACACTGCTTTGTCAATTCACAATTATTTTCGTTTTATTATATTTATAACTTTATTTATTTAGTTTTCTATTGTCTATGATTCTTAGTGTTTTCAATTGTTTATTTTTAATTTTTAACGTTTTTATGTATTTATTGTTTTTTACATTTCATTAGCTACATTTTTAATTATATTACTAAATACTTTACCAAACTAAATTTTACAGCCCTACCAAAACACACACACACACACACACACACACACGCATATATGTAACTTACTTTTTACTAACTTACCTAACTTTTTACTAACCAATTATTCTTATAATTTGAAAATTCTTTTGTTATTCTTTTAATTGTTTTTAAGGTTTTTACCTAAAATTTGGTTACCAACAAAATTTGGTTGTAGGTAAGTTTTGATTTCGATTACGACAGTAAATGTGGACATTTTGTAAGACGAAACAAGAGTCAGACACAACAGAAAGAGACAATGTAGGCCTAATAAAGATTTCCATTATTTTGTAAACAGTGATTTGGCGTGTTGTGTCTGTTGCAATGTTTCTCGAAAGTCGAGGCTAGACATCAACAATCGTTGTATATTTTGGAATTTGTACACTTTGTGTACATGTTACGATTCACGAAAAACGTAATAATATATGATCCACATTGCTCTGGCATCTTAATTTGTTTGAATAAGTAACATTAATGACAGCCTCTTACGTGAAATGATTGTGTGTGTGTGTGTGTGTGTGTGTGTGTGTGTGTGTGTGTGTGTGTGTGTGTGTGTGTGTGTGTGTGTGTGTGTGTGTGTGTGTGTGTGTGTGTGTGTGTGTGTGTGTGTGTGTGTGTGTGTGTGTGTGTGTGTGTGTGTGTGTGTGTGTGTGTGTGTGTGTGTGTGTGTGTGTGTGTGTGTGTGTGTGTGTGTGTGTGTGTGTGTGTGTGTGTGTGTGTGTGTGTGTGTGTGTGTGTGTTTAAAAAACAATGTAAACTATCCGTAAAGAACCGGAGAGACAATATTAATGCAACAATTAGACTGAAACTATTTAAGTACCATAGAGCACATTTACTTACATGCAATTACAATAATTATTTAGGTCAGTTCTTCACCCTACTAATATTTCCGTCACTGTTATCACCGTTAGCCTATTATCACTATCACTCAAGTTGCCTTCACTGCTGCTATCTCATCTTACATTATTTTCTAAATGATCTGTTATAGTATCCCTTATTTGGTTCGATCTCACGTAGTCATTTTAAATTTTCATTACGTCACGTCTTGATCTCTAGTCTGCAGGAGAAATACAATAAAATTCCTTTGACACTGTCCACAGAAAAATGCACAGTTTTTCTTTCAACACGCTTCTTCACGGTTGCCCAAGTCAGTTCCATAGGATTAAAATCTGGCTGATAGTGTAGAAGTTATAAAACAGAATGTCCTTGGTTTGCCAAAATAGCATCTATTTTAAAAGTTTTGTAAGTTGGTTTGTTTTGTTTAATTAGTGCATACAGCTCAGGCTTTAACATAGATGGACTACAAGGAATGTTATGGTTTTTTAACCAGTTAATCATGTCTGCCTTTTTTTGTTAATGATGTTGGAGGTGGATTTATTTGTACATTGTGGTAGGAGGCATTATCTATTACTATTACGCTGTTCTTATTAAAATGAAATAAAAACGCTTCATATTTGATGAATACATGTTTTTTGAAAAGTACTCACACAATAACCTCCACAGCATCTCAGAGAAAACTAAGCTATGTTTCTCCTACGTTTCTCTGTTGACGCATGCGCATTACATAACCTGCGCAGTTAGCACGAAAACAGTTGATTCATGTCTAGTAAACTTTACTGTATATGACTTTTTTTATAGTATTCTTCACATTACTGACAATATACATGTAGGTCAGTTGTTCCACCAATTCTTTTTGGTATATTTTTTTTTGTCTTGGAACTTTAACTCTTCCAAACCAAGCTCAGAAATCTTATCATTCCTTTCTTTAAATCCAGATGCAAACTTGTCATTCATCCTCAGGGCATTCAACCCATCACTGATGTGTTCAACTGATTTATAAAGTCTTGCAACAGTTCTGTTATTTCTCAGGAAGCACTTGTTTAAAATTTCCAGAAGTTCAATTATGTCTCATCCCATGATCAAACCAAGATTTATAGCTCCATTCTCAAATGCACTAAGTAGACCATCAGCTCTGTCTTATCCTTGTTTTATTAGGTCAATCAGTGTTTTAATTACTAATTCATATCTGTTCACAATTTCCTTTATTTATGGCCACCGAAAAAGCCATCTTGTATGACCCAGTGGTTTTATCTTGCAAATGTTACCACCAGGACCCTCGACTACATTCTCATGGGTATGCATGAACACAGATTTTGCTTTAGTGTTTGAAAACAAAATTCCTAATTGATGGGCTCATTCCACTGAATTTTTTACTGTTCTAGACGATTCAAAACTTTCTTTCCTGATAAATTACAGCAATGAGCTACATAGTACACATAATCAGCCAAAGGCTGCTCTGGATTATGATGGTCTGTATGCCTTTACTGATGCCTCATATTTTCACCTCCGTCATAGGTCTCTGCATGAAGATTTACCAATGGGAATTCCAGTCTAAGGAGAGAATCAGAAATGAGTGATACTATACCTGAGCCCAAGCCACAAGTTTCACCAGTTTTGTAGAAAGCCATAAATCTTTCTTGAGTTTACAGCTTATCATAACACCACCGAACACAGTTATTCACTTGTTCATCTCCTGAAATATCTTAAACAGCATCACAAATAACCAAATAAATTAAAATATTTATTAGCTTTATCTTTTTAGTAAAATTAGAAATTATTTTATTTCCTATTATCTGGATGGTTTCATTTTGTAGCACACGGTGTATATAATTCTGCTCACTTTGGAGCCACTGCGTAGGAGTCCTCACTCCAAACTTTCAGCAATTCAATGAAGGTTCCTTCAAAATTTGTGTGATTTGTAATAGCCTGTCCCTGTCTAATGAGATACTTAAAAGTACTAACTAAACCATTAATGACTTTAAGTTACCTTTTGTTCCTCAACAAATTTTTTATAACTGCCTTTTAACACAGGTTTTTTTTTTGTTGAATATGGCTAAATACAACTTGGGCATGGTTGTTATTCATTGGGCATGAAACACTTTCTTTGTGGTTTTAAACCTTTGAATTACCTTTTTCCAGTTTTTGAGCCCTTTCCCACTAAAAGTCATGTCTGCTTTCAGTTGCAAGTGTTTTATTTGGACATATCTGAATATATTTTGTACAGAAAAAAAACGCTTAGCCCATCAATCCCAGTCAATCCCAGATACATGCAACCACAGAAATGTTGGTACCATTTCATAGAAAACTTAATACTCATCCCCTACAATCCTGATGAACTGGAAAACCATTGGGCAAAATTTCATTCTGGTATGGAAGACATGCTGATCCATTTTCAGGGGTAACTGGATCACACGCTGCAGCCACTGGAGTCACTGGTTGTGGTCCAGGAAATTTTGAAATTCAAAATTCATCACCAGGAAGTGGAAAGCCTTCAAGGCCCAGACTGTAAACATAAAAGATATTGTTCTTGCTGGATCAAGAAAAAAATTTTAATTAGAAATATTACCAGGGCCATTCCTAAATCAACCTCCAACTGGCTCACAAGAAAATGAAAAATGTTACGTTCATATCTATATTACTATTGCTAACAGTTGATAGCACCCGAATTTAAGTTTTGGCAGTTATTATATTTTAGCACCAGCTTTTCCCACCGAGGTACCCAGCCAACATTTGATGCCATCAAATACCTGGGTTATCAGCCATACTTTCATTCTGATAACAAGACAGCATCCCTGCTCTCTCAACTGTGGTGGTGTACCGGACTTGCTTTGGTTGCCAACAATGCACACAAAAGGATACCCGCAAAGTGTGAACTTTCCTGAACTGGGAGCCTCTTGCGTACGTGAAGCCTGCCCTCCGCAACTGTTAGAACCGTGATGGCGAGTTACCTATAAATGGAGGGTCAACCATCTAATGAAGACACATCGATGACTCAAGAGTTATTTTTTTGCCATGTTTACGTTTATATGGCTGTGTCAACAAACTGTCATAACTCATGCTCTAGCCATCATCTTTACTTCTAGGGACCTATCGTCTATACATACCGTATTTACTCGCGTAATTTATGCACATTTTTATGCATCTTTTTAACCAGCAAAACCATGGTGCGTAAATTACGCAGAGAATTACATCGACTGGTACTTTTCAGGTTATAATGTCTTTAAATTATAACTACACGAAATACATATTAAGAGAAACTGACATTTCTAAAACTATTGTATACAATATAATTATATATTTCTTTAATCTTTTAAACTTTCTTTAATTAAAGTCCAGTTAAATATTAGAATTTTCATGGATTTGTTGAATGGCTTCTAACCTATATTCTGTAGTAACGCATATAACCCTTGTAACAGAACAAAAATTTCAAATTAATTCATGTCCATAATTATTGCATTTAATTACCGTTTTTATGATAGTGGTTTTACTTTTGTGTTAATGCATATGTAAAGTAACTTAGCTTAACAGTCAACACTTATTCAATGTCACTGTCGTTGATCTTCCAACACATGTCATCCAGTCCATCAACACGCGTTTCCATCCACTCTATTTGCAATGCACATCTTGAAACATTTTGTCACTGTATTGACAGATATTATATTTCACGATTTCAGGATACATTGGCATATTAATTCGATATGGTCGTTTAATTTTTCTAGTAGGTACAACCACATCTTTAAAAGGCTTGTTGATTGACACGCCAAGTGGTTACAGCATTGAAGTTAACACTTCACTTCCCAAAATGAAGGAAACATCAATCTTCGTTTCCTTCAAAAAATCCTTCACATTTTGTACCGAGTAATCATTGAAACTATCAAGAACAAGAAGAGAAGGATATCGCAAGTCCTCCAGAACGTCTCTTCTACACCTTTTCCACCCAGTGAATTACCAATTTGTCCTCTATCCATCCTTTGTCGTGAACAACATGTATTCCTGATGGAAGTGTTATTCTTTTCGGTATTGTTTTCCTTTTAAAGATTACTTAAGGCAGAAGTCTGTTGCTGTCTGGTTGTTATAGCAATTGTAACTGCTGTGTAGCCTCTCTGTTCTGAAGTACTAGACGATCCTTTCTGCTTAATATGCTAGACAATCCCTTCTTGCCTGCCACTGTGTTCCATGAATCAATGTCACTGTGTTTTTTTTGATCGATAAAAATGAGGGTTTGATTCGTGTGGCCAATCCGTACAATTTATCTTGTTGAATTTTAACAGTATTGCGTTGAAATGAATTCAATTTGTCCGTGTAATCCTTTGGCAGTCTTTGGCAAAGTAACGTACGTCTTCGCAGCGAGAAGTTTTTATAAACTTTTTATAAACGTTGTAACCCACCCTCTACTTGCTATAAAATCTGTTAAAGAAATGCATAAATTTCTGGGTATTTATAAAGCACAACACATAAGCACTGTACGAGTGGTGGCACAGTTTTGGAAATCATGAATGTATTTTTACAAGTTCCTTTTCTAAATCACAATATTTGGTGCTACATTGCAGTCTTTGGACCTTGTAAAACCCGTTTATCTCTATTAGCACTAAGGAGACCATCCTTTTGGTTTCACCAGTGATGAGCAAGCCCTATACTTACACCAATCTCTATTCCAGTAGCTTGATTGCCACTTTCTTCCGGCAACTTTATTATGTGCATTTTAAATGCCACTGTAAAACTACTGTATTTCGGTGTAGTCAAAGTCATATTTATGTAACTATTATGAATTTTATAATTATTTCCCTTAACACACGAGGCTTGATAGAAATGCAAAGTTTAACAGAGACCACAATTACAGGTAACCAGTTTTAAATCAAATTACAGATTCATCATATAAAATTATTATCTGTTCTATAGCAAGTTAACAGTTTTATGTCTTATTGTCATATGCAATTATTTTACTAACAATTTTATTAATTCATGGACTGTTACAGGAAGAGACTAGTGTGTTGTAACAATTTTAACAAAAGATTACTATATAAATAGGTAAGGGATCAGACACAACTCAGCCTCAGTCAAACAGCTGCAGATGCCTGATCTTACAATGGGTGAAAGAATTGGTGTTAAGAAAAATAAAACTTTTGTTACATGTAAACACAAGACATTTTTCAACATTTTGTTTAACATATTCAGTTTTAACTAAACAAACTGTTAAAAAGGAAAATCTGTTACTTTTATGTTAGTCAATTACTCATTCCTGATATATAAATAATAGTCTGTGCATAAAAAACTTACCCATGTTTCCTCCACTGTGAATGTTCTTTGTTGCTCTTATTAACCCCTGTGGCCTATGATGTGTCGGCTGCAAACCAGGCATGTGAACGTTTGGCACGACAGGAGGTCCTGAAGTCATAGGAATTGCCGGAGCTGCATCCATTCCTGGCGGTGGAGGAGGTGGGATAGATTGATTATTTGAAGATGGAAACGACAGAACTTGTGGTAATGATACATCTTCTAACACAACTGGATCAGATCCATGATCATACGGACACAATTCTCCTTTCATACAATAACCCTTTTCTGCACATACAAATGAAATTATAAACTCACTATATACATTTCACTAAATTACTAAATATAATAACTGCAATCACTGCAAACACTAACTATGCTACAAAATACTACATTGGTTTATTAATTACAACTTTGTTAGCTTAAAAATAATATGTTGTCACTATACAAAACAATGGCAAACATTATAAAAATCACAATTTGAGATCTGAAAATTTCTGTATAGTTTCAACAAAGCTGTATGTTATTTTATACTTTATTTATTTAAATATGTAAATCTTACTTGTTTGAAAACTTTAAATGAAACACAAGCTATTTCAAAGTTATTAAATCTGTATTTTCTTCCACCCTACATTGTCATTAAAAAACTTACTTTCACATGCATTCATGCAATATTCTAATGTTGGTCAATGATGACATTCATAATATCATCTCATATTAGTTGTCACAATAAACATTTTTCCCTAATTATGTTCAATTAATTGTTCTTAGAAGATATGCAAAGTCTGTCTGAAAAGTACCCAGTCAGTTTGAATATTTCGATAACACATCATGTAACCTTCATGAAACTGCACAGCCAATCACAAGAGAGCACATCCATTAACAGTTGGCTTCTGTCAGACCCTTCATTCAGCAGTGAGACACCATTAAGTAAGCTTGTATTCTGTTACACAATGACATCACATTCACAATGACTGAGTCTGTGGATCAGCAAATCTCCTTGAAGTTTTGCTTCAAACTTAAAGCACTCATCCAGGAAACCATTTTAATGGTTAAAATACCATCGAAGAGGATTCCATGTGTGATGCTCAAATTAAATCGACTCCTTCAAGGACACGACCCATAACAAGCAATTCACATTCTTCACATCTGGTACAGAATTTCTTGGCAAAACATTGCATTGTGGCAAAACCTTACAGTCATTGGCTCCCTCAAACTTCTGGCTCTTTCCAAAGCTAAAATGATCACTGAAAGGGAAAAGATTTCAGAACAGTCAGTCAGATTCAGAAGAACGCTATGCGACAGCTGATGGTAATTTCAAAAGACTTTACAGACTGTTTTCAGAAGTGAAAGGGATGCTGGAATTAAAGGGGGATACTTTGAAAAACCCTGATTCCCCATTGTGTCAGGTAAACTACTTTTCTCAAAATATGACTACATACTGTTAGGACAGACCTTATACATTCATAATTCTGGGTCAAGAACTATGTAAGAAGAAATATATGGTGGCATTTTCAACTGTTTACTCGACATGACTCTGACAGAATCTGGAGACTTTCATATGTCACCCGCAGGTTGTTGTTGTTATTATTATTATTATATTAATGACAACCAGCTGACAATAATAACAGTGAAATTGATTTTTCAAATAATTAACATTAAAGTTAAGTATTAGTATTAAAATTAAGTATATTTGCATTCAAGATTCCATTGTACTGATGGCCTTACCATGGTATCTTGAACTTCTTATTGTTTTAGTGCACATTTCCCTTTACGTATGATTGTAACTGTACTGTTTTTTTCTAAAATTTTATTAACTCTAACTAGCAGACCACCATTGTCTTATTTTTTTTCAATGTATTTCTGCACAGAATGCACTCATATACTGACAAGGCAGCCATTCTTTGTATAACTGTGTAACTCTAATGGCCCACCACTGTCTTTTTTTTTCAAAATATTTCTGCACAGCATGCACCAATGCACTGACTCTCTGCTTTGTTACCTTAAAGCAAAACTCTGACCAGTTCTTTCTGCTTTCTTTTGTGGTACATTAATTTGTGCCCCCCCTTTACCTGAGCTACCAGCAGCCATGTCAGAAGACATTTTACACAACAGTAAATTTAAAACAGTTTACACAAATATTATCACTTAAAATCAATACTAACAAATAATCATTTGTTGTTAACAAATACCAACAAACAAAAAACTTCAAAAATAAACCGCACAGTGAACAGAATAACAACTAACGCCTAGTACAAAACAGAATGCCTAGTATGAATTGAATATACACTGAAAACAAAGGTGTGTTTGTTGTCCACTAACAAGAAGCAGCAACATTGATCACTTGATCAGTGTGTTAAACATCAACACTTAATGGCAAGTTCAAAGAACATCAAATCCATACTCCTTCCACGTGTCAGTTTGGAAGTTATATTAAACAGATCTTATAACGTCTACATATGACAAACTTGATTTCCTACTTAAAATCATTAGCTAAAAAGTACACCTGGCCTACGACATGACACACATACACATACTTTATCTGGTTTAAAATACAGGTAGCCATTAAACACACTGTACAACTAGCCTTAAGTTAATGTTTAAATTTACAATACAATATAATCACATAGAATCGCATTGTATTAAATACCCAAATGAAAAACTACTAAACAACTGCATTTATAGCAATGGTATCACTCTATGAACTTCATAAACTGTAAGTTTTTAAGCTCTAACAGCCAGTCATTTCTTGCTGACTCTATCTCCAGAAATCACCTTCAGAAGAAATTTTTTTTCATCTAAGGTAACTAATATTCTGTCAAAATGGATTTGTGACTAGGCACCGACTGAACAGCAGTCAATGACAAGACTGAACTAAAAATGAATGACTTCTGCAGGAGTTGAAATTTTGGTGAAACAATGTTACCTGATCGCTTTTTCATCAATCAGTTTACAATTTCATACCTCAGAAAACAATTTGGGCCAGCCTTTACACATAGTACAGTATGCCAGATCTTGCAAGTTTTGCAAGAAAGCTACACTACAACCAAACTATTGTCGTTTCATTGTATTATTGCTATTGTATTTCAAATTATTGCTGTTATTCCTATTGTATTATTGGTCTTAATGACTAACTACATCAACAACTTCAGCTCATTTTCTGCTGAAACAGCCAAAAGGCTCTGACCATGCTTTGGCATTCATATTCAAGGTTAATTAGAAACTTCAATGACACAAATCACATATCAAAAGACATAAATTACTGAACAGATTACTAACCGAACTTGCTCTATCAATTATAGCATAGAAATATAACCATTTTTGAACAAACACACTTATTATTACTACCTGAAATTTGCATCTGAAGATTATAGTACATAATACTATGCTTTAGTAAACAATGTGCTTCAAAAGCCAAAAACCCTAATGCAAGAACTTCAAACTACAAAATTAATTGCTTCTAGTTAACAATAACTATCTATCATTACCATTATTCTCCCAATGATATTTATGAATACAAATTGCTCATCATATCCTTCATTTTTAAATCATGAATATGAGAGCTTTACATTATTTAAACAAACAGAATGTAACGGGACAGAATGGGGTGATATGTTTTAATGTAATTGTAAATGCGACGCAGAAACGTTACCCACACAGGGCCTCAATTATAACAATAGAAATTCCTTGTCGGGGCACCAGTTGCATATTTGGTCTGTATGCCCTGCAATAAGCACTGTTTCCTGATGCTCTGGAATGTGTCAAAGCGCGCCCATGCTGGCCCGAGCATGTGAATCCTCACGTATTAGGCTCACTGGTTACTTAGAGTGAATATACTACATCGTGGTTACGATATACATCGTGTGAACTCATTACTGTGTGACGTGATTCCCTTTTAGCGAATCACAAAGCAAGTTGATGCACATGAAGAATCCCAGGCCATCTTGGACGCCTGGCGTTTGGCGTCTGTCGTCTTCCAGTAATTGAACCGCGCGGTTCAACATACAGGCTCGCGAGCCGAAAAATTTACTAAAACTTAAAAAATGTGTCTTAAAGTGTAATATAAAGTGGTGAAAAATGTGGAACGTTTATTAATCGACAGTGATATCAAAAATCAGAATTGAGAACTAAATTCGGAAACCAATGACTAAATTTTGAAACCAGTGTAGCAGGTGGTCGGCCAGAATCATCACAACCAAGTAAACGTATAATATATGACCTTTTGAAAATGTAGAAAATAAAAAGGAAAAAATAAAGAGCTCTCTATAGTAAATGGGGTACAATAAATGAATGTGTGTGCATGAGCAATTACTGGGCTGCCTTTATTTAATCTAAGTAATTATTAAGCAATAGTCAACAATTAAATAATAAGAAGAAAAAAGGCTAAATTTTATGTGTTTATATTAACTGGTGTCTCGACCTCAAAGCGGAAATCTGTTGAATTAGAATTCTGAAGATTATAATCAAACGAAGTTCTATTATTGTTTCATGAGAACGTTTAATAAGTGTTTAATAAAAGCTGAGTTAGTTAACAAGAAATGAGAGTCGAGTATATTAATGACGTAAACCCTAAAACACGCTTATAGTCCACAGGTTCGTGTGAAGGACTCTGGCCTACACAAGGTAAGTTTGTTTTATAATTGATTTAAATCTGATAAAGTGAAAATAATATTACATTGGCCCCCGAACTTGGACTGTTTTATAAAATCAATTGTATGTATTTTATGTAAACCACACCTACAAGTGAATATAAGCGTGATTTAGGAATACGTATAAATTACATGCAGGTTATGTGATGTACAGACTATAGTTACGTGATACTTATAATATTAATTAATACTGAGTACATGTAAGGTTAAATTTTTTTTGTAAGATTAAAATCTCATAAAGAATATAAAAAATGGATACTAATGAGATTGAAGTTGAAATGAGCGAATCAGCTGTCATAAGTGGCCTGGGAGTTCATTCAACTCTGAATGTGGGTCAAGACAAAATAGTCGAATTAACTGTAACAGATGAAACAAATATGACAGAGGACTCGGGAGTTCAGTTAACTCCAACCTCAACAAAATGTAATAGTAAATTTGATAATGACATGATGAGTATTTTACTAAATCAATTTAATGAACTGAAAGAACATAATAAAGAAGTAAAGAGCAGTTTCGAAGTACAGAATAACAAATTCGATGAGTTAAAAAGCGAAATACATGAACAAAAAATCAAATGTGAAAATAATTTCAGTGAGTCAGTGAACCATATTAATGAAATTAATAAGCGTTTTGACAATACAAATGAGATATTTGAAAGTAAATTTAACGAATTAGAACAGAGTATTGAGAGGATGGGAGTGTGGAGAATAAAAACAGGTGAGTGTAACAAGAACAAAAATAGTGAAGAAATAATTAATAACAAGGTAAGTGGTAATTACAGTAATGAGTCCAATATTGAAGTAAAAAGTGAAAATAACAATGATATAATTAAAAATGTAGTGCTAGAGAGTAAGGTGGTTAATATTGAGTGATCATGAAGATTTTGTTAGAGTAGAATTTAATAAAGAAATGTTAGTGAATGTTGATGAAATAGTGAGAGAGTGTGATGAAAGGTTAGGTGGGGAAAGGGCAGATTTTCCCCAAGTATATGGTGAAACAGAGCTTTCACAAGTGTTGTATGAGGTCAGAGTTTCCTCCAGTAGTTGTGTGGAAGACAGGGTGTCTTCAAATAGTCCCTTAATTTTTTGTGGAGTTCTTGGAAGAGCAGTATAGTAAGTTTGTTGTGCCCTTTGAATGGAGTGAAATAGGTCAGTGGTGTTGTGACAGGTATTGTGATGAAAGTGATTATGAGAGAGAGAGAATGACAGAGGTATTTAAGTTAAGTAGAATACAATTAAATTACCTTATTCGGTCCACCTTAGTGACACTAGCTTCTTTCGTTCAATGACGCGTTTCGGGATGAAATCCCATCTTCAGATACACAATATCAATCAAAACGTAAATGTATACCACATTTTGTGGTTATGTCATAATTTAAAATGTTTAAAATCTTTTAAATAAAATATACAAAACGTAACAACTGAATCGCTCGGAGCACTCGCATGCATGCGAGTGCTCCGAGCGATTCAGTTGTTACGTTTTGTAGAGTCGTAAGGAAATCGCGGTACAGCGTGCATGCATGCGAGCGCTCCGAGCGATTCAGTTGTTCCGTTTTGTATATTTTATTTAAAAGATTTTAAACATTTTAAATTATGACATAACCACAAAATGTGGTATACATTTACGTTTTGATTGATATTGTGTATCTGAAGATGGGATTTCATCCCGAAACGCGTCATTGAACGAAAGAAGCTAGTGTCACTACGGTGGACCGAATAAGGTAATTTAATTGTATTAACCATAAAGTGACTCGGTACGTAAAACATGAATAGATTGTTAAGTAGAAGTTATAAAGAGTTGATTGGTTAGAATTGGAGAAAATAGATGTTGTGAAAGACTTACCTTGTTGTGAAGATAGTGCAGAAATAAATGATGATAACGTTGATAATTATATGGGAAGCTTACCTGTGCTTAGACGTGGAGTATTAGTAGTAAATGATTCTGAAAGTGAGAGGTTAAAATGCTTAAGAGTGATAGATAATGATACAGACGGTGACAAGACCAAAACTAATGATGTAGACAGGCTATATGATTTAATAATAATGTGGGATAATCCAGTAGATTATTATGTATGTTTTACGGAACAATCTGAAATATTAATGGGTTATTATATAAATAACAATGATGTAAGGAGCGTAATTAAAGATGATAATTGTTATGAAAAAGTAAGACTAGTTTACGACGATGGGGGTTAAACAAACAAAGTGAATGAACATTTTATTAGTTTAGTTCATGGTAATGACTTGGCTAAATTAGGTAATGAGGTGTGGGTAAACAGAAAAATAATGACCAAAAAAAAATTGTTAATAAGTTTATAGCGAGATTAATTGTGTTTGTGGTGTAAAATGTATTTTATGTAAACAATGTGTGTATGTAGCAGAAATTGATTTAATAATAATATTTTATCAGACCAAATAAATAATGAGAGTTTGTAATAAATGAATTGTAATTGTTTTGGAATAAAGTAATTAAAGTAACTTTGTGTTTTAAAAAACTAATTGAACTAAATAATTTTGAGATGAATTAATTAATTAATTAATGTTGTATAAATAGATTTTGAAAATGAATTTAAATGATTTTATATGATTTGAACCTGATAATAAATAGTAAATGAATAAATGTGAAATGTGTTTAGTTGTGGAGTCATATGGTTGTTATATAATGTATCAGAAAGTACATAGGGGATTATATATTTGTTGTAATGAATGTTTATAATTTTGTGTCTATGACAGGAATCATGTGTCTGTTCAATTGAGTGACCATATGTAAGTATAAATTTGATAATGACTTTGAAGTAAAGTAAAATGTTTGAATAATGGAATTAAATGAGTTTCAAAGGTTTTAAATTAAATAATGAAATTAATTTGAGGTAGTTACGAGTTTTCTAGTGTAGTTTTCAATGGTTAACTTAATATAAAATGTTGTAAAAGTTAGACTGTGGGTGATAATAATTATTTCAATAAGGCATTAAGTCAGTCAGAGTTAATTTTAAATGGGTGTTAGACAAAATAAGAATTTTGGGAATAAAAGTAATACAGAAACGGGTTAATAGTAGGGACACAGTAGCGGGAGTGCATGTATGTAGAGAAAGTGAGAGTGATGTAAATGGAGAGTAAATAAATGGTGGTGAAATTTTGTAGTGAGGGTGGAGGTGTAAGGAGTCATCAACAACAGGCGTTATGGCGGGAGGAATAGTTTTAAATGAGGTTTGGCGGAGTTACCTGGAAGGGCCAGGAACCGATAAGGGAATGAGTATAAGGGAAGGGAACACACATCCTAGGTACAAAGAGAGTATCAGGTATTTTGTTAGAACAGGAGAATGATTTAAGGTGAGTTAGAGAATTTAATGGAGGTAAATATTTTTGAGAGATTGGTGTCACCCTATGCAAATCCGTTAATGGTCGTTAGAAGGAAGAAGGGGTGTAAGGTTAGATCTAAATGCCCATTCAATAAATCGAATCATTGTGAATGACTGGGAGTCACCCAAACCAATTGATGATGAAAATGATTAATAGAAATTCATAATTGAAATGTAATAATAAAATGTAACTAGGTAAAGAGTTAATAGAATTTGAAACTAAACTTAAATTTGAAATGTTTGTAAATTGTTTTCAGATGCAAATGAAATGTTTATTTTAATGAAATGAGTTATGAGTTAAATTGAATAATGTTGTGTATTTGTGTTAGTTGTATATAGTGCAACTGAAGTAAGGTCATTCACCTGGGAATGAGGCATCAGCTGATGACTGGTGTGGGCTGTATAATGTTCAATATAATCAATTCATATGTTCTTTTAATAATCAATGTAATTATATTTTATAATTTTTCTTTCTATTAATTGTCATAATATATGTTTAATAAAACATTATTACGTTTTATTACATTATTACATAAAAAAAAAATTTTTTGAAGTACAGATTGTGTTGTGTTTTCATGTTCAGGATATATTGCTGGTTGTGTGTATTGATAATGTATTAACTGATTCGTAGTGTTCACATTATATGTTTTGTAACAAAATGTATTGATAAGGGAATTTATAATAGAAGTAAGTTGTGTATTTTATTTTGTTTATTATGATTGTTAGCATCTAGTTAAGGGGAGTTATAAAGTAAATTCATTTAAAGGATTTTGGAATTTTAAAAATTACGATTAAATTAATTAATTGAAAAACATGATGTAAATTAACTTCAATAGGAATCTTTGAAAAGGGACTTAGATTTATTTCACTATTTGAACAAAATTTAAATACTTTAATTTGATTTGAAACAGTAACGTCAAGCAAACAATTAAAAGTGGAGAAATGGAAATGAATTTTGCTTAGAAGCAAATATAAAATATTTATGTGAATTTTATATTAATAATTAATGTGGAGATAGTGTGTTTAAAGTAGTAATGAATATGTGTACGCACCCAGTACTTTGCTAAAGGCAATCCAGTATGTATGTAAGGGGAGATATATCGGTTGAGGATCTGGTATGGTATAAGGCTAGTTGTTTTTATTTGGAATATTACAAGGTTAGGTGGTACTGTGGTGAGTACCTGTCCGACTTTACAGTGTTGGGATCTCGAACAGAGAAGTCCAGTAATGTCGTGCAGGTGCAGCCATAGTCGCCGAGCTAGGGGGGTAGTTTTCCCATGATGTGTTAAGAAATTAAAGGGGGGTTGTTGGCACCATATCCTCACTGATCCTCTTAAGGTTTAGCAATGAGAGTTTTTCTGTTTCGGCAGAAAACCTCTCATTGGGGGGGTATTGTAACGGGACAGAATGGGGTGATATGCTTTAATGTAATTGTAAATGCAACGCAGAAGCGTTACCCACACAGGGCCTCAATTATAACAATAGAAATTCCTTGTCGGGGCACCAGTTGCATATTTGGTCTGTATGCCCTGCAATAAGCACTGTTTCCTGATGCTCTGGAATGTGTCAAAGCGCGCCCATGCTGGCCTGAGCATGTGAATCCTCACGTATTAGGCTCACTGGTTACTTAGAGTGAATATACTATACATCGTGTGAACTCATTACTGTGTGACGTGATTCCCTTTTAACGAATCACAAAGCAAGTTGATGCACATGAAGAACACCTGGCCATCTTGGACACCTGGCGTTTGGCGTCTGTCGTCTTCCAGCAATTGAACCGCGTGGTTCAACATAAAGGCTCGCGAGCCGAAAAATTTACTATAAAACTTAAAAAATGTGTCTTAAAAGTGTAATATAAAGTGGTGAAAAATGTGGAACGTTTATTAATCGACAGTGATATCAAAAATCAGAATTGAGAACTAAAGTCGGAAACCAATGACTAAATTTTGAAACCAGTGTAGCAGGTGGTCGGCCAGAATCATCACAACCAAGTAAACGTATAATATATAATCTTTTGAAAATGTAGAAAATAAAAAGGAAAAAATAAAGAGCTCTCTATAGTAAATGGGGTAAAATGAATGAATGTGTGTGCATGAGCAATTACTGGGCTGCCTTTATTTAATCTAAGTAATTATTAAGCAATAGTCAACAATAAATAATAATAAGAAAAAAGGCTAAATTTTATGTGTTTATATTAACTGAAGTCTCGACCTCAAAGCGGAAATCTGTTGAATTAGAATTCTGAAGTTTATAATCAAATGAAGTTCTATTATTGTTTCATGAGAACGTTTAATAATAGCCGAGTTAGTTAACAAGAAATGAGAGTCGAGTATATTAATGACGTAAACCCTAAAACACCCTTATAGTCCACAGGTTCGTGTGAAGGACTCTGGCCTACACAAGGTAAGTTTGTTTTATAATTGATTTAAATGTGATAAAGTGAAAGTAATATTACAAGAATATGACAGCTTTACACTATTTAAACACCACTAAAAAGTAAGAATGACAGAACAACATCATTCTGTTAAAAATAAGAAATTTCTTCCTATAAATATGATATATAAATATTCTAAAAATATCCTACAACAAACACTGAACTGAATAAAAGTCAATTCAACTCACCATCATAATCCTGACACCTTCTTTTAGTACTTATCCCATCTTTGACACTAACAACACTCTGAATACTCTGGGAAGTTGTACTTAATCTCATATCTGTATCACCATGATTGCTGTCCTGAGTGGGTGTTCCACCTCCAGAGAGTGGTGTGCGGGATCTCCTGTCTATATTAACAAAATACAAGTTATTCTTTTATCAGCTTTTATGGTTTTTATTCAGTACACTTGAAAACCGTTAACGTACAATAATAAAGACTGTTATTTTTTCCATGAAAATCAAATTTCATATTAAAAAGTTAAGAGCATGAAATAATGAACACTTGATAATTTATAATACAGTACTGTATAGTAAAATGGTGCAATAAATAACATAATTAATCAGTAAATAATCATTTTGGTTATTTTTCTTAATATTGAATATGCATATATTGTAATTGTTCTTCACGAAGACTTATGGAATTAGTTTTTTTGTACAGCCACTTACTTCATTTTTAAATTCAGATTGTGTTAATTTGTCTTCAAAAAGTCTGTTATTTTCTTTTGCACACAATTTTAGGCTATTTTATTTTTGACAAATTGTTCTAATTTATCAAGACTGTCGAACATTTTGTATTCCTAGTTGCCATCTCAATATCACCACCAACTAAAGTGTATCAACAGCAGCACAAACTGGTATTATAGGCTTTCAGCATAATACTGAACACAAAATGTTAGTATCTAGGCTGCAGTCCAATTCTCACTCATGTTCCAGACAAGCAGCTATGGCTGTTACCCTCAGTGTTGATGCCAACAATGTCTCTAGATCTACACTGATCAAATGACTGTCCACTGGTACAAATTCTGTCCTTATATCATTCATTGGTACAAGTCCTCTTCTCACTGGTTTAAGTACTGGTAAATCCAATTGTTAACCATGTCAGAACTCCAAGCTAATGACTAGAGTAATTGTTCATTTCTGTGAGCTGACTCATCGAGTCTGGATCCCAGTAGTGAGATAGTTTTGGGAATCAACTCAAATGAATCCTGGATCCTGCAATACAACTGGACCTTACTCGTTCATTCACTCATTCATTCCTAACAGGTCTGCAGGTCCAGTTGGAGAACAGCATTACTGGAACTTATTAGTTCATTCATTCCTAATACAGGGCTCCACTTGCTAACAGAAAACAGAAAGATGTTTGTAGCTTTGTTGACCTTGCATTCCAAACATCACAATTTATTTATTTTACTTATACGTAATAACAGACACAAGCCTAGTTGCAATGAAAAAACAAGAATAATATGGTGACCTAATTTGATCCACTTTTCCTTACGATTCGTTGTGACGACATATTCGTAATATTTGAAATATTACATATATTTTCAAAAATTTGGGGAATTTAAATTTAAGGTTTTTTTCTAATACAAAATTCAGAAGTAAACTGTGTGTGTAATTTTTATACTATAATATCATACTTGCTATTATAGTATCATACTTTGCTATGCACACTAAAACAAACATATTGCACACAATAATTTATTAATAAGCACTTTCAATAACTTCTGATTGTTAAAACAACAACAACACATGGAATTCATGTATATTATATTCAGAATAACTTATTTGACCACATAATAGATCTCTATGTTTAGGTTAACAATAAAAGACGTTTAACAGAAAATTCACTACCTAAAAAAAGAACATTTAATTATGATATTCGAAAGTGCAACATATGATAAATAAATCTCCTACTTTACTTTAAACAAACTGTTTACTTCAACAGTATGGCCAAATATAGAGGTATTGTATGCATCAGCCTGTGACTGAAATAAGAATGAATGGTGTACATTACACAAGTCGAAATTTGATTACATGTGAGCCGGTTCTTACTGTATCTTGGAAGCATGCCATACAATCAATGTAAAGAACAATGTTACAACAACCAGCCATGAGTCACGAACACCCATCACTACTCCGAACCAATGACTTTGCTGATCCAGTTGAACACATCCTTCAGAGCACTGAGAACCAGATATTGTTGGTGTGTTTGAAGCTCTTGATTGATTGCCAGGAGAAAGTATGGTGGTGTTTACAGAGTACCTTGTTCATATGGCCAAGTAATATGCTGCCATCACAAAATACAGTATGGTTACTCACACTGGGGAACAGAATATATGCTAGAGAGATATCAGCTCTGGTACAAATTGTACTAGCAAATACAGAGCACAATATTATATTCAAAGAGTCGTCAGTTTTGGACCCAGATGTACAAGACCACACATACCACGCAAGAGACCTTGACTGCAGGATAACTAAATAACTACCACAACTGCAGTTGAAACATCTGGTCCTACAGCCCTGATTCTTAATATTATAATTCAGAACTGGTACATTTTCACTTTTGTTTCTCTTTTCAACTTCACTGGCATTAACATCATACCATCACCCTCACACTGTTTCCACTATATTGCTATCTAAGAACTGTAGTTACATTGTTGCTGACAGCCATATACTCATGTAGAGAAGGTAAAACATTTACAGTCTGTGACATACAAGAAAATACCTGTGCTTGTAGACTTATAAAATTGGAACCATTTGATCGAAAAAACTGAGTTTTATACCAAATTAAAGCTTATTATTTTCTGTATTTTGTGTTGGAATGAAGGGTAATATGTTTGTAGTAATCTTACAGGAATTACAGAACACCCAACCCTGTTTTACAGAAATAAGACTGAATCCTTTTTAGACTCTTTAACCATTAGTCATAATTCAACTGACAATATATGTATTAACAAATATATTAAAAAAATCAGCATTAAATATACTTAAAATCTAATGGTTTCTATTTCATTTAAGCTTAAAAAGATAAATTTAGGTGGCTAGTTAAAACTCCAACCTGCAATAGGACATTTTACTGTATGGGTTGTAAAAGTATTATACAACATTTGAATGTAAATACTGGTGAGTAAAACAGGATGAGGATGAAGTTTCAATAATAAGACGGAAAGTGAGGACAAAGACATTACAGACAGCATACACCGAACACCACATTCTGCTATAACTGCAGGCTATATTTTTATGAAAGACTAAAATGGAAAGCTAAAAATGTGCTCACACTTTTCTTTCAAGTAATCAAAACCTCAAGTTCAAGGCTCACACATTAAATTTTGCTCTTGGTATGAGAATAAATTATCTCCTTATAATCTTGATAACTTACAGTTCACACTGTAAATCTAAACTAATCCTATGATGTTTATTTAATATGATTTTCATGTTTACAAAATAAGTTTGGAATTGTCTAATTGTAAAAAACAAAAACTACCCACATTCATTGAGCAAAAATGGATACAAATGTATGCAAAATTCAGAAAAATGGAAGCTACCTGTAGCATTGGATCAGATATTTGATCACCATTCATGATAGACACACTTAATAACTTTACACTGAACACATTAAAATACAGAAGGGTAGCTGAGATGTAGGAGAAGATATCATGCATATGAAACACGAGTCTTGATACGCCATACAAGGAGAAAAGCAACTGCAAAAACACAGAAAAAGGACAGAAACCCCATTAACAATAACACAAATCAAGCTATGCTGAAGATAGGAATAGACGCATATTAAAGGAAAGGATTAGATATAAAAGCCTAGAAAAGAGTTCTGTTGGAGTCTAACATCTACACAGTTGTATCAGACTAATGATGAATAAGTTTACTAAAAAGTTATTACATCATCACTTACAAATTGTAACGGTACATAAAGGCCTGTTATCTTAATTATGGGGTTTGAGGATGTTTCATAATGTTTTATTGTATTCATGTTATATAAAGTACGGTTAGGTCCATTTTCCCTATGTGTGCACAAACAACGCATATTCAGTAAGAGGAGAATAATTCCAAGGTCACCGGTGGACGGGCGAAACCGAGCAGATATAATGGCGGTGTAAGTGGAGAAAGACTTTAATAACAACTCTTATTGGTCCACAAGGCTGTGTCGTCATTAATAAACGATAGTGACGCATAGACAATAGCGTATGAAACAAGGCGTTGGCCGAGAGAATGTAACGTGTCGAAATTGGGTCATTTCATTTATTGCGGTTATGGGGTTTGTATTTTTATTTATTTCATTTCGGGATTTTTGTAAAAAATATTGTGAAAGTTTTATTTTCCAACAAACCAGAACACGTGGCAAGTAAAACAGTGTTGAAACAAAGCAGCATCGTAGTATTCAGTTGCGAAACCAGGCAAAGAATTTGTACAACCCTCGATTTCTCAGAACTGTGAGTGAATGTGACAGTGCGCAAGCACGCAGCGACTCCAGTATGCGCGCTGTAGGGACGCCAAGAAACTCAAACGGTGCTGTAAAAAATGGCGCTGGAGCGAACAATTTGTGCGATCAACAAGCGATCTACAGGAAACGTGGCTAAGGACCGCCTACTGATAGTGACAACAGACTAGCAGTGCCTAGAGATCGTCGACACATTTTGCTGATATAACCACTATGTTTCATGAATAAAGTCGATAGAACACAGCAAATCAACTTTTTACGGCGACGAAATCCTTTGGCTATGAACAGTAACTTCCTGCCGCTTAACACAGGACGCTGCCCAGTCTTTCGCTGTCCGTGTCGGCCGACACACAGAGCCAAGTTAGGCTCCTTATAAAATTTTATATTTTACCGGTAATAGGGTGAAACAACAGTAAAAATTTATGTGACCGCGGTCAATCAAAAGTGTAAAACAGAACCAGATATTTTTCAGACATTGATAAAACAAGAAATTTAAAAGAACAATGTGCGTGCGCGAGAACCACGTTGCCGACGGGATTTCATTCTAATAAAAATGTAAGGGCTGTGGGGATGAAAATGGTATGGGGTTTTTAATAAATTAAAATTAATATATGTGAGAAAGGCAGGCTGGGCTGTTGATGTTTATAGTTATGTATGTGTGTGTTATATAGAAGGTAAGGTAATTATGTTTTTGTATTAATAATCATCTATATATAAGTCTGTCATTCCAAGTTTAAAAAACAGAGTAGAGAATAACAAAATTTTTTTGATTTTATACATGTAAGATGCTCAACAACAGTAAAAATTAAAAACTACTATTTTTCAAATGGTAAATATTGAGAGTTTAATTCTTTCAAAAACCTTATTTCGTTTTATGTACTGTCAAGTTCGTCGAACGAATTGGGTTCGTCCCCACTATACGATCCGGCCAGATCGAAGATTAAAGGTAAGTGGAAGTTTCAATATAGTTAATAAAAAAATACCAAAAAAGAAATAAAGTTACAATTGGTGCCGTGACCTTAAGATCATTTTATAATTAATAAAGCGAAGAAAGTTGCAATTGGTGCCGTGAAGCCAGGATGTAATATAACAAAAAAGGTTGTATTACACTGGCCTACATTTGACAGTACATTGAACGAAGTACGGTTACGAAAGCGAAATTGTATTGATGCAAACTTACGTAATTATGATAGAAAGTTGATTTTATATATGTTACAATATCAGTTTTGAAGAAAGATTAATCATTGATAGTTGTTACGCAAGAAAAAATAGATCAAATAAAAATGTCTGAGAACACAGAAAAAAGCAGTGTAATAGATTCAGTTATGAGTGAGAGTGGCCTTGGTTCGATGAACCCGTCACCAAGTGTGAGCGAAGTAAGTCAGTCAAGGCCAACAGCTGAGTTGAGCGTGCAATCAATAGTTAACGATGACCTAACTGGGTCAATTATGGTCGATCACGCAGAAGCGAAATCTACCCCGATATTGATCAAATCAAATAAAACGAAAGAGAAAAAATTGTCATTAGATGACCTATTAGATTTTATGAAAGTCACTTTCGACAAACAAAATAAACGTTTTGATAGTAACGAAATAATTTTAAATTAGATGAAAAGTGATTTTAACAATAAATTAGATGAACAGAAAATCAAATGCGAACAGCAGAATATTCAAAACTAAATTAATTTTAAAGAAATTAAAGATCTGCATACTCAATTTCAGCAGAGTATTAGCGTAAAATTTGATGAGTTGATAAATAATATACAAGACAAGAATGAACGTCTAGAAAGTACCAATAAAATAAGAAACAATCTGAATAAAATAGAACAGAGTACGAGTAATACAAATGAAAGTTGTAATGGCAATGTTGAATTAGACAAAGAGTTAACCAATAATAATGATAATGTCGAAAATAATGAATGCAAAACTGAGAATAGTAATGTGTTTGAAGAACTGGTATCAGAAAGTGATACGGGGAAACTAAGGAATGAAAATACTGATGAATTTGTAGAATATGATAATGAAATGTTAATGAGTGTTTATGAGTTAGAGAGAGAGAGGAAAAATAATGTTGTGGTAGAATGGGGACAGAGGGTAGATTTTCCCTTTATTATTTATGATGATGATGTAATGTGTTCACAAGTGTTGTTTAAGAAGGGCAAGAGTCCCGTGTTGATAGATGAACTGAAGTATTTATTTTTGTTGTATAAGTTTGTACCCTCTGTCTGGAGTAATTTTGAGAGTGTGATTTGGTATGGTGATGAGAGAGATTTAAACAGAAAATTGTATGTGGAGAAAGTAACGGAATTCTATGCACTGAATAGAGTATGATGAGTGGAAGGTGAGGTTAGAAGTGTGTCTAGAGAATAATGACTTAATTGACAATAAAAAAGTAAATAACCCGATAATGAATATGATTACTGATGGAGACTTAACAAATGTACCTAACGTTGACTGGTTTTATGATTATTTTGGTGAAATGAATGAATTTGTTTTTTTTTTGTTACAACACACAAAACAGTAATTTGTGTGCGAATGAAATTGAACAATGCTATATAAAACCAAGATTAATCTGGGACGATGGAGGGTAAGCTATAAAACAATAAAAGACAATTATAAACATTTTGTTTTATGGTTTTTGACCCGGAAAATTTGGACAATGAAGTGTGAAAAAACGGAACAGTTGGTGACAAAAGTTTGTAAATAAAAATGTAGTAAATTTATTTGTGTGCATTGTAGAATGTTGAGTAAATAATGTGTGTACGTAAGATAATTGTTATAATAATAATAATAATATTCTGCAATTTAAATAAATAAACAGAATTAATTTCGAAAACAGTGATTAGAGAATTGTAATTGTTTTGGTAGAAATGAAACTTGTATTTTTCAGTAATTAATTTAATTAAAACAATTTGATATGTTTTAAATATTTTGATTGATTATTTAAATGTTGTGTAATTAAATTTTCCCATGAATTTAAATTATTTTTATGAGATTTGGAAATTTGTTAATTAAATGATAAATTGTTTGATGTAAACTAATATTTGTGTTAAATGTTTCAGAGGTGAGGTGAAAGTATTTGTATGGTGAATATGTTTTGTGTATATCAATTTAAATGAACCGTAAGTATAAAAAATTTTATAGTATGAATCAAGTATAATAAAAAATGTTTACGGGTGTAACTAAGATTTTAATTCAATAGTGAGACTATTTGAAATAATTGTGTTCAATAAAAATGATAATTAAAAATTTTTAATAATAACTGAAAATTATATATACTAATTATTAATAATAAATTTTGAAAATTTTAAGAAAGTCCAATGGTAGAAAATTATGAATGAGTTAAAGGATTATTGATGAAAATATTATATTAGAATGTATATAAAAATTTAATTAGTTAGTTATTAAGTTGCTATTGCGGGGTGGCCTGTGCTCTCGTAGATAGTGAAATGGGTTGGGGGTAACAGAGAGTGTTACCTCCATCGGAGGCCAAAATGGCGACAATGTGCGGCACATTTTTTGTGGTGCAAATTCAATTTGCACACTGAGAGACGCTCGTGTCGCACATAGCAATGATGAATGTAACAGGCGTTGAAATAAAAGTTAGATTTCCCCGACTTTTCGGGCGATTACTGCCTTACCAGCACTAATCGTGGATTTGGCTAGCGGTTAGCTATGGTCATATCAAGTCCCTGGACCATAGCTGACTTGAAATTGGTATATAATAGAAATTAAATTGGGGTGAAATTTAGGGGAAATCCAGGTACTAGGGAACAGCGGCTACCACTCTGCCCGCATGGGGGCAGCAAAGCCAGGTGGTAGACCCATTTAAGGGCGTTTAATTATAGACAAGAATATGTTGATATTCAGAACATTAAAATGTAACTGCCGAAGCAAAGACACGGAGAGGTCAAACTACTCCAAAATATGCCGTCTTTGTGGAAGCGAAAAGGCGCCACAGTCTTACATAACCGGCAATAGAGTGTGTGGATGGGAGGTGACTCAGGTGAGTCACGAATTTAAATTTTATAACATAAAGATTGCTAACTAAAATTTTGATCCAATAAAAATGCTTGTGCTCTGTTTAAATAACTAGCTGCTCATACATTCACTATAAGGTGTTCATTGTATAATTTTTTAAAGGTAATATTGTATTTTAGCAGGTTAGATATAAGAATCGGTAAAAAATATGTGTTTTATAATGTGTGTATGTTTGCAACTAAGTAAATGATTAAACTGACTGGCAGGCGGTTAACAGAAAGTATCAGAATCAGAAAAAGGGGAAACAATGAGGGTAGAAGTAAGTATTGATAAATATATATATTTCATGTAATTTGTTCAATTTTGAGATGTGTTTTAATTATGTTAGGAATATCAGCTGATCGGCAACAAAATGTCACTGGTATATTGGTTGTAAATGTTCCAAGTAATTAATATGCTATTCTAAGGTAATAAGAAAAGTAATTTGATAAAGTGAGAAATGGAGTAATAATTTGTGAGAGTTAATAAGAGATAGTTTTTGGGTGATGAGTATTTTGGGGGACATATAGATCAGTCCAAGTTGAAGTCAAAGTTAAAGAAATAGTAGAGATGAAAATAATGCAATGTTGTTTTGAGTTAATGTATGTTATAGAGTTTTGAGAAGTATTGATGTTGACACAGTAGTCATGGGAAATATATGTAGAATATTGAGTGATATATTGTTATTTATAAATGATGTTATTTTGTTGTATTTGAAGTGAGGTAATAAGATTGAGATTTTGGGGATGGCAAGTTTGTAATAGGGGTAGTGTAATGTAGGAGTCCGCAACAACAGAAAAGTTGGGACGGGAAGGGACCGATTTAGTGGGAAAGGGGTCGCCTCAGGTAGAATCCAGGGACCAGATAATGGGAAATGAGTTGTTTTGGGGGGGGGGAACACGTATCCTAAGTACAAAGGTTTAGAGAGTATTTTTTTTATATATCGAGAGAAGGTGGCGAATTGAGTTTAATGAAAATTTGGGGTTAGAGATTGATTGGTAGATGTTTTGATAGAGATGGGTGTCATGTGAGTTACAGTTGTTAGAGGTTAGAGTCAGAGAGGTAAAGATTATAGATGTATACAGATCAAGTAGTAAATGAAATGAGATAAATAATTGAGTCACCCACAGTAATGGAGAATCAGATTGTCAAATACAGAAAGGGATTAATAAAAATATAAAATTTTTTAACTAAAACCAGTGACAATATTTTGATAGAATGTGTAAATGTAAAGTTGTCAAGTTTATTTGGAATAATTTAAAGGTCAATTTGATTATTGTTTACAATAATATTTTGTTAATTTTAAATGTTTTATTTTATTATGTTTTGTGTTTCAAGTTAGGATGTTACAGATGTTAAATGTATTTTCAGACATAATTGTACACAACGTATGTGGGTCAAGGTTTTTGAACTTGACCTAGTTTTGATCAGCTGACAGTGAGGTCATATATATACTAAGCATGTTTGATATGGAAATCAATTCAACTTTGTTTTTTTATCAATTTAAACAAATTTTAAATAATTTTTATATGTAGAGGAAACATTTTAATAAATTAAAATTTTTTTCTTTGAATTTTAAAATTTTTTGGAAAATATTTTTTTTGAAAAAAAAAAGATTTTTCGCCTGCCAGCTAATGAATATTTTAAGCTTTGATTATTTTATTGTTTGTGTACTAACCATGTTTATTTTTATTGATTTATTGTATTGACTTGTATTGTTAGACTCTAAGTATTCACATGTTAGGTTAAGGATGTTCTTAATTATAAGAAATGTTTAAATCAATTTATTTTAAATAAAAACAGAAACCAGTGAAGAGAATAATTTAAAATTTATACAAAATTTATGAATCGATTTTACCTGAAAACAACCAATGGGTTGTAATTTAAATAACTTTTGAAAAATTTTTTCAATTTTATAATATGTAATGTCAGTAGGTAATGTGAGTGTGTGTGAGCCCAGTATCTGCTAAAGGCAGCCCAGCTTGCATACAAGGGGAAACATATCGGTGGAGGATCTGGCATAGTCTGAGCCAGGGATTGAGGATTTTTTGGGGGTAGCATGTTAGACGGCGAGGTGTGCTGTGGTACTTGTCTGTTCGATTTTTCGGTGTTGGGATCTCTAACGGAGAAGTCCAGTGATCTCGTTCAGATGCGTCCATAGTCGCCGAGCCAGGGGGGTCGTTTACCCATGCAGTATAAGAACAAAAGGGGGTTGTTGGCACCAGTTCCTCACCGGTCCTCTTAGGGGTTATATCAATGAGATTTCTTCTGTTTTGGACAGAAGAATTCTCATTGGGGGGGGTATTGTAACGTGTCAAAATTGGGTCATTTCATTTATTGCGGTTATGGGGTTTGTATTTTTATTTATTTCATTTCGGGATTTTTGTAAAAAATATTGTGAAAGTTTTATTTTCCAACAAACCAGAACACGTGGCAAGTAAAACAGTGTTGAAACAAAGCAGCGTCGTAGTATTCAGTTGCGAAACCAGGCAAAGAATTTGTACCACCCTCGATTTCTCAGAACTGTGAGTGAATGTGACAGTGCGCACGCACGCAGCGACTCCAGTATGCGCGCTGTAGGGACGCCAAGAAACTCAAACGGTGCTGTAAAAAATGGCGCTGGAGCGAACAATTTGTGCGATCAACAAGCGATCTACAGGAAACGTGGCTAAGGACCGCCTACTGATAGTGACAACAGACTAGCAGTGCCTAGAGATCGTCGACACATTTTGCTGATATAACCACTATGTTTCATGAATAAAGTCGATAGAACACAGCAAATCAACTTTTAACGGCGACGAAATCCTTTGGCTATGAACAGTAACTTCCTGCCGCTCAACACAGGACGCTGCCTAGTCTTTCGCTGTCCGTGTCGGCCGACACACAGAGCCAAGTTAGGCTCCTTATAAAATTTTATATTTTACCGGTAATAGGCTGAAACAACAGTAAAAATTTATGTGACCGCGGTCAATCAAAAGTGTAAAACAGAACCAGATATTTTTCAGACATTGATAAAACAAGAAATTTAAAAGAACAATGTGCGTGCGCGAGAACCATGTTGCCGACGGGACTTCATTCTAATAAAAGTGTAAGGGCTGTGGGGATGAAAATGGTATGGGGTTTTTAATAAATTAAAATTAATATATGTGAGAAAGGCAGGCTGGGCTGTTAATGTTTATAGTTATGTATGTGTGTGTTATATAGAAGGTAAGGTAATTATGTTTTTGTATTAATAATCATCTATGTATAAGTCTGTCATTCCAAGTTTAAAAAACAGAGTAGAGAATAACAAAATTTTTTTGATTTTATACATGTAAGATGCTCAACAACAGTAAAAATTAAAAACTACTATTTTTCAAATGGTAAATATTGAGAGTTTAATTCTTTCAAAAACCTTATTTCGTTTTATGTACTGTCAAGTTCGTCGAACGAATTGGGTTCGTCCCCACTATGCGATCCGGCCAGATCGAAGATTAAAGGTAAGTGGAAGTTTCAATATAGTTAATAAAAAAATACCAAAAAAGCAATAAAGTTACAATTGGTGCCGTGACCTTAAGATCATTTTATAATTAATAAAGCGAAGAAAGTTACAAGAACAAAAGACGGTGACGTAAGATGTACTAATACGTACGCAAATTTTGCATATTACCAGTTCTCAGTTCCACACAGCACATCAGAGCGTCAACAGCTCACATCGCTGTTGGCGTAGTTTTAACCAGAAGTGTTTTAGACAAATTACTATTTATAATAAAAATGTAACAGTAAATCTTCAAAGACTAAAACCAGCAAATGACTATTTAAATATGCAAAGTAGAATCAGTGCTATCAGAATAAATCGACGAGGGACATGCGGCGACCACCTGCCATTTTAATACGGAGGATCTGACACCAACGGCGGATCTACCAGCGCCCACATTCAGAGAAGTCAAAAATAATAATCATATCTTTATACCTTAATGAGCTCAAATTGAAATAAACCAAACAAAATGTATCTGTGCTAGTGAGTGTGTGTGTGGGAGTGAACGACTGGCCATTACGATAAAATATCGGGGCATTGGTTTGTGAGATATACAAAACATTGAATTAAATCAATCACATGTTATTAAAGCTGCAGCTATAAGCAAATTTAGGATAGGATTAAGCTCCACAGTAATGGAAAGTAATGATTAATAAACATGGGCATAAGAATATGTAGACGCCATTTTGTTTCTTGTATTTATATGTGACGCCATCTTTGGGTTGTTATTAAGAATTATAAATCTAATTCAGAAAAATTAAAAACAAGTTTATGGCATACAAATGGTAGTCAGAGTCATTATTTCGACAACCTCAATGTTTCTGAATCTCGCTGTGTGTGAATCCTGGCCCTTAGAGAGGAAATTCATGTTGGGTATGAACCACGTGCTTATACCGGAAGTGATATGGTAAGTACATGTGCTTTATTTAATATAAATAAAAATATAAAGTCGGAAGAAGAAAGTTACAATTGGCCCCCGAACGGTGACTTTATATAAAATTATTTTATAAGCCAGATTCAGAGACAAAGAGAGTGGCGAAATAATTCATAACGTAATACATGAGAGGTTATGTAGGTTATGTTGACAAAATAAAAACATACAAACGACAATTGCAATCCAATAGTTATTTTAGTGTTAGAACGAAATTTTATTAAAATGGCAGAAAATAACGAAAGCGTAGAGATGAACAACACAGATACAGAATCGATTATATTGAACGAAATAAGTGCCAATTCGACACCTATAGCAATCAGTAATAAGGTGTCATTGGAAGACTTATTTCAATTAATAAAAACACAAAATAGCCAATTAAGAGAACAGATTGATGAAAAATTTGATGAAAAATTTAACCAGCAGAATGTTAAATTTAATATAAAGTTTGACAGTTTTGATACCAAATTAAACGAACTAAAGAAACAAAGTAATTTGCAAAATGTAAAATTAAATCAAGTAGAGGAGAAATTTGAAGAATTAAAAAATGAAATGCACAAACGAAATTTTGATGTTGACAAGAAAATCAATGAGATAGAGACACAATGTGATAATGTTAAAAGACAAACAGAAACTGTAAATGAGCAAGTTAATACTAAGATAAGTAATTTAGACGATAAAGTCAATCAAATTAACGAAACAATTCAAAACCAGATAGAAACGCAGAATAGTGAAGTAGAAATAAAATATGTAGCAACAGTAGAACAGTTAGAAATTAAGACTAAGAATGAGGTAGATAAGCAATTAGAATTGAGAACGCATGTTTTACAAAACACATTAGAACAGTGTGAATCAAATGTAGTAGACCTAACAAAAAGCATTCAAACAATAGATAACACAATATCTGAGTATGAAAATAATACAACTGATAGAATAAGTGTATTACAGAGTAGAATTAAGGAAATAGATAGTTTACATATACAAAATTATAATGATGTGCATGATAAATATAACTTAGTTGAGAGTAACTTAACAAGGGTGAAGAATGAGTTGCGGGGGGAGATTAACCAAAAATTAACGGGAACCACGGAAAGGGTTGTCATTACTAAAGATTTCTACAATGAGATAGAATTAGAATTGTTCAGTTATGAAAACCAAACAATACACCCCATGCGATTTATCAATCAAAACAGGGAGTACCACCATTTCAGTAACAGTAATTGGGAGATACAATTGACAAAGATAATTAAATGTTTTAAGGGTAGTGCAACGGTATGGGCGGAAGCACACAGAGTAGAGTGGGGCAGTTATGAAATGTTTGAACAAGCCTTTAAGGGAAAATATTGGCCAGAAGAGGAACAAGAAGCACTGAGAAGTAGAATAATGGGAACAGGTAGTTTTGGGGGTTACCCAAATAATAATATAACAATTTATGTAACTAAATTATATAACGAAGCCAAGTATCTAGAACCCCAAATTCCCTTTAAATCCTTTGTAAGGTATGTTAGCAAACACCTACCCAGGGAAGTACAAATAACGTTGATGACTAAAGAAATAGAGAATTTAAGTGAGCTCGAGAAAGTACTTGATATCTTACAAAGCATTAGAGATAGGGAAGTGAATAGGCGATTACCACCGGATAATTATAAACATAACCATGTAGAGTATAGTTCTAAAAGAAATAGTTACAATGAACATAATGATATGAATAGAAATTATCATTATAAATCAGGTGAGTGGAGATGTTATAGGTGTCAACAGGAGAATTATGCATCCCGTCAACAGTGCTTCAAGTGTAGACTACCGAGAGAAGTACAACGGAGGAGAGAGGAGATGAAACAGGATAAACCACAAGGTAGAGAAGCACTGAACACGAGAGTAGCAGTAAACAATAACCAGGGACCGACTAAGGGACATCGAGGCCCCAACACAAGCAAACAGCAGGAAAACTAGAACCGACAGTGGTAGCCAGGACCCGACCACTGTTCAGGGAAACGCAGGAGGTCCAACCAGTCGAGGAGATACACAGCAACGTAATCAAGGCAGATATTGTAGCAGACCTGCTGGAAGAAGAAAGCAATGCAACAAGCGATGTGAGAGCCGGACTGACAGAAATTCAGGTAACAGTAGAAAATAAAATTTATAGAACATTGATAGACACGGGTAGCGAAATTTCCGTAATAGCAGAGAACATTTTAATAGAATTAAGAGAGCTTAACAAAAATATTCCAGTTTTGCCAGTAGCAGGAGTCACGGTGATAGGAGTTACGGGTGTACGCAGCAAGAGAGTGACGAAACAGATACATTTGAGTTTTCTAATAAACAATGTAGAATTTGTAAACACATTTTTGGTAGTAAGAGGTTTAAGTTTAGATGTCATACTGGGTAATGATTTTTTACAAAGGACGAAAGCTGTTATAAATTTTAAGGAGAAGGTGATAGAATTAGATGGGGGTGACCGGTCGGTAAGAGTAAATTTTGAACAGATATTAGACAAAGTTAGAACGAGTGGAGTGAAAATACTACAGAAGGGTGTAGGCGAGAATAGTATAGATACTAGAATAAATGCATGTATAGAGGTGGAGTATATGGATGAGTTTGAAGGTGAAAAGAGTAATATTAATAATGCAGTGAGGGAGTTAAGGACGGATGAATTTTGTAGTGAAGGTGAGGTGGTAAGGAGTGGCCAGCGTGCAGCGTTGTGGCAGGTGATAGAGCGGTATAAGGGAGTGTTTGCCGATGTTCCAGGAAGGGCAAGAGAGTATGAGTGTGTATTGAAGATAAGGGAACACGCACCATTCATGCAAAGGAGCTACCCCGTCCCTTACTCAAAAAGACGAGCGGTGCAGAGAGAACTGGACAGAATGATGGAAACAGGAATTATAGAGAGGTCAGTATCGCACTATTCTAATCCACTAGTGGTAGTAATTAAAAAGGATGGACGAGTACGGTTATGTTTGGATGCAAGGAGAATAAATCAGATTATAATACCCGACCGAGAGTCACCAGTACCGATCAATGAGATCTTCCAGAAGTTCAGTGGAGTGAAGTATATGACATCGCTGGATCTCACAGCTGGATATTGGCAGGTACCGTTAGCAGAGGTGAGTAGAAAGTATACAGCATTTTTGTTTAATGGCAAGAATTACCAGTTTCGGCGTCTACCTTTCGGATTAAATACCAGCGTCGCCAGCTTTATAAAGTGTTTAGATAAAATATTGAGCCCAAAGATTTAGACTTTTTGACGGTGTACGTGGACGATATTTTGATTGCATCCAGGACTTTCGAGAACCATTTAGATCACTTAGAATATGTATTATCTGGACTGGAGGAAGGAGGACTTACAATAAACTGGGACAAGTCAACATTTTTGCAGACACAAATCAATTTCTTAGGATTTATTATCACGCCGGAAGGGATCTCAGCGAACCCAGACAAGGTCGAATCTATTAGGCGTTTCCCTGAACCGAGGAATGTGAAGCAATTGCAAAGTTTCCTGGGGCTATGTAATTTCTATCGAAAATTTCAGCAAAACTACGCAGATCTAACAGCAAGTTTGAGCGCTGTACTACAGAAAACCAAACAGTGGAAGTGGGGAGAAGTGGAGCGTAAAGCATTTGAAGAGACTAAAAGAAAATTCAGCAGAATGATAATGATGAACCACCCGGATTTTGAGAGAGTGTTTTATTTACAAACGGATGCAAGTAACGTGGCCGTAGGTGCGGAATTATATCAAGAAGACGAGGAAAAGGAACACAGGACTATAGCATTTGCAAGTAGATCGTTAATACAGGCAGAGAAGAACTATACGACGACGGAGAAAGAGTTATTGAGCATAGTATTCGCCGTTGGGAAATTTAGAACGTACATCCTAGGAAATCGCGCAGTAATTAGGACGGACCACAAAGCCTTGTCATTTTTAAACACATGTAAACTTGCTCACAGCCGTCTAACCAGGTGGGTGCTTGTTTTGCAGGAGTATAATTTTGAGTGGGAATATATCAAGGGAACGGAGAATAAGGTACCGGACGCTCTGTCGAGGATTGACATGTTGGACAACAAAACAGGTAGGGATTTAAAGGAAATCGAAATTTTTCAGATCAGCAGAGAGGACAGGATTTTTGGAGAGGAAATGAGAAACATCAAAACCATGCAGAGAGCAGATGGTAAGTCAGGTAAGGTTATAGAGTTTAGAAAATGAGTTAATTAGATCAGAGTATAGTCAGTATTTTCAAGTTTATAATGGGTTGTTGTTTAAGAGAGTAGTAGGGGGTGAGCGTGTTTGGAAATTAGTAGTTCCAGAAGGGTTAGTTGAGAAGGTTGTTTGGGATTGTCACTTACGGTATGGTCATTTTGGGGCGAAGAAGTGTGTGAGTGTGTTGAAAGAGTCATGTGTTTTCAGAAATATGGAAAGACGGGTTAGAAGGTTGTGATTTATATCAGAAATCAAAAGTGGTAAACTACAGGGTTGAAGGGGAGATGAATTTTATAAAAGTGGAGAGACCGTTCGATTTAGTTGCGGTGGATTTGTTTGGACCGTTGCCGAAGGGTAGAGGCGGAGTACAGTATGTGTTTGTGATGCTAGATACATTTTCCAAGTATGTGAGGCTGTATAGTATAAAAAGAGCTACCAGTCAGGTATTGAGCGAAAAAGTGACTAAAGATTACATGATACAAGTGGGCAAGCCGAAAATAATTTTGTCAGATCATGGGCCACAGTTCATCAGTGGTAAATGGCGTCAGACTCTAGGATGGGAAGGAATCATCACGAAGCATACGGCTGTGTACCATCCCCAATCCAACCAGGCTGAGCGTGTAATGAGAGAAATAGGCAGGATCTTTAGAGCCTATTGTCACGCTAAACACAGCGAGTGGCCGTTGTACGTCAAGAAGGTAGAGAGTTGGCTGAACAGTACCACCCACGAGTCCGCCGGCTATACGCCTCACGAGCTGATAAAGGGAACACGCCTCCCGAGGATTGTGGAACAGCTGTTTAATTACCCACCTGAGAGTGCGCCCATGGATGTGAGCATCAAGATCCGGTTGGCAAATGAGAACCTGTTGAGCAAAGGAGAAAGACGGAAACGTAGGCACGGCGCAAGAGGTAAATGGATGAAATATGAAATTGGACAGTTGGTCTTGGTGAGAAGGCACGATTTGTCAAATGCGCAGGAGAAGGAAATTAAGAAGTTCTTCCTGCTCTATGAAGGACCTTATGAGGTAATCGAGATCAAAATGCAGAATGCCTATGTATTGCAAGATAGGGAGACTAAGGAAATAGTAGGGACACACAATGCTACTAATTTAAAGTTATACTGGTCAGCGTAGGAATGAACAATGGGTACTTAACTAAATGAGTGAATGATCATTAATTTTGGTATTTGTGTTTTCCAGAAGGGACTCTCCCCCATTTTCGGGCGATCACAGACTCACCACCTCTGATCGTTCATTTTGGCCAAGGAGACAGACCATGGTTGACAGTAGCCTCAACCGCGGGGTGAAACCAACGGTGGTCTGGCTCCACAAAAAGGTGTGAGTAGAAATTTTAACAGGCAAGAACGTGGAGGGGGACCCAGAGTTCGTGGAAGGAGAAAGTAGAGTCTTATTATATAAAAAAAAAAAATGTATTCCACTAACTAAGGTAGTTTCGTTGAGAAATTGTGAAACGAAATATTTGAAATTGTTGCAATTTAAATGGTAAAAAAAAAAAAAAATTTCTTTTCAAGTGCTTGTTTTCCCTCAGAAAACAAGGGAATGTATGTTTATAATGTAAATGTATCAGATGATCCATTGTTGTAATTCCTAATTGGTTGTAGAAGAAAGTGTTAGCCAAAGTGAAGGTGGGAACTTGCAAAGTGTCTATGTGAAAATTTTAAATAATTAAAGAACTTGTTTTTGAGCAAGATTGAAGGGTGTTTTTTATAGTTGTGTAATGTTCACAAAAGTATTAGTCAAATAATGGACTGTAAGAACAGCATATGTAGGAGGAATTAAGTTAGCATTAATTGGGTTAGCGCAGTAGTGGCATGTGCTACTGTATCTAGCGAAGTGGGTTGATGAGTAGCGCATAGACCGTTGCCATCATCGGAGGCCTCAAGAAGGCGTGTATACACTGTACACTTTGAATATAATTTTATATTATATGTGATTCTTGACAGTACAGTGTATTAATGATGTTACAGTGTAAGACATGCCAATGAAGTTGATTTCCCTGACTTTTCGGGCGATTACTGCCTTACCAGCACTAATCGTGGTTTTGGCTAGCGGTCAGCTATGGCCATAAAATAAGAACCTTGACCATAGCTGGCTTGAAATTGGTGTATAGTAGAAATCAATGGGGGGGGTGAATTTAGGGGAAATCCCCGGAACTATGGAACAGCGGCTGCCACTTTGTTCGAGTAGGAACAAGCAAAAAGGTGGTAGACCTGCATTAAGGGCATGTAATTATATAATTTTAGATACAGTATTCCCTCGCCAACCGCGGGGGTTAGGTTCCTACAAAACATCGCGGTTAGTGAATCCGCGGTTGGTGAAGTTAACTTTATATGGGAAAAGTAAGGTTAGGGGAATCTGAAACAAAGCCAGAAATATAAAATACTGTACGACTCTTTATTATACAGTATACACTACATTGTTCGAATGTATAAAACCAGTCCAATGATTTCAAATAGCTGACAGTTACTTAAATTATAAAAATTTTCAAAATGTTTAAAATACATACTGTATTACATTACGTATAACGAAAAAGCCGCTAAGACAAGGAAAAAATAGCGGCCAGTTTTTAGTGCTAAGTAAGTCCAGTTTTATAGCTTACTACAATTTTCAACTTAAAATTTTAAAATAAAACCAATTTTTAACACACAAACAATTTAAACGCAAAATTTTAATCAAAACAATTTTAAATCAAGGCATGGGAATCGGCACTTGTGGAAGAGTGAGGGACGTCAGTTGACTTGCCACCAGATGATTTAAAATAGCATAAAAGAGAAGTCTGCTTCATTTTATTTTGAAACTCCTTCTGAAGCTGCTTGTATGGAGATAATAAATCCTCCAAACCCCGTTTGAATTTTATACTCCGCTCCATGATGGGATCAATGTCAAGAAAAAATTCAGCGAGATTGTTAGCCAAAAGTATTCCTTTGCTTAGGCTAGAAGACGTCATTTCTCTCTGTTCTTCTTTGTCCTCCTCGTCATCATCCCCATCCTCACTCGATCGTATTATTTCTTCCAATTCATCTTCACTCAACTCCTCCTTGTGTGACTGAAGAAGTTCTTCGACGTCGTCATCTTTCATGTCTGCCAATCCTTCACCTCCCAGACGTCTTGCAACATCTACAATATCCTTAACGGCTGGGAGTTTGTGTTGCAAACGTTGATTAACACACTCCTTCCACAGCTTGGACCAACAGGCATTCAAAGTTGACTGTTTTACTTCATCAAGAGAGTCTTTAATAATGGTGATGGAGTCAGTGATGTTGAACAGTTTCCAGCAATCAGTGACTGTCAGACTTGGGTCATTCTCCATAGCTTCCAGTATCCTGTTGAATGTGCGTCGTGTATAGTATCGCTTGAATGTTTCGATAATTCCTTGGTCCATCGGTTGTATGAGTGAAGTAGTATTTGGGGGCAGAAATACAACTTCAACATTTGGATGGGTGAACTGGAGAGCCTCGGGGTGTCCTGGACCGTTATCTAAGATCAGGAGAACCTTGAAGGTTTAAAGTTTTTCTTGGATAGATACCGTTCAACATCAGGAACGAAGCAGTTATTCAGCCAGTCCATTGACAATGCACCTGTCACCCATGCTTTCTTGTTTGCACGCCAAAACACTGGAAGATGACATTTGTTTTTTCCTTTCAAGGCACGTGGGTTCAGCGATCGATACACTAACATTGGTTTCACCATACAGTCACCAAAAGCATTAGCACACAAGAGCAGGGTGATACAGTCTTTCGAGACCTTAAAACCTGGTGCAGAGCGTTCAGCTTTAGAGATGTATGTCCTATTGGGCATGCGCTTCCAATACAGACCTGTTTCGTCTGCGTTAAATACCTGTTCTGGCAAATATCCTTTATCTTCAATTAATTTTTTTAATTGTTCAGGATAACTCTCAGCAGCCCTATGGTCAGCTGAGGCTGTTTCTCCCACTATTTTCAAATTGTGAAGGCTATGGCGGTGGATGAAGCGAGCAAGCCATCCCTTACTAGCTTGAAATTTAGATTGGCCAACACCTTGCTCTAAATGTTTGTATATTCTCAGTGCCTTTTCACGTATAACTAAGCTACTTAAAGGAACTTTCTTTTGTGTTTGGTCTTCGATCCAAACATTAAGTGCCTTTTCCATCTTTTCAATAATGGGATCACGAGGCATAAAGGTAACTTTAGCACTAGAAGCAGTTCCACTAGCAACACTAGCTTTTATTGTTTCTTCACTTTTTTTATTGTTCTTATAGTTGACTCGTTGACAGCCATTAACCTGGCCACAGACGCAGCACTCTCGCCGCGCCCTAACCTGTTCAAAACATCGAGCTTTTTCTCCAGCGGTAGTACATTCCTAGCCCTTTTGGCTAGCTTATCACCGCCAATTATGTTTTCCGAACGTTTGGAACACATTATGACAAAAGGATAGTTTATAAAAGAGTAAATTAACACTATATAATAAGAACAACGAACACTAAAAACTAAAGAACACGCAATACGTCACGGCAGAAGAGCAATGCGCGACTGACTGACTTCAATCCGATTTGAAGGGATATGTGTGCACGAAGCGCTGCCTAGCGGATGCTACTACAAACCGCGTATAAGCGAATTCCAGCCCCGCGGTTGGAAACAACTGCGCATTTATAAAACCGCGTATAAATGAATTCCGCGGTTGGAGAACCCGCGGTTGACGAGGGATTACTGTATTATGATATCTTGTTATTTTCTCAATGTAACGCCGAAGCAAGGGCAAGGAGATGACAAAATTCCTCCACAAATTCAGTCCTTGCAGAGACACCCGAACGCTACAGTTCGGTTGGGGGGTCATAGAGTGTGTGGTTAGGAGGTCGCTACAGGGGTAACGACGTTAGCAAATGTTAAAAGATAGTAGATCTTGAATGTTAAAAAGATAAAGTTAGAAATGGTGTTGAGCAAAATATAGTATGATGTCATTGCAAAAAATATAAAATGATTATAAAGTTGAGTAATAAAATTTGAATAATGAACTTGTCTGCCATAGTAGTTGTAGGTTGAGTTTTATAGAAGTAAATAGGTGATGGTGTTTTGGGAATTTTGAAGGAATTGTTTACGTGTTTATGTTATTTATAGGAATATATATTTTTCTCTTATAAGGAAGAGATTGAATTTAGTGATGATTAAAAATCAATCTATTGTGAATTCTTGTTGTTGTTGTTTTGGAGAAATTAATTGAACAAACCAATGCCTCAGACACAAACCAATGCATCTAAAGGGAAACATATCAGTTGTAGATATGGAAGTATATTAGACCACTATTTTAAATTTTGTATTCAGTGTTTCAGAGTTTGGTGGTGTTGTGACCACGGTCCTGCGCTGCCCGGTGTGTCAGAACAGGAACGTTAAGTGCCTCATGGCCTTATGGTGTTGGGATCTCTCCTGAGAAGTCCAGTAAGGTCAGACAGGTACGATCAGCATCATTGAACCAAGGGTAAGTGATTATTTTTTTTATATTAACATTACAGGGGGTTGTGGCGACATATCTGAGCTGATCCTTTTAGAAATGTGTGAATGAGTCAATGAAAGTTTTTATGTTTCGACATAAAACCTTTCATTGAGGGGGTTTGTAACGGTACATAAAGGCCTGTTATCTTAATTATAGGGTTTGAGGATGTTTCATAATGTTTTATTGTATTCATATTATATAAAGTATGGTTAGGTCCATTTTCCCTATGTGTGCACAAACAACGCATATTCAGTAAGAGGAGAATAATGGCGGTGTAAGTGGAGAAAGACTTTAATAACAACTCTTATTGGTCCACAAGGCTGTGTCGTCATTAATAAACGATAATGACGCATAGACAATAGCGTATGAAACAAGGTGTTGGCCGAGAGAACAAAAGACGGTGACGTCAGATGTACTAATACGTACGCAAATTTTGCATATTACCAGTTCTCAGTTCCACACAGCACATCAGAGCGTCAACAGCTCACATCGCTGTTGGCGTATTTTTAACCAGAAGTGTTTTAGACAAATTACTATTTATAATAAAAATGTAACAGTAAATCTTCAAAGACTAAAACCAGCAAATGACTATTTAAATATGTAAAGTAGAATCAGTGCTATCAGAATAAATCGACGAGGGACATGCGGCGACCACCTGCCATTTTAATACGGAGGATCTGACACCAACGGCGGATCTACCAGCGCCCACATTCAGAGAAGTCAAAAATAATAATCATATCTTTATACCTTAATGAGCTCAAATTGAAATAAACCAAACAAAATGTATCTGTGCTAGTGAGTGTGTGTGTGTGTGTGTGAGAGCATGTGGGAGTGAACGATTGGCCATTACGATAAAATATCGGGGCATTGGTTTGTGAGATATACAAAACATTGAATTAAATCAATCACATGTTATTAAAGCTGCAGCTATAAGCAAATTTGGGATAGGATTAAGCTTCACAGTAATGGAAAGTAATGATTAATAAACATGGGCGTAAGAATATGTAGACGCCATTTTGTTTCTTGTATTTATATGTGACGCCATCTTTGGGTTGTTATTAAGAATTATAAATCTAATTCAGAAAAATTAAAAACAAGTTTATGGCATACAAATGGTAGTCAAGTCATTATTTCGACAACCTCAATGTTTCTGAATCTCGCTGAGTGTGAATCCTGGCCCTTAGAGAGGAAATTCATGTTGGGTATGAACCACGTGCTTATACCAGAAGTGATATGGTAAGTACATGTGCTTTATTTAATATAAATAAAAATATAAAGTCGGAGGTAGAAAGTTACAAAATCTGTTTAAAGGATGGAAGTTCAATATTAACAACTGCATCAGTGAGATTTTAAAAACACACTATTTTTCATTTGAACACAAAGGTATTGGTTATGAATATTTCCACACACCTAACATCAGCAATCACTTAACCCTAACATAATTATGTGAGTAGATTATATGGTAATCTAACCTAATATACTTTAGGCCTAACATAATTATATGGTAATGATCTATGAATCATTAGATAATTACCATAAACACAGTCTCATACAATATTACAATATAAAATCTCTCTCTCTCTCTCTCTCTCTCTCTCTCTCTCTCTCTCTCTCTCTCTCTCTCTCTCTCTCATATGCAACTGCTCTTACCAACTGATCTTGATGGCGATCTAGTCCGAGAGCGTGAACGAGAACGTGATCTTGACCGCAATGGTGGTGAACGGTTTCTGTATCGTGAGCTTCTCGTCCGCCCCAGTGGTGAACGTGATCTAGGTGACCTAGGTGATCTAGAACGAGATCGAGATCTACGAACAGGGCTCTTTGTGTAACTACGCCTATTCAGTAATAATTTCATAAATTAATATGACACTTCTAAGCTATATTATGTAATTTTATGTATCATCATGCATCAATTCACAAAATCCACTTCAATCTATAAAATTCATATGTATATGTATGATGAGGATTCAATTTTTTCCAATACTGAAAAATACATCACCTTCTGTCTCTTTCATAGCGCCGTGAAGGAGGAGACTTATTCCTCCAAGCACGGCTTCTGTCCCTCTCCCTATCTCGAGACCTAGATCTACGGCTCGTATTTCTTTCCCACGATCGAGATCTGGATCTTTCAGACCGTCGGATTGGAGAAAGGCTAGATTCTCTTCGTCTTAAACTTCTGCTTCTACCAGAACTACCGCCGCCTCTGTCTTCTTTTTCCTGAAAATGGATCCACATAGATGTTATTATTAATTTTATTTATAGCAGTATAGTTGTGTCTTAACACAATGCTGAACACCGAATAAATCAATAACAATGTATTGTATTAATTAGTACATACATAGGGTGACGTTACCAACAACTGAATGATCATTCTTCTCTTCCCTCAGATCTGTATGAGGGGTACGTTTGCATCACAGTTAACCCCATTAAATTTTTTTATATAGCCTACCCCTAACTACACTGACTATAGTTGTACCACATAAACCCCAGCAATAAGTTACTTACTACTTTGCCATGTGCTCAAAAATGTGTAATTTTGTGTTCAGTTGGATAACACCCAACTCAATAAAAGCTGAAAGCTGTACAATGTTATATCAATTTACATTTTCATTTTACATGGTGCCCACTATTTTCACATTTTATTCAGTAGCTTTATTTTCAAAACATATGTAACTTATACAACATAATTACAACTAATGAAATCATATAATAATAATAATTATTATTATTATTATAATGGCTTCTTTTTGTACCACTACTGTAGTTTAGAAAAGGCCAGGCAGGCAATGTGACCTGCACTACACATTGCACATTAAGGGTGTTTCACACTATAGGGACGCTCGCGCTCCAGTCTCGGTTCGCTCAAGGTACGGTCAAAATTAATCCCATGTATTACAGTGGAAGTGTACACACTATGAGGCTCGGTTCGATCACACTCCAGTCGCGCTCTCGTGACGATTCTGGCCGACGGATATTTTACCGCGGCCTGACCGCGGTCTCGAGCTGTCCCGTGCTTGTTGTGCAAGTTTGAATAGGCCGATGCTATGATGAACGAATTTTTCTGCCCTACATAAAATTTATTATTTTTTTTATTTATATTATTATTGATTCTAATCTATATCAATGCATACAATAAATGTAGATACGCACGCGCATGCATTCACTAAAGTATGTCCCAATATTTTATAAAACTACAAACATAGCTGACAAGTTTTTCATTCCGCTCACATAAAGCGTACATCTTGCAGCAGCCAGTGAGACAATGGTGCTGACACTGTCATACATAGAAGGGTGTAAACTGCAACCGTCAACAGCTCTGCCTACTGTGGGAGAAATGACTGGCCACTGTTTATCAGGCGCGCTCCGACCGCGGCCAACCCTTGGTTCTTTCATTCGAGCACTGTATTCGGAAAGAGTCAGATCCTTTGACACTTTGTCTCGTGCCCTCACGTGATTTTCAGTTTGTTTTTATTTAACGATGGATAAAAAATTAATAGAATTAATCCGCCAATACCCTGAATTATACGATTTATCACACTGGTGTTACAGTGATAATGTGAGGAAGAAGAAAGTGTGGGAAGACATTGGACAAGCTTTAAATAAAACAGGTAAGATTCAACATTACATTTATTGGAACTAATTTACAATGAATTTCCTTTGTAACTTTCCTATTTTTATGTAGTATTAACAAACAATTCTTCCTTGAACAAACTGGAATTTTATATCATATTTATTTGCCAAGGGACGGCGCCAGCTTCTGAATTGAAGAATGATGTAAAGATTTCGCGTACTTCAAATGCTTTAGATGAACAATTCCCACCCTGTCTCGGGATGTTTGCTAAATTTTGCCCACTCACAAGATCGTGATCAGTTAATGAAGGCATAGCCATCTCTTGACGAATAAAATTATGCAGGATGTATGTAGTCAGAACGATTTTGTCTATATATTTGGGATCTACTTTTAATCGCCTGTTATAAATTCTGAATTTTTGAGTAAGAATCCCAAAACAATTTTCTACAACCCTTCGCGCCCTAGATAATCTGTAATTAAAAACTCTCCCATCTATTTTATTTTCTATTTGATGACCTGGAAACGGTCTCATTAAATAATTCTTCAGCAGGAAGGCGGGATCACCAACAATAACGTACAGTGCTGTCTGGTGGGTCCCTGGCAGCAGCGTATCATCTGGAATGTTTAAAAGTTCCAGATTCCAACCGCTTTCCCAGATTGGAAGAGCTAAATATCCCTCCATCGCTACTCCTACTGTATGAACAGACATCAACAGATACAAATCTGTAATTAGCATCTACCAAAGCTAGGAGAACTATAAAAAATGTTTTCTTATAATTAAAATACAGCGAACCCGAATTTTTCAGGGCTTCAATTACGTGTTTTCCATCTAAAGCCCCTAAACAGTTAGGGAACTGCCACTGCCCCCAAAACTCGGCCGCTATTCTTTCCCAATCTTTCTTCTTTGGAGTGGGCATGAACTCTTGTAGTAATTTCTTTATGATGGCGTCGCATACCTCATGAGCCACGCTTTGTACTGTTGATGTGCCCAGCCTATAACTAAATGCAATGGTTTGTAAAGCATTTCCTGTTTGTAAACTAGTTATGCTAAAGGATTTTTTTAGCTTACCTTAAACAGACAGCTAATCTTTCCCTTGGTGAGATGGCCGCTCGAATGAAGTGTCTTGTTTTACCAAGTCACTGTCAATTTTACACAACTATTGTAACGGGGCAAATAAGGCTGGGGATTTATTTTTATTTTTATAACAATTGTAACATTCTGGAGCCAATTGTGGCTGGGCAACATATATTGTCAAAAGGGCTTGATTTGTTTAACACCCTGTGTTTAACTCGGTACTAGGCAGAGTCAGGTACGAGAACGATAAAACGGAATGTGGGTGCGAGCGCGCGTGTGCTGCTTTCTGTATTCTTGGACCCAAGTTAATAACGGAAGGAAGACAATTTTAACTCATTACCGTGTCACGTGATTCTTATTAACGAATCACAGACCAAGTTGCCAGGGATCAAGAAGGCGTGGCTATTTGTAGACGCTGGAGTAACAGCGTCTGTCGTCTACCAAACACCCATCCGGCTGGATGAACACAACAGGCTATCAGCCGAAAATTCATTAAAATTTCAAAATTTGTTCTAAAAGTTACGAGGAAGTGATATAAAATGGTGCGAGAACAGTAAATCTTCAGTAATTGAAATTCAGTGATAACTTAATTCGAAAGAACCCGTGAACAAAAAGGAAATCAGTGCGGCACGTAGTCAGAAGGAATATCCATACTCAAGTCACTGTATAACATTAAATCAATCCTGAAAATTTAATTAAAAGAGCTCTTTATAGTAAATGATGGGGTAATAAATGTTGTATGAGTGTGTGTGTGAGCAAGATGCTGGGTTGCTTTTTATAATTTAATTAGCTAGTTACGTTAAGGTTTTATTTACATTTACTACTAGAATGTTGGCCATGTAACAGTAGTCTAAATGTTTTTATAATTTTGGAAGAAAAATAATTGAGATACATCTTAGTAGTTTTGAGAAGAATATGAATAATACGTAAATTTTAAAAGAATATTAAAATCAATATTGAAATCGATTAATAAACAGAGATTATTAACATTGACAATGAGCGTAGTTATTGAAATACGTTAACCCTACGTCACATTTATAGTTCACAGTTCCTGTGTCGAATCCTGGGCGAATACAAGGTAAGTTGGTGTTAGATAATAATTAATAAATGTGTTAAAGGTGAGTAGCATCTCACTGGCGCCTCGAACTTGGACAGTTTTTATAAATTTAATTTTGTACAAACCACACCTACGAGTGAATATAAGCGTGATTTAGGAGTGCATAAAAAATTACAAAAAACGATATGTTAGAGTAGGTTACACGTAAGTAATAAGGATTGTTAAAATAGATGATAATTTCATAATTTAAAAAATGGCAGGAAATAATGAAAATGATAGAGGAAATAATTAATTTTAATGAATCAGCTGTCATGAGCGGCCTTGAAGTCCATTCGACTCCAAATGTGGGTCAAGACAAAATAGTCGAAGTAAGTGTAACAGATCAAACAAATGTGACAGAGGATTCAGGGGTTCAGTTAACTCCAACCTCAACAAAATGTAATAGCAAATTTGATGATGACATGATGAGTATTTTACTAAATCAATTTAATGAAATAAAGAGGCGTTTTGATAGTAGTGATGAAAAATTCGATAAAATAGATAGTCTTTTTGACGTTCAAAATAGTAATTTTAATGATAAATTTAATGAACAGAATGATAAAATAAATGCTAAATTTGAGATGCAAAATAATGAGATAAAGTTGATAAGAGATGAAATTAAACAGTTTTCATTTTAATAAACATATTAAGGAAATTGATACACGTTGTACTAATATTAAAGAGCAGATATTAGAATCAGTAAACTGTAAGTTCAATGAACAGATTAATGAAATCACAGAAAATATTGAAAGTAAAATAAATGACGTAAATGAACAGATGACAGACAGAATTAAAACTCAAGTTAAAGAACAGTGTGTAGGAAAGTAAGTGTATAAATAAAATTAATGAAAATAATGATGACAAAAATTTAAATAATGGAGGTAGAAAGTGTAAACAATCTGTGCAAGAGAGTATGGGGGTTATGAGTAAACATAACCTTCAATATGAAAATAAATATGATAATAAATTAAGAATAATTGAGCAAGACATAGTAGAAATTAAAGATGAATTACATATGGCCGTAAGCCAAAATTTAAATAGTGTTGCGGAGCGAATATTGTATACTCGCGAAGCAAAAGATGATATCGAACTAGAACAATTTAGTTGTGACAACCGGAGGGTACACCCAATGCAGTTTCTGAGTAGGGTAAAGGAATTTAACCGGTTTAATAGCAGTAGTTGGGAGATAAAATTGTTAAAGATTTTAAAGTGTTTTAAGAGCAGTTCTGAAATATGGGCGGAAGTACATAATACAGAGTGGAGTAGTTATGAAAAGTTCGAGGCAGCGTTCCGGAATAAATATTGATCCGAAGAGGAACAGGAAATTTTACGTAGTAAAATCATGGGGACTGGGAATTTTGGGGGAATAAACAACCACATAACCATGTATGTAATGAGAATATTCAATGAGGCAAAGTACTTAGAACCGCCGTTGCTGTTTCAGTCATTTGTTAGACATGTTAGTAAACACCTGCCCAGAGAAGTACAAATTACTCTAATGATGAGAGAGATAGCAGACATAAACGAACTAGAAAACATGTTAGATGTATTGCAAAACATTAGGGACCGCGAAATGGGTAGGCGTCCGAACCCACCAGCGGCACATACTAACGGGAATTATCAGCAATCCAGGGGGATACCAAACACTAATAGAGGGGCGCGGGGAAGTAACAGTATTAACCATTGAGGCGAGATGTGGAAATGCCCGAATTGTGAATACGAGAATTTTGCTATCCGAACAGTATGTTACAGATGCAACAAGGTGAGAGATTGCCAACGGACCAACGTGGCTTCTAATCATCATAATCAACAGCAACAAGGCGGGGGTAACGGCAGAGGAGGTGGAGATGCAACGAGAGGTAGAGGAGGATACAACCAAGCGGTGGTGAGTATGTCTACGGGAAACTAGATGAGACAATGGGGAACCGGGCCCAGCCATTGTCAGCAGGTAGCAGTGGGGTCCAAAAGTAATACAACTACCAGAACAATACTATCATTACGGACATGTCCAAGGAACTGATGGAGGAAGAAGACATGGAGGCAGTAAGACAGGAGCAGGGATTAACAGAAATTAAGATCAGCATAGAAGGTAAGGAAGTTAAAATTTTAATAGACACTGGGAGCGAAGTCTCCGTAATTTCAGAGCATACATTAGATGAAATAAGGGAAAACAACAAACACATTCCTTCTTTACCAGTTGTGGGGGTTAGCATTGTAGGTGTTACTGGGGTTAGAAGTAAACGAGTAACAAAACAAGTACAACTAAACATGATAATAAATGGTGGAACATAAGAAAACTCATTTTTGGTGGTACGCGGTTTAAATTTAGAGGTCATACTAGGTAACGATTTTTTAATCAGGCATAGCACGGTAATTGATTTTAAGAAGCGGATAGTAGAATTAAGTCATGAGAGTCAACCAATTAGGGTCAGTTTTGAGCGGGTTTCAGACATGGTGAGAGTATCGGGACTAAGGGTGATACAAAATCGGTGTAATAATAAAAGAATAGAAGTTAGAGTGAATGCATGTAGTAAGAGAGAGAATGATGAACGGAAAGAGCAAATTTGGGAAAAAAGGGCAAGTAAGTTTTGTAGTGAGGGTGGCGTGATAGGGAGTCCCCAACATAGAGCGTTGTGGCGGGTTGTAGAGAGATTTAAAGGTGTTTGCAGAGTTACCTGGGAAGGCCAGGAACTACGAGTGTGAAGTAAAGGAAAGGGAACACGCGCCCTATGTACAAAGAAGTTATCCGGTGCCATTTTCCAAAAGAAAGGCTGTTCAAGAAGAGTTAGATAAAATGTTAGAGGGGGGTATCATAGAAAGATCAGTATCAACTTATTCAAACCCGCTAGTAGTAGTAATCAAAAAAGACGGTAGAGTGAGACTGTGTTTAGATGCCCGTCGTATAAACCAAATAATCATTCCTGACCGGGAGTCGCCGGAAGCAATTGACGAAATATTTCAAAAATTTAGTGGTGTAAAATACATGACTTCATTAGATCTGACCACAGGGTACTGGCAAGTACCAGTGGCCGTAAACAGTCGTAAATACACAGCATTTTTATTTAATGGAAAGAACTACCAGTTTAAACGATTGCCGTTCGGACTGAACACCAGCGTAGCCAGTTTTATAAAATGTTTAGATGAGATTTTACAACCCCAAAATTTAGACTTTTTGACAATTTATGTAGATGATGTACTGATAGCATCACGCACGTTTACGAGCACATAGAGCATTTAGAATATGTGTTAGACAAATTACAGAAAGGGGGTATGACTGTCAACTGGGAAAAATCTAAATTTTTACAAACCGAAATACATTTTTTAGGTTTCATAATAACACCAGAAGGGATAAAAGCCAACCCAGAGAAGGTAGAGTCAATTCTAAAATTCCCCGAACCTAGAAATATTAAGCAATTACGAAGTTTTTTAGGACTATGCAATTTTTATAGGAAATTCCAGAGAAACTATGCTCATATAACTTCAAAATTGAGTGAGGTGTTACAAAAGAGTAAGCAATGGAGATGGGGGGGAAAAGAACGAGATGCATTTAATGAGATAAAGGACCATTTTGCTAACATGATCATGATGAATCACCCTAACTTTGAACGCACATTTTATTTACAGACCGACGCCAGTAGCACTGCGCTAGGTGCTGAGTTGTACCAGGAAGACGACGAAAAGGAACACCACACAATTGCGTTCGCCAGCCGGACTTTGCTAGCTGCGGAAAGAAATTACACAACAACAGAGAAAGAATTACTTAGCATCGTCTTCGCGGTAAAGAAGTTTCGGACAGATCTGCTGGGGAATTCTATCATCATCAGGACTGATCACAAGGCATTATCTTTCCTAAACACCTGCAAATTAACACACAGCAGAATAACCAGGTGGGTGCTAGCTTTACAAGAGTACAATTTTTCTTGGGAACACATAAGAGGAGTGGAAAACAAAGTACCAGATACACTTTCACGGGTGGATTTTGAGGGTAATAAGACAGGGATAGATTTAAAGGAAATAGAGATATATAGGTTAAGCAGAGAAGATAAGCTTTTCGGGGAGGAATTGAAGGATATTAATAGCCTGCAAAGAACAGATGTTAAATTAAGTAAAATAATAACCAGTTTAGAGTCCAATGTCGATGAGTTGGGGTATACCCAATATTTTCAGATCTATCAAGGGAGTCTATTTAAGAAAGTAGAGGGGGGAGAGCGTGATTGGAGGTTAGTTATACCGGAAGGTTTGGTAGATAAAATAGTTTGGGATTGTCATGTTCGGTATAGGCATTTCGGTAGTAGGAAGTGTGTAAATGTATTAAAAGAATCATGTTTATTCAAAAATATGGAACGGATGGTTAGAACTCTACTCCAGGGGTGCGATTTATGTCAAAAGTCGAAAGTAGTTAATTATCGATTAGAGGGGGAAATGAGGTACATTAAAGTCGAGAAACCTTTTGATTTAGTTGCGGTGGATTTATTTGGTCCTCTACCAAAGGGAAGGGGAGGCGTAATGTACATTTTTGTGGTTTTACACGCATTCACGAAATTTGTAAGACTGTACAGTGTGAAAAGAGCGACTGGTAAAGTATTAAGCAAAAAGATAACCAATGACTACATGATTAAAACGGGTAAACCGAAAATAATTCTATCGGATCATGGGCCCCAATTTATTAGTGGAATATGGCGACAAACTTTGGGTTGGGAAGGTATTATACCCAAACACACGGCGGTATACCATCCGCAGTCAAATCAAGCTGAAAGAGTCATGAGAGAATTAGGGAGAATTTTTCGGGCGTACTGCCATGCTAAGCACAGTGAATGGCCAGCATATGTGGGGAGAATTGAAGAATGGTTAAATTGTACCACCCATGAATCAACTGGGTTCACACCATATGAGTTAGTCAAGGGAACGCGTCCACCTAGGATTCTAGAGCAGCTGTTCAACTATCCACCGGAGAACAACACCCGAGGTTTGGAAGTAAAACTTAAACTCGCCAATGAAAACCTATTAACCAAGGGAGAAAGAAGGAAGCAGCGGCATGATGCTAAAGGCAAGTGGACAAGATATGAGGTAGGTCAGTTGGTATTAGTGAGGAGGCATGATTTATCAAATGCACAAGATAAAGAAATAAAGAAATTCTTTTTGTTGTATGAGGGACCATACGAAGTGACAGAGGTTAAAATGGACAATGCATATGTTCTACAAAACCAGACGACACGAGAAATAGTGGGTACACATAACGCAACAAATTTAAAGCGATATTGGTCACGATAAATTTTAAATCATTTTTGTTGTTTTTAAGATATTTTGTTTGTTTCCAGAAGGGATCCTCCCCCATTTTCGGGCGGTCACCAACTTACCAATCCTGACCGTGGGTTTTGGCACTTTGGAGACGGGCCATGGTTGGCGGAACTTCCATCTGGTGGTGAATACGACGATGGTCTGACTTCACAAAATTGGTATCAATTAGAAATTTAACTACATTATTGAAGGGGGAGGGGGACCCCTAAGGTACGTGTAGATAAATTTTGTACACACAAGGTGCATAAACAAGCACAACACCACGTACCAAGGTTTGCCTGAAGGAGAGTATTAAGACAAAAATAAAGTAAGGCAAGGTTTTCAAGTAAAATTCACCAGTGTCATTTGCAAAAAATAAAAATTTAGCAAATGATAGAAGTTTCAGTATATTAAGAAAAATGGGTTTTGTGGAGATGGGTGTGGGGGCGGATAGACGGCATGCCTGGATGAATGAGAGAGAGAGAGAGTAGATTCTTATAAATTGTAATCAAGGTAGTTGAAAAAAAAATAAATAAAAGCAAGGTAATGTGATTTAATGGTGGCTTAGGGGAACGTGAATTCACGTATGGTGTCTGCCCGTCCCCTCCCTCGTCTCGACAAACCCCCATTTTCGGGCGATCACAGCCTCATGGCCAATAAGGATGATAATAATAAGTTTTAGGTGTAAATAACTGTAAATATATAATTATGAATGTTTATAATTTTGAGTCTATGACAGTATTCATATTTTATTTAAGTGAATAATTGACCATATAGAGGTAGGAATTTTGTAATACAATTGAAATAGAGTAAAATGTTTGAACAATAAATTTTAAATGAGTTTCAAAGGTTTAAATTAAATGATGAAAGTAATTTGAGGTAATTATGAATTTTCTAGTGTAACTTTCAATGAGCATATTAATGTAAAATGTGGTAAAAAAGTTAGAGTTTGGGTGATAATAATTATTTCAAGAAGGCATTAAGTCAGTCAGAGTCAATTTTAAATGGGTGTTAGAGTAAATAAGAATTTCTGGAATAAAAATAATACAGAAACGGGTCAGTAGTAGGGACACAGTAGCGATAGTGCATATATGTAGAGTAGTGAGAGTGATGTAATTGGGGAGTAAACAGGTGGTGGTGAAATTTTGTAAAGAGGGTGGTGTGGTAAGGAGTCCTCAACGAAAGGCGTTGTGGCGGGAGGTGAACCGTATGAGCGTTGGTGGAGTTACCTGGAAAGGGCCAGGAACTAATAAGGGAATGAGTATAAGGGAGGGAACACACATCCTAGGTGCAAATGGGGTATCCGGTATTCTGTAGTAAGAGAAGAATGATTTAAGGTGAGTTAGAGTAGTAAGTTAATGGAGGTAAATATTACTGAGAGATTGGTGTCATACTATATAAATCCGTTAGTGATTGTTAGAAAGAAGAAGGGGGGTAAGATTATATTTTAATGCCTTTTCAGTAAAGTAGATCATTGTGGATAATTGAGAATCACCCAAACCAATTAATAATGAAAATGATTAGTAGAAATTCATAATTGAAATTTAATAATAGCATGTAACAAGGTAAAGAGTTAATAGAATTTGAAACTAAACCTAAAATTGAAATGTTTGTAATTTTATTCAGATGCAAATTAAATGTTTATTTTAATGGAAGTAGGTAGAGTAAATTCTCTTCATTAAATGGTCAATTAAATAGTAATTAAAGATTTAATCGTTAGTCGATGCTAGGTTGTGTAAGTGGAAATAGATTAGTTTAGGTGAATAAGTAAATATTTTGTTGTACTCACTATTTTATGTTAATGAAAGTCAAAGTAGTGAAAGTTAGGAAAGAAAATGTATGGTGTTAAAACGCACAACCAAGACTAGGGACTTCATGTAATGAAAATTGTAAATTTTAAATGTAAACTATATCAAACATATATATTTACTTGTGATTCCCCAACTTTCGGGCGGTCACAGAGTCACCAAACCCTGACCGTGGATTTGGATTGTTGTTAGCAAGTGTGGTTGGGCAGATTGTATCCTAGCCATACTTGTTATTATTTTCAAAATTGGTGAATTTAGAAATTAACCGGGGGGTAATTCAGGGGAATCACCAAACTATGGAACAGTGGCTATCATCGTAGGAGGTGATAGTGCCGTGTTAAGGGTGTGTAAATAATATTTAGTAGGATTACTGGTGTCCTCGGACATCAGTAATGCCGAATTTTTTATAACGTTGAACCAAGAACGGTATAGGCAGCGTCTATACACTATATACATATATATATATATATAAAACTTCAGTTCTTGGGGATGCAAATGGGCGCTACAGTCCACCATCAAGAAACAATAGTGTGTGTGGAAAAGGAGCTGGCCGTTACAAGCCAGGGGCGCAGATAACGCATCTGTGCATAAGGCAAACGCTCGATCCGGTTTTATCTGGCGGGTGGTTACCTAATTGTAACTTGGTATAAAGGGGGGAATTAAGAAAATGATGTAGTAGAAGTGGTAACTGAGCAATCAGTGAGAAGGTAACGACCTCTGTAAACAGCGGGTTGATCAATTTCACTTACTCTAAAGAGAGAGCTGGTGGTTGGTGACCCAGTTCCTGTTCAGTAACAGTTGCTATAACTATGATTCGATGATTAGTGATGTATTTCACTTATGAGAACAAACAATTTTAAGTGCTAGGTTCAATTGTAATGATTTTAATCTACAAGAACATTTATGATTGTAACTATATAATTTTGTGTATATGTGTTAGTTGTATGCAGTGTGTCTAGAGAAAGGTTATTCACCTGTTAGTAAGACATCAGCTGATGACTGGTGTGAACTGTATAATGTTCTTTTAATAATCAATGTAATTTTATTTTATAATTTTTCTTTCTATTAATTATCAGAATATACGTTTAATAAAAAAATTATTAGATTTTATTACATTATGTAATTATGAAAAAAAAAATTTATTTTGTTTGAAGTACAGATTGTGTTGTTTTTATGTTCAGGATATATTGCTGATTATGTGTATTGCTAATGTATTAACTGATTTATATTGTTCATATTATGTGTATTGTAAACAAATGTAGTGATAAGGGAATTTATGATAAAATAAGGCGTTCATTTTATTTTGTTTATTATGATTGTTAGCATCTATTTAAGAGGAGTTGTAAATTCATTAAAAAAAAAGATCAAATTACAGTAGAACCTCGTTAACACGGACCTCTTTAACCCGGACGTCCGGATAACCCGGACCAGTTTTGGAAAAAAAAATTACATGTATGTTGTTCAGCGTAGTAAATGAAGACTTGTTTTACAGACAATAAATCGGTATTCTCAGTAGGTACATTACTCGAATTCACTTGCCAGCGGGCGAGTTCATTGCACTCACCCCACCTGCTGTTGCTACGCAGCAAACTGGTGACTCAACCCTCTCCTTCCCCTCCCCGCGCTTCGCACTTGACATTGACCTAGAAACAACATTCCTCAGTTGCGCTGCAATCTCGGTAGTGTTCGCGTGTTGTCCTAGTGTCACTGTCGAGGTACAGTATCGTTGTGCTGTTTCGTTAGCGTGTTGTTCGCGATGGCGACGAAACGTAAAAACATTGTTGTGACTATGGAAAAAAGGATGGAAGCATTGACAAGAATTGATAAGGGAGAATCGTTAAAGAACATTGCTGCTGAGTTTGGAGTAGGAACATCGACCGTATCTGATTGGAAAAAGAACAGAAAACGCATTGAAGACTTTTGTTTCAAAATGATTTCTAAGGACAGTTTGGATAATCGGTGTAAAGCAAAAACTGCTAAACTAGAAACTCTGGATGAAGCATTGTTTGTCTGGTTTTGTGCTGAAAGAGAACGTGGTTTGCCGATTTCTGGACCCATCATCCAACAGAAAGCATTGAGTTTGAACAAA